>NW_004624730.1:32715721-32734688 GCF_000247695.1 Heterocephalus glaber
CTTTCTTTCTTTCTTTCTTTCTTTCTTTCTTTCTTTCTTTTTCCTTCCTTCCTTCCTTCCTTCCTTCCTTCCTTCCTTCCTTCCTTCCTTTTTCTACAAGGGATCCAACTCAGGACCTTGCACTTGGGAGCCAGGTGGTGGCACCACTGAGCTAAATCCCTGGCTCCTCTCCCTTCATTCCTTTCCCCTACCCCTCCTACTTCCCCTACCCCTTTAGACCTTTTCTTCCTGTTTCACATTGTCAATTATGTATTTTGATCCTTATTTACACTTTTAGTTTCTCAAACCAGAGAAACTATTCAGTATTTACACGTGTGTCTTATTTATTTCACTTAAGAGTATGGCCTAAATGTGCATCCATTTAGCTACAAATGTCTCTAGTTTCTCAAACTTTAAGGCTGAGTAGTACTCCATTTTATTTTTTAAAAACCCCACATCTTCTTTTGTGGCTGGGAAGTAATGCTCAAACTCTTGAAAGCTGAGAAAGATGATCATGCACCAGGTAGAAGAAAGAAGGTCCTGGTTAAATCTCTTTCAAACTCTCTGCTAATGTTTGAAACATGTCAAAATCCCATGTTCATTTGCCTCTGTAGTTCCAATTTGGCTTTGAATGCAGCCACATTATCTGCTGACTTGAATGTACTTGTCACTCTCTGCTGAAGAGATAGGTTGAGTTTATTCAGCAAGTTGAATATGTCATGAGTAAACACATTTCGTGTCACTGAAATGTGCTGCTCATGATGACTTTTTCTAAAAAAAATCTCTGGAGTTGCTCTTATAATTCAAAAACTGGCCAGTGATCTACCTTTGGAAAGCCATCTCTTTTCTGCATATAAGAGAAGACATGTGTACTCTGTACCTATCTCCTCACATTTGTGTGAACATACATGGTTGATCATTTTTATCATATTCTGCAAAACATTAAGGTCAGGTGACATTTTTAGGCTAGTGAGCATTTCTCTATGGATAATACACTGTGTAAATTCATTTAGAAGTGAACCTCTTTGGCCTGAGTAGTGAAACCAGAAAGCTGTCCAGTCACGACTTCTGCTCCATGCACATACCAAAACAAAATGATCAATTTTATTTTCCTGATACATAATTATTCAAAGACTTGGACAGTTCTGCAGCTGTGATGTTAGCAACAAAAGTACACATACTATATCCTCATGCATATACTCCTGAAAACGATATGGCACAAAAACAAGTTTGTTACCTTGTCAACTTCAATAGATTCTTTAACCTGGATTGCATAGCATGATGAGTCATTAATCTTCTCTAACAATTATGCCTCCATATCCTGTACTATTTAATTAATTTGTCTAATTATGGTCCTAGCCAAAAGAAGAATAGATTTCACCTTTCAGACTGTGGCTTCTCCTAAAGGTCTAGTATAAATTTCCTTAGCAGCAGGCAAGATAAACTCTTCACCAATAGTAGAGCGCTTCTTAGCTTTAGCAATTTGATTATCCACTAAAAATGATGCTCTCATGCAGACACATTTGATGAAGAGGAGACCTTTGATAATTGCTTCTTTTCTGTGTGTTCACATTTTTTTCTTCCAAAAATCTAGAAAGATTTGTCTTTTACTGCAGGATGCTTAGTCTCCACATGGCAAAGCAGGTTTTTCAAACCAGGTTTAAAGGTTTTATGGCTTTGTTGGATAGCTATTCACATAATACATACTGTATTATCCAAACCAGACTTGGAGAATGAGAATCACCTGCATCACCTTGCAATGAATCCACAACGTAAGTAAGACTCATGATATTTTCTTTAAAATGCAGCTTTCTTTTTGTTAGCAGTCTTAGAGTCTTCTGCTGTTTCATCTTTGCGTTTTACTCCATTTTCAAAGATTCTTTACAGTGAGGTTTGTTTTTTATTTTCCCTAAAATTAGCTTGTGGGAATACCAAAACTGTGATTGAGACCACTTCACAAGGTGGGAAAGAGGCATAGATGGAAATGGTAAATAAAATAATGAGCAGGCCATGCATGAATTAAAATAGGTGTCAGATTTTGAATTAAAGCCTACCAGCAGAAGCAGCTGAACAATTAAAGTACATAAGCTCATTTCCCACTATAAACCCTACCACCAGATGCAGCTTAATCTTTACATCCCACTTATTGATAGGATTTTGATACGAGTCTATGAGCAACTAATTTAGTATGGTCTTGGTGCAGCCAAAGCTCTCTGCTAATGTTATCCTGTATTTGTAGTCACTTCCCCAGCACTAACATCACTACCTCCTCTTCACCTCAAATCATTAAGCATTATATTCTCATAAGGAGCTCACAACCTATATTCCTTTCATGCACAGTTCATGGTAGGGTTTGTGCCCCTGTGAGAATCTAACACTGCCACTGATCAGAAAGTAAGCATAGTTCACATGGTAATTCAAGCAATGCAATGTAGAGCAACTGGGAATACAGATAAAATTTCACTCACTTGCCAGCCACTAACCTCCTACTCTGCTACCCAGTTCCTAGTACCTAATGGAAAGATATCTATCCATGACCCAGAGTTAGGGACCCCTGATCTAAAACAAGAAATCCCTCAAGAAAGTCTAGATTAATCACATCAACTCTACTCCACACCTAATTCTGGAAGTGTATAGGAATTCGGAGGAAGGTAATGTATAGAAATGATAAGTACTTTGGAACTGGCATTGTGGGAAGTAGACACCAAAGGAGTTAAAAGACAGCAGGTTGTGGGAACTAAGATATTCAACAGGCTGCAAGGTTACTAGAGAAAATCATGTAACACAGACTACAAAAATCACCTGAGTCTTCAAAGCTACTTGGAATCTTTCTATATTTTATTAATAAGCTTTATTTCTCATTTCTCACAAAGGAAATGTCAAATGCTTTTCACTTTCTTCAAATCCCAAAGCCCACTATTCACTTTTACTCCCAGAAGAGAATCTTTGTTGCTATTTCAATTATTTTTAAAAGGACACAATAGATTTGGTCTACTTACAGTAGATGCAGTAGATTTAAGTCTACATACTGCCACCTAAGTTAATAAGTTACCTGTATCTGCATCTATTCTTTTCTCTCCTCCTATGAAAGTAGAGGATATGCTATCCTTTCTTTTCTATCCTAAGCTCACTTCTTTTCTCTTCAGGTCTATTAAATAGCCCATTTTCTCTCTTTTTCTTCTTAAATAGATCCTTCCTTCTTATAGATCTCTGTCTTTCAGTTTTCTTCTTGCCTATTGGCTATATCTTTCAGTTTTTCCTCAGTCATTGAATCATCTACTTCTTGAATACTAACGTTGCTCACAGTTCTCCCCAAGAGCATCATTTCTTCTTATTTCTTCTGTTCCATTTTCATATTTTCTATATTCATACCTCTCATCTAGGACTCTCAACTTTGCATCACCTGTACATTTCTCTCTCTAGACTCTAAACCTACAAATTTGAGAATACACCTTCACCTGTTCATTCTATTTTCACATGACACTCAATGTGTCCAAACTAAAGATCTTTTCCTTGGAACCTGTGCTCTTTGCATCTTTGACAATGATGCTATCGTTCCTAGTATTATACACAGCGCCTGTGTCTTTTGTACTCCTCCTTTGTCCTCAATGTCCGTATTTGTCCAATCAATAAATCCTTATTTCTATGGACATTATATTCTAGTATGTCCTCCATCTTCCTGAGTCTTACCATTCATTTTTATTCTACACAGAGCAGTTCTTGTGTATGATTTGTAATGTTTGTCTTTTTTACATTGGATAAAGTGCACAATTTATAAGACACTATTTGATTTACTCCTTCTGTCTTAGTTACTTTCTTGTTGCTGGGACACAATACCCAACACTCACAACTAAAAGGAGGAAAGCTTTATTTTGGCTCACAATTTGTAGAAGTTTCACTCCATAGTTGGCTTGCTCCAAGGCAAGGCAGAATGGCAGAGGAGCATAGCAGAAGAGAAACAGTTCAGAGCATGGCAGGTAGGAAGGAGAGAGAGAGAGAGAGAGAAAGAGAGAGAGGAAGTCAGGAATAAGAGAGATAGACCCTTCCAGACCACACTTCATGTGACCTACCTCCTCTGACCAGGCTTTACCTCCCAACATCACATTTAGCTGTACACTCATCATTGGGCTAACAGTTACAAATGGAGATAGCAAGGAATTGGAACAAAGCAAGACCAAAATTCATCAGGACAAACATTAAGTCCCACAGTTCCACTTCCAGCATCCCCAACAATCTATGGCAAGCTGTGGACTCCAAAGGGCTTGAGTGGCTCTGCCACCAAAACACTTCTGGTGGTTATAGTTCCTATGGCTTCTTTCTTTGGCTGGCTTTGGTCATTCCTTGCAACTTCCTTGTATGATCCACATTCCTGGCTTCTCCAAACTTCTGGGGTCTCCAGCGCACCTTTGGCTTCACACTCACAGATTCACACACTGCCCTCTCAGGGCCACACTTCCTGGCCTTCCAGGCCTTCTTCTGAAATCTGGGTGGAAGCTTTCTGACCCCACAACTCTTGCATTCTGCATGTGCCTAAAACTAGCTCCATGTGGGTGATGCCAAGGCCTGCTGTAGCCAGGCTTCCTTCTCTTTTGGCTGTACGGGTCCAGTGCCTATGAACCAAATCCTGAAGAACAACTTCCCTAGGCCACCATCATTCTGGAACATGGTGCTCTGGGGTGCTCTGTTCAAAGCAAAGTCTATCACGTTTTGCAATTTTGAGGCTGCAAAGGGTGGAGTCCTGTTGCTTTCTGTGATAACTTCAGGCTTTCTTTTCTATTCTGTTCCTTCTCAGCAATCAAGGTCTTCTCTACTCTATCTATGCAGTCCACAGCTTTACTGGAGCTTCCTCTCTAGCCAAACTAAAAACATTTTAAATCATTCTTCTGGCCTCTTTGCTCTTGATTCTTACATAGATCTGGCTAAAAGCTCCCAACAGCAGCCATACCATGGCCTTAACATTAGACTGCCTTGAAATTGCTTCTGCAAGACTAATTAGTCCATCACCCTTAATCTTAGTCTCAGGCAAAGTCTCTGGACATGAGCAAAATGCAGACAAACTTTCTGCCAAGGCATAATATATATTGTCTGGAGTCCAACAGCCAATGCAGTCCTTCTTCCCAGCAGAAACCTAGTGAGCTTGGTCTTTACTGGCAAGATTTCTATCAGCCTTCTGATCTCTGAACAGAATTTCCCATCAAGTACAGCCTAAGGCATTTCCAGCTCTGCTTTTTCAGCCAGAATCTCCAAACCTTTCCAAACTCTTCCCACAAGCCAGTCCCAAAGGCTCCTGAACCACAAAGTCAGGTATAGTCATAGCAACAGCCCCACTTCTCTGGTACAGAATTCCATCTTAGTTACTTTTCTCTTAATGCTGAGACAAAATACCCAACACCCAAAGATAAGGGGAAAGGTTTATTTAGCTCAGAGTTTGTGGAGGTTTCAGTCCATAATCAGCTAGCTCCAAGGCACAGTGACATCACAGAGGAGAAACAGTTCATAGTGGGCAGAAGGTAGTAAAGCCACAAGGGAAGATAATAGTTCTTTCTATCCTTTATCCAAGCTACTTAGGGTAGGTAGCACTCACACACTTAATCCTAGTGCCCTTGATCCTAGCATTGCACAATGATTCAATCCCAGTGTTACACACTCTAAATCCAGCCACCTCTGAAAAAGCTCCACCTGTGACTACATGGTGCTTTGGGGGACGTCAAAACATAAGCCATAACAGCATCTATAGGATGGATCTTCCTTTTGCCCTAGTATCCTAACATTTTTAATGATTGCCTTGTCGTAAGTCTATTTTTATCCGTCTTCTTGCATATTCACAGCATCTTTTAATCTTGTAAATTTATTATCTCTCTCCTATTTTACTCTAGAAATTGTACTTGAGATATTATATCTTCTTGACCATGCTATACCATCTTCCTTGCTATTATACTTTCCATTTCTGTTTTATGGTCCCTATTATGTATCTTCTAATTCTATGTCAATGTCTTAACTCCAATATCTCAGAATGAGATACTTACAGAGGTAAAAAAGAGTAAAACAAAGAAACTAGAGTGAATCCTTATCCAACATGTCTGCTGTTTTTATAAGAAGAAATTTAGAAACAAACACACATAAATGGGGAGGGCAAAATGTAACCATGAAGATAACCAGCAATAAACCAAGAAGCAAGCCTTCAGAAGACACCAACCCCATTGATATCCTCAGCTCAGACTTCCAACCTCCATGTCTGTACGAAAATAAATTTCTGTCACTGAAGCCGAGCAGTCAGTAATACTTTGCTCTGGAAGCCCTAGCAAGCTGACACAGTCTGTTTTATAGGAGCTTTTCTCAACTTTACTTTCCAACAATTATCTTACATTTTTCTCATATTTGCTATCACATTTTGTACTTTTAAGAGTCTTTTTTTAAATTTCTTGTGTTCCATTTATAATAGCATCTTTCTCAGGCTTCAAGGACACAATATTTTTTTCTTATCTCCCTAAGGATATTAATGGTAGTTTTCCTCTCTGTGTTTTCATATTTTCTGCATAGTTTTGGTTTCCTCCACATTTTGTCTGTTGTATGTGTTTGTTTTAGTCTCTATCTTTCTTTTTTTGTTGTTTTTTGTGTTTTGCTTTTGGTATCAGGGAGCGAACTCAGGACCTTGAGCTTGTGAGGCAGAAATGGTGCCACTGAGCTAAATTCCCAGCCCAGTCTATCTTTCATGTGAGAAATTCTCCCAAAGTATCTTATTGTCTGTTCATATTTAAGAGTAAAGCAACTTTAAAAAGCAGATTGAAGCTCTGAGTGGTGGATAGGGTTTGTCAACTGTGATCTCATGTCCTTTGATCTTTAACCCAAGGATTGAAAACTCCCAGCCCACAGGCTGAGTCTGAAGCAAATGTGTCTGTGTTTTGTTTGGTTTTTAAATTAGATTTGTATGCCTTTAACTGGGTATGTAACTTTTAAGTACCATAAAACCCCACCACTGCTTTTTCATTTAAGCTACTTTTAAGGTTGAAATTTTTCAGATGTCATTTCCACTGTGCCATATTCTCTAATACTCTCAGCCAGTGTTCAATTCTCCTTCCTCTAAGTCTCAAGTTTCCCATCAGAACATTTTCCAGTCTTCCTTGTTGCAGTAGATATTTGATATATGTGGGATACACCAGGAAACTTTACATCCTGTGGTTGCAAAGACTGCATATTGGGTGTGTTATTATCTCACATAGTAGCTTTAGTAAAACTTCAAGGAAAGGTCTCTTGAAAATTTCTGCACTCAATGTGCAGGGATTAAAGGAAGGACAGGAACACAGGAAACCCCAATTTGATCTAAAACTCAAATATTGAGAATTTTACTCTTTTTTTTTTTTTTTTTTTTTGGTACCGGGGATTGAACTCGGGTCCTTGCGCTTGCACAGCAAGCGACGAAACCACTAAGCTAAATCCCTGGCCCGAGAATTTTATTATTAAAATTATGAACAGTGGATTCTCAACCCCCTCAAAGTAAGCAACGTACTATGCCGAGCCACAGTATGGCTTTAATATACTTTTGCACGGTTACACAGAGGATAATCCATTTCACATGTTACATTTCTCAAAGTAAAGCAACAAAAATAAAAGGGAAAATAATGACATAGCTACAAATTGTGACCTATCTAAATGGAAGAGGAAATAATTCTGCATTTGAGGATGAATTTAGCTTCATCTGTGATTATGTCCTATTTAAGAAATCAAACTAGATAAACTAAATTTTTGCACATCTGCCAATGTGCCCATGAACAATAAGTCATGATTTATGGCAAATATTTTGAGCAGTTTCAGGTGTGTGAGGCCTTGGCATTTCCATTGCATTTGTTTCACCATGGCCTCAATTGTAAAGTATCCTTCATGCTCCTAATACACATGGATCATTGCCATGTTTCCCACCCATTTCCAAGTAAGGCTTCAGGGATACAATCTGAATTCGCACCCCTTTACCATCCAGTGTGCCACTAAACTCATCTTTTTCCTTTTTTTTTCAGCCTGTAATGCTGGCCCAATTAAACAAGATTAGCTAACTCTTTGTTCCTATTAATCTTTCCCTCTCAGGACAGTTTGAACATTGTGGTTTTTAAATTATTGAGATAGCCCTGGGGGTTACCAAATATAGACTCATTCATGTGAACAGTAAACAGAATATTTGGAGTTTCACAAATTTATGATATTGGAAAGACCTTGAAGAAGCAGCTGGATTTTAAGAACTGTATCTCCAAGTAGTTTTAAACTGGACATGGTTGTTAAGAAGTAGACTGACTGTGATCCATGTGGCCCAAGTTCTCATCTAGCCACTGGTCTGTACAAATAGGGGTGGGCA
This sequence comes from Heterocephalus glaber, assembly GCF_000247695.1. Next base: position 32,724,045 of record NW_004624730.1, read on the forward strand.
GGTTTCAGGAATCACGTAACTCTCCATAAGGCCCCATCTGTGAAATGGGCAAAACAGTTGCACTTACTTCTTATGTCTTTTGTGAAGAGTAGCTGAAATAATATGCTTGGCGACACTGCATAAATATTGGTTGACGATATAATTTTTAATTAATGAGCAACCAGGTTGAAACATGATGTCATAAGATTTATGAAACTGATTAGCCTCCATATCTGCCGAGTATAAATGCAAGTAAACTGGTTGAATTAAACTATAAATAGGATTTTATGTGAACAAATAATTGTAATACAACCCTTGCAAATAAGAATTAAAGGAATTAGAAACTTATGGCTTCCAATTTTTTATTATTATATTGACAACTTTAGAAGTAAGGCAATAAGCTGCCAGGTCAAAACCAGTTTTTCAAGAATCTTTAGTTTGAATTAAAAATCTAAATTTGATGAACTCAAAATTCAAATTCTGTCCCAATTGCAAGTGTGTCTGTCATGGTCTATATGCAAAACCAGGCTAGGTATGAAAAGCCGTGCCAGCAAATCCAGCCTTGGGGAGTCTGAGGCAGGAGGATCCCAAGTTCAAGCCTGGGCAACTTAGTGACTTAGTGAGACCTTGTCTCAAGATTAAAAAACATGAAAAGGGCTGAGGATGTAGCTGAGTGCAAAGGACGAGGCTTCAGATTCCAGTCCAGGTAGAATGAGGAGAGAGAGAGAGAGAGAGAGAGAGAGAGGAAGCAGAAATAAAGAAGAAACAATCCCTCACTTTAGGTAGAGACCAGCTGACAATGACAAAGGTTACTGGTGACCCAAAGTGAACAAAATCATAAACCTTTGTTTAACAGATAATTAGTTTAACCATTTGAATTTTTCTTTCTGGGTAAAAAAAAAAAGCAATATTTTTAAAGTGATAGTACTTTTAAAAATGTACTTTGCTTTCAATGAGTTCATTTTTCTTGTCAAGTCAGTGGTAAGTTGACATGTACAATATATAATAGTTATTATTGTTTTTAAGCAGTTGGGTAAATTGGTTGATTTAACATTAATCTAACTTAGCCTTTGCCTAATTGTCATCCACAGAAAATTGTTCCAGGAATGTTAATAAGTATGCCAGGAGAAATTGTAGGGCCACAAATATATTCGAAACAGGGATACTCATTATATATACTTGTTAGCTTGTCAACTGCATATTAGCATATAAAAGACTAAAATTTCCCGTAGAGAAGAAATCTATTTTGTTTTCCTTAATCTAGGATTTCCAAAATTACTTGAGCTTGGAATCCACTTTTTCCCAGCACCCCTTTTAGCTTCTTATGAAACATAATTTGTAAACTCACAGTTTGGGGACATATGGTTTGCATTTGGGAAGAGTCCATCATGCTTTGGAAAGGAATGTGCTTGAAAATTGTCAGGGTTGTGCATATTAATGAATGAGAATAATAATAGATACTACTTATGGACCACTTAGGAAAGATGATGCTTCCTCACTCCTTAATATATTTTCCTCTCTTGAGAAGGATTTCCTCTTAACACCCCAGCCTCTCATACCATTCTCTCCTCCTCCCCTTGTTCGAGCACTTTTGTTGGTTAAGAGCCATTGGTATTGTTGCTAACATATAGTGGAAGTAATATACAGTATCAAAGTGAAAGAGACCAGAGACACTAAGCCTTTTACTTCTCTCTGCATCTGGCCCAGGGTGGTTAGTAATGTGGGCTAAATGTCTGTTTCTCTGAAGCAAAGTTTCCCCCAGGCGAGTTATTCCAAGACTGACAATGAGAACAGGCAATTAGTGAGCCCATTTGTTCTGCTGCTCAAACTAAATTATGTCTAACAACCTGGCCTTTAGCATTGATAATGGTGAAATTTTAGTTCTCTATGGAATGACTTTAGTATATTGTAACTAGTTAAGAACTTGGGCACTGAGAAAGAGTGTTATTTTGGGTCCCCTGTAGAAGCTCAAAAACATATATAATTAATTCTGAATAATATTTTACATGTATTATCCAATTTAATGGTCACAATAACCTTTAGAGTATCTATTAATATATTCACATTTTACAGATGAAGAAGTTGAAACACAGAAAGTTTAAATAACTTATCAAGTAAGTTATTGTCATTAATGAATGTAACAACAGGCAATTACTTCATCCTACTATTATTACAAATACTAATACTTATAAGAGATGCTTATACTTGCACACCTTTATCATTTCTCTTTCCATTCTGCCTCTATTGTGTATATTGAGCTATAAGATCAACCTCAGTTGTATGGCATGGTGAACATAGGAAGCATAATCTGTCTGAGTAAGATACAGTGGAAAGCTGTAAGTCAGAAATTTCAAACTGACAGCCAGCCCACGTATATTTTTGCTTGCCTGAGAAAGTATTAAAGATTTGTGTTAATTTTGAACACAAAAATATAGATTTCCAGCTTCTCTTGAAAAATATGGAGATCTTCTTTGCCTCCATGTGGTCCTGTAATCATCTCAATTTGCAGCCATGGTGCCAGCTAGGAACCCTTCCATCATTCACCATTACCACTATCCTGGGGTCAGGACATCAACATCTGTGGTCAGATCAGCACATGAACAGGGAGTGCCTTGATATGAAACAGCCAAACCCTGCTGGGCAGCGCATCAGAAGGGATACTATTCAGTGCATGTGCTCATTTCCATACCTTAGGCAGAAGTGTCCAAGTTACACCTTGCAGAGACTTAGGAAGTATGAATAAAGCTGGACTATTAGGGGTCTGAGTCCACCACACACTCAGCCCAGTCTGCATCCACTTTGGGGATGAAGCATCTGTGTAAATACTCTTAAGTTATGGGGAGTTTTTTGGTGTTAAAAACATTTTTAAATGATTGCTCTGAGCCTCCCATATTCTTATCCCCAACAATGATCTTTCTTCTGAATCACAGTTCTTTTGTAGCAGCTGCTTAGTAAAAGTCTATAACTTGAGTAAATGAATAGACAGAGAAGGTGAATTTTAAGATGGATGACTGTCTTTCCTTAAGAAATGTATTTGAATGAACTATGAATACCCAACCAAGGCAGGCCTCCTTCTACCTTGTTTTAGATTCTGTTCCTATTTTTCATGCCACCTCACTTCCCATTACAGTTCCAGGAAAACCTGAATTCATAGAATTTGCTCTTGATGGAGTCGATAACTAGGGGGCACCCTGAAATCACTCAAGATACATATCCCACTTTGAAATCAGGTCTTATGGATCTGAATTTAAAAGAAAAAAAATGATAAGCTCAGAACTTCAATAAGCCATGACATATTGCAACATAAACAACTATAGACTTTCAATATGTTAACCGGAGTTGGAAGGAACATTAAAATAATTTCATCAAATGCAACAGTCTGTCATGGTGGATATGACACTGAAATGCCACCTGCACTGAACGATTACAAATGCCTGTTTGCCAAATATCTGCACAATGTTAAGTATACTGCCTTCTTTGAAAAAGTTGGTCATTGAAAAGTTATCAACACTGAACTTTAATAAAGGAGATATTTGATGGGTGTGGTCCCCCCACTAATGCAAATAAAGGAGATGTTTCAATTGTTCTTTCATGTAATATAACTCTGTTGCAGAAAAAGGCATGCTCTGGGGGTTATGGCTAACAAACACCTTTTTAAATTTATATTTCCTAATTAAAAGTATTTACTTTCATTTTACAAAGCTTGCTTTTTAGTCACATGATCAGAAATGCCACCCAAGATGCCAAAAGTATTAAAATAATCTGAGTAACTCAAGCCAAACAAATTTATCATCTGAGAATTTCTTACAGAAATTCCATTCGATGCTACTCTGGTCATTAGAATAATCATTGAATAAACTGTCTCAAAATATTACTGAAGTGCTTACTATTAACTATTAACATGAGCATGGGGCTTGAATCATCTGTTGTTTTAAAGTACATTACAGCTTGACAGAAAAGAACTGGGCAGTTCCTAAAGGGTAAAGGCCCAGAAATTTCAAAGAAATATCTTATACCATCCTTTTTTAGTGCAGGTGAAAATCACCCTCAAACACACAGGCATCTGGGGACCTCTTCAGCCCACCTTGGGCTGTACTGAGCACTGGCACTTGAAATGACCATGAACTTAGTGCCTCCATCACCATGTGGACCCAATTTACAGGCAGAATAAATGCCCATTACCCAGCAGCCTTTTCAATGCTCTGTTCCTCCCTGCTCCTACCACAGAAGCTGGCAAACCTAGATACTCTCCTAACCCACCTCCTGCATTCAGAATGGCCATGTGACAATTCAGTTTAGGCCAATGAAGTAAGAGGAAGTGGTCTGGTGAGTTTGAACAAAGTTCTTCTTTTTTCTTTTCATCTTATAAAAACAATGGCTGGCCCTAATTTTCTTGTTTTCATCCACCTTGAACGTGTATGCAGATGTCTGAGGCTTTGGAGGCAATTTTGACCTTGTTGAGTCTCTAAACCAATGCCAAAATGCTACTCACTTCCTCCTGGTTATGACACTGTGAAAGGTTTTTTTCATTACTTTCCGCCAAAATACACAGTTGAAGATTAGTAATACCTTTGCTTTCTGCTTTTACACTATTTGAAATAACATTTCACTAGATGGATTTTTCTCCTCAGAAGGAAAAAAATATAATCTTTAACCACATTGCTTGAGATAACATGTTTCATGGCTGGTTCCTGGTCACTCTAGGAAAATATATCTGAAGGTCCTTGCAATCCATTCATCACAATTTTTTCGGTTTTCCTCTTGTTTGGTGTGTGATGTTCTATAGTCCCCTTCACTTTTATTTGACTAAAATATTATCTTGACTGAGACACAATCCACCTGAAATCTCATTTTTGCTTTTTTGGAGGTGTCTTAATTTTTAAATATCTTTTAGAAAAAAAATACAACATAACAAGTAATACAGTAAGTTTTTTCCTCCATTGTTAGGTTCAAGTATTGAAAACTACTGCTAGATATTCTTCTTTCCAATAAAACTGCTGACCATATGATGATTGCAATACAAACAAAAATCTTCCCCCTCCCACCCATCCCTGAATCCTACTAGTGTCCCTCATCCTCAACCATTTTACTAGTTTATATTTCTCTGAAATTTTTCATTCAAATATAAAATAATATAAATGGACACTCATTTTTCCCCCTTTCACACACAAAAATTCACCTACACACATTGTTTTGGTCTTGACTTTCTTTGTGTAACTATATCTTGAAGTCTCTGTCTCTGCATGTTTACAGTGCCAAAGCACTCTGAGGTTTGAAAGTACATGAGCTATTCGACCAGTTCTCTCTTGAGCTGTTATCAGAAAACAATGATATAAGAATAACCTCATACATTCATCATCTTGCACAAGGTCAAGAATACCTGTTGGATAAATACCTAGCAATGAGCTTGCTAAGTTGAAGGGTAAAATGCAACTGCAAGTGGGATTGTAATTGTCAAACTGCTCTCTATCAATTTACATTCCCACTAACAACATATGAATATGCCTGCAGGGAAACTATAGATTTTACCAACCCAATAGGTGAGAGATGGAATGTTAAGATATTTTAACTTGTATTTATTTTATTATTTTATTTTGAGGAATAAATGTATTTTCTTAAGTTTTATGAGCCATTTGTATTAATTTTCCATGTTGGTTTTTCTCCTTTATTGATTTTTAAATTATGTATTATTTTTAATTTAAAGAAGCTCTGTATCTATTAAAATAATGGTCCTCATTTATAATTTGAGCTGAAGATCTTTTTCCCACTTTGTTCTTTGTTTTTAAACATATTTCTAGAGATTCTTTTGGGCATGCAGGTGTTTTGAATTTTACTTAGTAAAGTGCGTTTTGAATTTACTTTTTATAGCATCTGAAATTGGAGACACAAAAGATTTTACCTATTCAAATCTTAAAATTTATCTATGTGTTCTTTTAGTAGCTCTATAGTTCTTTCATACACAATCGACTTGAAGATGAAAGTAAAAAAATTAAGCTTGCTTTTAAGATTCTGTCTTTGAATAAACAATATATAGATTGGGATGAGTGTAGACAATTAAGAAAAATGTTAGATTTATGTTAGAGAGCTATTGCACAATTTTAATACATTTTATAGACTTAAAGCAAATGATTAGTAAAGATTATACATGAGGCTCAAAGGAGAAGAACTGTTTTCATTACAAGTGAATAAACTGTCTAAAGTAGAATTTGGTACAATTCTGGGTCAGTGACATTTCGAGGCTCCATGCTGATCTAATGAATCAAAATTTCTAAAAGTGGGAGCAAGGTAGCTATTTTATTATAAATGCCTGGATTATTATATATAGGCATGCCTGCAGAAGTCAGTAAACTCACATTGAGGAACCTCTGACTCTTGGCGTGAAAAATGAAAGAGCAGATACCATGTTCAGAACAACAGAGGAATGAGGAGGCATGATTGGACTCAATCCACTGTCTTGATTCTAGTTCAAGGTTACAAATGTGTCCTACTACTCCCCAACTCTCAACAATATCCAAATGCCATCAGAAACTTGCAACATCTTCACCTCATAATCAAGATTCTTGTCTTTTCACAACTGATCTGTCTGTTTGAATCAGTCTCTTTCTGTTCAAGGCTAACAAAACAAAAGAGAAATGAACAAATATTCTTTGAATGTCATAGTGCATCACAGTGTCACTTCATGTACCTTATTCTTTTAACCTAGTCTTCCAGCACACATTATAAAGTGGATATTATGGTCTCATATTGACAGGTAAGAAGGTTGGGGAGATTACCTAACCAGTTCAAGGGTGCTCAATAAGTGCTGGAACAAATCTGCAGAGTCTGTTTTTTCAAATGTTCCTATAAAAAACAGAAGAAATGGTCAGCATCTTCTCTGGAACTCATCAGACAAAATCTACAATTATTTTAAAAAAATAATCAAGCAACTTTTACTCTTTACACATTCAATTTACACTCTACTAATATTGTTTTGCACCACCTAAGGAACCTATCTTCAAAAGTACTCCTCCTAGCCATAGGCCCACCCCAATACCATCAGTAAGTGTACAGAGATTTCAGGGAGAAGCTGATGTGGACCAGAGCAGCATGGCTGCAGGGAGGTCTAGCCAGGGCCTGATTGGAGTTGATGATGAAACAGGTGAGAGTGCAAAGGACATTAAAAAAAAAAAACTGTTAACAAAAGTAATAGCAGAAAACTTACCAAGCAGGCAAAAATAACTTGACATCTACATAAGTGAGGCACATTGGATGCCAACTAACCATGATCAAAAAATCCTATACCTGTGCATATAATAAAGATTCAAGAAAAAAAGCAGAAGAACAAAATTCTAAAAGTAATTAGAGAAAAGAAAAAAAATCACATACAAAGGAGTGCCCACCAGAATCAATGCAAACTTCTCAACACAACCTTCAAGGCACAAGCTTGGAGTGACATATTTCAAGCCCTAAAGGACAACAACTTCCAACCTAGATTGATGTACCCTGCAAAGCTATCTTTCAAAATTGATGGAGAAATAAGATACTTTCATGACAAAGAGCACTTTAGGAACTTCATGAATACCAAACAAGAACTCCAAAAAGTTTCAAACAATATCCTACCAAAAGATAATGGGGATTACAACCCCAGGAAGCCCAGGAGAATGAATTCATCAGGCAAGACAAGAATTAAATTCATAGGGGGAGATTCCAACAGAGAGAAAAAGTCATGACAAGCACAAGTCAATGCATATTGGTTTTAACCATGAATGACAATGGTCTCAATTCACCAGTCAAAAGAAATAGAATGGCAGAATAGGTCAAAGAGCAAGAACCAACAATATGCTGCACACAAGAAACACATTTAATTAAAGAAACTCACAGACTGAAAGATAAAGGGTGGAAAACAATATTCCATGTGATAGGAACGCCTCCCAAAGCAGAAATAGCTATCTTATTTGAAGATCAAATCGATTTCAAACCAACAGTGATTAAGAGGGACAAAGAAAGACCTTACATCCTTGTAAGGGGAAAAATCCAACAGACGGAAATGACAATCATAAAAATATATGCACCAACTATGAGTTCACCTAACTACATAAAACAAAAACAAACATGAAAGATCAAATGAGCAGTAATACAATAGTAGTGGGGGACCTTAATACTCCACTGTCACAGATACATAGTTCAAAAAGACAGAAAATAAACAATGAAATACTAGAACTCAATCAAACCCTTGAACAAATTAACTTAACAGATGTTTACAGAGTGTTCCACCCCACAAAATCATAATAAACATTCTTTTCAGCTGCACACTGGTAGTAATCCAAAATAGACCACATACTCATGCATAGAACATGTTTAAGTAAGTGTAAAGGAATTAAAGTTCTCCCCTGTATATTATCAGACCATAGTGCAATGAAATTGGAGATCAATAGCAAAAGAAACCACAAGAATTTCATAAACACATGGAAATTGAACAGCACACTTCTGAATAACCAATGGGTCACAGAGGAAATTAAAGAAGAAATCATAGTTTCTACAACTAAAGACAATGATAATACAACATATCAGAATCTATGGGACACAATGAAAGCAGTCTTATGAGGGAAATTCATAGCAGTGAATGCTCATATTAGGAAAATAGAGCAAGCTCAAATAAAAAACTTGATGCTGAACCTCAAACTTCTAGAAAAGAAGAGCAAGGCAGACCCAAAACTCATACAAGGGAGGAAATTATAACACTCAGAGCAGAAATCAATGCAATGGAGATAAGAGAATGATACAAAAAAAAAAAAATCAGTGAACCAAAGAGTTGTTTCTTCAAAAGATGAACAAAATTGGCAAACCCATAGCCAAACTTATCAAAAAAAGGAAGGAAAAACCCAAATCCATGTAATTAGGAATGTAAAGGGCAAAATTACAATGGACCCAGGAGAAACCCAGAGGATCTTCAATACCTACTTCAAGGAACTATACACCAATAAGATGGAAAAAACAGAAGAAATGGACAGATTCCTAGACACGTATGAATTAAGAAAGTTGAATGAAGAAGACCTAAAAATTCTAAACAACCCAATATCAATCAATAAAATTGAAAACATAATTAAAAACTTACCAACTAAGAAAATCCCAGGTCCAGATGGATTCACTGCTAAATTCTACAAGACCTTTAGAGAAAAACTACTGCCACCACTGTTTAACTCTTCAATGAAACTGAAAGGGAAGAAAGACTCCCAAATTCATTCCTGGAAGCAAGTATCACCTTGATCCCGAAAGCAGAGAAAGACCCAACTGAGAAAGAGAACTATAGGCCAATCTCACTAATGAATAAAGGTGCAAAAATCCTTAACAGAGAAGCCTTCTGGGAAGCCATACCACCATCCCCAGTGCCGAGGATCAGAGTTGCCCCCAGTGCTGAGGAGGAGCCTTCCGGGTCACCCTACCACCACCTACAGCAACTAGGAGGTGAGCCGCACAAGTACCAGCAGCAAACCCACCCCACACATTGAAATGAGAAGACATGTAAACAAGACTCAAAACCAGACTTCCAGATCACCTCAAGCAACCCCAAAGGAAAACAAGATGGAACAATCTGAAACTCAACCACCTGGACTCCCTGAACTGGCAACAAAAGAGGATCTGAAAAAAATGAAATCAGAAATAATTTCTCACATAACAGCAGAGATTGTGCCCATACTGCAAGACATGCTTAATGTCTTGCAACACAGATTAAAAAAAAAATAGAGGAGCTGAAGAAAATAATGGAATCCCAACATAGGAAATAAATGGAATCCATAAAACAGATGCCAAGAGATTTCCAGGAGATTAAAATCTCCATTGAAAGATTACAGCAAAATGAACCAATGTGAAGATAGAAATTCAGATATAGAAGATAAGATTGCAATTAGTGACCAGGAAAAGAAAAATGTATTTTAAATAGTAAGGGACCATGAGAAATCAATCCAGCAGCTACTAGACGATGCAAAGAAGGATAACATAAGACTGATACGAGTCAGTGAAGACACAGGAAGAGTGCAGGTGACATGGAAAAACTGTTCACAGAAGTAATGGCAGAAAACTTCTGAAGGAGGTGGAAAGAACTTGACATACAGATAAGTGAGGCATATAGCACTCCAACTAGACTTGATCAAAAAAATAATCTACAAATAGGCATATAATAGTTAAGATTCCAGAAAACTAACAGAAGAACAAAATTCTACAAGTACTTAGAGAAAAGAAACAAATCACATACAAAGGAAAGCCTATCAGAATCACAGCAGACTTCTCAAAGCAAGTCAAAAAGAGCTTGAAGTGACATATTTCAAGCACTAAAGGAAAACAGGGTCCAAACTAGATTGATGTACCGTGCAAAACTATCTTTCAAAATTGATGGAGAAATAAGATACTTTCATGAAAAAGAGCACCTTAAGAACTTCATGAATACAAAACCAGTACACCAAAAAATTTTAGACAATATCCTAGGAAAAGAAAATTGCAATAACAACAACAGGAAGCCCAGCAAAATGAATCCATCAGGCACAACAAGAAATTAAACCAAAGGGGGGAGAATCCAACAAAAAGAAAAAGTCATGACAATGATAACTCAATATGTATCAGTTATAACCATCAATGTTAATGGTCTCAATTCACCAATCAAAAGAAATAGACTGGCAGAATGGGTCAAGA
>NW_004624730.1:32741130-32758884 GCF_000247695.1 Heterocephalus glaber
ACCAGTGATGTTGAACATTTTTTCATGTATTTATTTGCTATTTCTACTTCTTTGTCTGAGAAATGTCTGTTCATTTCAGCTGCCCATTTTCGGATTGGGTCTTTAAATTTGGGAGGTCTGATCTTTTTAAGTTCTTTATAGATTCACTATCTCTTAACAACAAAGCAGCCCTCTTCAACATGACGTTCTGACATTTCAGGATGCACTGAAGGAAAGTGTATCACTGATATAGAACAAGATGCAATTTGAAGTCACCATGTCACCTACCACCAATTTCTTATTTCGAGTCTCAGGGAGTCTACCTGTTTCACTTAGCTTTTATAGCATAACCAATAACTCCAAACTCAATAGCTTAAACTACAACCAATTATTTGCTCAGTATTCTTCATTTTGGCCAGGACTTGATGGGAAAGTTTTATCTTTTCTCCCCATGGTGATACTGGGAACATTCGTGCAACTGCTTTCAATTTGAAGTGCTGCTGAGGCTAGAACATCCAAGAAGACATTTTACTCCAGGACCTCTTTCTGTGTGGCCTCATCATTTGGCAGTCCAGTTCAATCTAAGAGAAAATCTTCCAAGGAATAAAGAGAAGGTGATAATCTTCTAGAGCTGGCACTAGAACTAGCAAACCATTACTTCTATGACATTGTGTTGGTCAAAATATGCCTTAAAGGCTAGCCAGATTGAAGGGGAAAGGAAATAAGTGCCACCATTTAAGAGATTCTGTGGTATCATATTCACTATTAACACCCTTCCTTGAGGTTGAGCCACACTCCCTTTCTTTAAATACTGGCCTCTAAATATTGCATCCTCTAAGACAGGATCCTGAATCCAACCTATGGACTCCTACCAGTCCTTGGCCTGTTATGAACCAGACTGCACAGGAGGAGGTGAGTGACACTCAGGGAGATAGGCTCCATCTGTATTTACAGCTACTCCCTATGGCTCACAGAACTACCTGAGCTCCACCTACTAACAGACCAGTGGCGGCATTAGATTTGCACAGAAGCTCAAGCCCTATTGTAAACTGTTCATGCAAGGGATCTCGGTTTTGCACTCCTTATGAGAATCTAATGCCTGATGATCTAAGGTGGAGCTGAAGTGGTGACTCTAGTGCTAGGGGGTGTAATTATTATGTGTTGCAAATATATATTAATAAAAAAAGAAATTGAAAAATACCCTTCCCCTGGTCCATGGAAATATTATCTTCCTCGAAACTGGGCCCTGGTGCCTACAAAGGTCAGGGGCCTCTGCTCCAAAGACGTCCATAACATTAAGCTTACAAAGGAAAGACTCCCAGGTCTGAAAGACAAAAAGCTATAACATAACCCATCTGCCTCCTTCTAGGCAAAGGAGCCTTCAATTATGGACATTGTCATCTTATGAAAGAAAAACAGGTTTGCTTTCTTTTTGGAACTAAGAAAACAGTAGCAAAATGTCAAGAAATCTGTTATTCCAATAACTTCCCTGCTTAGCAGTCACATTCATACTTTTTAATATATTACCTCCTAATTCTCGCTTGTAATTAGTATAGAGTACACACATATGACAGGTATAGATATAGGAAACCTAATGGTGTCCAAGTTTTACTTGGATAGTTTTAACCTCATTGCTATTTAAACCTAGTCCATTATATTCCTTAAAGTAGTAGAAAAATAATTGAATTGGCTCACTCCTTTTCTGTCTCATTGTTTAATATAAATTTGTTGAATCATTAATATAGAAATTAATCATAAAGTAGCTCAAGCAAAAAGGAAATTTATTGGTTCCTAAGCCTGGAAAATTAAGATTAGGTCAGATTTGAAATGTAACTGGATATAAGTACTCAAGCATAGTCATCATAGCCTATTGTCTCCATTCTCTTGGCTAGTTCCCAATAAGTTGTCTTCATTCCCTCCTGATTGAGATGAGCTTCTCAAGTAAAAAATAGTTGTCAGCATCCCTAGTGTCATACTCTGTAAATTTAGCCACTCTCGGGAAAAATCTTCTTATCCCAGCCTAGTAACGACTGCAGGGAAGTTTGTGATTTTCCTATTTAGGGCACCTGTCTATTTTCCCAAAAGTGTGGTGCAATAGACAAAATAGTGACCCCTCCAAAAAATAATGTCTGTAATCTGTGAGTTTGTTAGATTTCACAGCAAAAACTCTTTGTAAAATGGGGTTAAATTAAGAACTCTGAGACGGGGAAGATTGTCCTGGATTATCTGTGTGGGTCCGATATAATCTTGAGAATTATCATAAGAGGGATGCAAAAGTCAGGGACCGAGAAAGAGATGTGATTAATTAAGAGAGTGTATTGATGCACTTTGAAGGAGAAGAAAGAGCTTGAAGCATGCAGTACAAATGTTTTGTAGATGCTGGAAAAGCTAAGGAAACAGATTCTCCACCACAGTTTCCAAAAAAATCAGCCCTGCTGACATCTAGACTGAAGCCTAGTGAAACTTATTTTAGACTCTGGCCTCTAGAGCTGTAAAATAATGAATTTTTGTTTTCTCAAGCCACTAAGTTTGATTTGTACAGCAGCATAGATATTTATCAAGGAGTCTCCTGATATGGCTCAGTTTAGTTGACAAGCATTGTTATGTAGTAAAAGAAGGAAGTACAAGTTGGCCAGGGAAGGGAAGGACACAATTGATGGTATACCCAAGACCACATGAAATCAAGCTATATAAATTTTCCACAATGTAAAATTCATGACATGCCTAGAAAAGAAAGCCTAGTAAATGAAATTTACATGCAAAACATCTTCACAAATAATACTGTCTACATTCTAATACTATGCAAAGTAAAAAATATTAAGACACAAGCAAAGAAAGAACACTAGAACTTACAGCTGGGCCTAGATAAGCAAGAATCCACACCAGCAACATGAAATGCTTTCCTGCTCTAATGAATAATAACAATCACACGTATTAGAATCAGTAAGACTTAAGCTCAAATTCACTGCTAGAGCTGACACTTTAATCTTGGTTTTTAAAACTAAAGTAAGGAGGTTGGTATTTTCAAAAACTTTTCCACTAAGAATCCCTAGTCGCATAGAAGAAACTGAAGACACATTGAGAACTTGGGAGTTTCACAAAAGACCCTATGCAAGTAAAAATTCCTGTGAGTATTATTTTTGTTATTTAAAATTTAAATTATTTGCTTACATATAAAATACATCTTTGCTTACATCTTAAAAGTCCTACAGTATAGATTATTTTCTTTTCTCAAATACATAAGTTAATTAATGCTCCAGGAAGGATTACCATTTTTTATTCTGGCTTCAATGATTTATGAGGAATGTATGCCCCAGTTACAGGAATAGAATCAGGTCACTTCTAGACCTTCAGTTCCTTTTTTTTTTTTTTGGTACCAGGGATTGAACTCCAGGTCTTGTTCTTGTGAGACAGGTGGCGGAACCACTGAGCTAAATTCCTGGCCTTAGACCTTCAGTTCTTAGACAATGACCATGGCTCTGCTATTCCCATTGTCACTACCTGATCCCCAAGCTAGGAAGAAGCATTGTCACCAATAGCGAGAATTTAATTGTGATGGTGAAGAAGCTGCTCATTCCCTTTAGAAGACACTTCAGGGCAATACAAAGGGAGAGTGAAGGTGGTAATGGTTTTAAGACATACCCTCAAAGTCTTTGACATTCCTCAAAACATGGGTTCTGTGTGCCCTTCTTGAAACAGGCCAGGGTTTTACATGAAACTATAGAACTACCATATAGAAAAACCAATACAGTTTCCATTTTGCCCTCTCCTTCTTGTGATGTTTGTCCATAGTCCTCAACTGCCACAATGTAAGCAAGCCCAAGATACATGGGAAAGTACTATGTGGGGGTGCTGTGGGCAAATGCTTCATGGAAATTCTAGCTAATAAGCAGCACTCACTGTCAGATGTGTAAGTGAGGAAGCCTGCAGGGTGACTCTGGTCACAGGCATTGTTGAGGAAGACCTGGAGGAGAGTCCAGGCTCTGTCAATCTGACTGCAACCACAGAGAGACCTGGAGCAAAAAGAGCCTAACTTAGTCTAACCTACTCATAGAACCAAGAGATGCAAAAATAAATCACTGTTGGTGTTTTACACTACTAGGTTTATTCAGGAATGAGTATTTAAAACAAGGGTAATAGCTGTAGGACTGAATTCCTGGATAGGAAAGGATGGGATATGTCATTCTGAGAGTGTAACCTTCATATATCCAGGGCCCAGATTCCTCTGATTTCATTTACCATGTTGGGTTATATGTAATGTATCTATTTACTTCTTTACCCCCTCTCTAGAAGACAATAGGTGTTCAGCTATGACAGGACCAGGAGTGAGGGGCCAGCAGAGGCTGGAAGTGACCTCAAGTGATCAGAGCAACAAGCCCTGGACTCCACTAAAATCTATCATAAGTTGAATTTGATTAATGTAAAGCAACACTGCCAAACAGTGGTGGTAATGCTACCAACTCCATAGCCTTCCAATGGATTGACTATGTTACTTCATATCTTGGGCATATTTCTCACACTGGCAGATATGAAACAGAATCAACAGGGTAAACCTTCCAGAAATAGCAATTGCACTTTAATCACTCATTTGACAAATAT
This sequence comes from Heterocephalus glaber, assembly GCF_000247695.1. The sequence goes on from NW_004624730.1 coordinate 32,745,709, forward strand.
TTACTAAAATTCTATTATATGCTAGGCACAAAGGTAAGCAATCCAAAATAAAATTGCATATTAAAGTAAACATAAGTGGCTTATAAAGAGACAGCAAAATTAGCATGAATTTTTAAAGGACAAACAAAGAGACATAAAAGAATATTTGCCCTTGCAGCACTATAATACCATATCCCAGAACCTCACAAATAGATTTTCAGTCTTTCCAACTGTTCGGAGCTTGGAGTGTAAGCAATTGCAATTTTAGCAATAACAAAAATGTATTGTAATGCCTTCTTGTGCTATAAATCTGAAGTTAGTATCTCATGGCCTAATCTGTACATATGTCTTATTTGAACCAATGAGTCACTTCTTTTTTGCAACCTCAGCTTGTGGCCAATAGTTAAGACTTAAGGGTTTCATTTGCTAAGCTGGATTTCTAACACTTATTGAAAAAAAGCTGAAGAGCTAGTGACCTTGAGTCCACATTTGTCTTTTGACAAATCTTCAGCTTCCTCCTTTAGACTGAACAAGACCTAGTCGCAGTAACACACTACTGCTCTCTCCACTCACTGTCCATCATACGTGCCTGGCCCTAGGAGGTACTAGAACCTGAGCCCTCTACTTCATATTGACACTGAATCATTTGGGTGATTTTACAGTATTGTATTTAAGACTCTCTTTTTCAGGGGTGGAGGAGTTGAAGGGAGGCCAGAGAAATGGGAAAAAAATAAGAACCAAGATAAATCGTGTAAAGGTACAAGTTCCCAAGGATGAATGTAACTGTATTGTGTACCTAAAATGTACCAATAAACTTAATGAAAAAAAAAAGACTTTATTTTCCAACTTCAATTTGTCTAAAATTTTCAAGACAATAATCTCAACAATCAGATTCAGAAATTAAGCATTATCTGCCCAAGTCCCTAATAAGAGGATCATGGAAGGGGTCTACTTTTCTGATCATGACCAATGGATTCTTTTCATTTTTGTTCTATGGCACTGAAGCTCAAAACCAGGGCCTCATATGAGCTAGCTAGTGTTCTATCACTGAGCTACATTCCCAAACTTACAGCCCTATATTCTAAAAGAGACCATGCATCCACAGGGATCAGAAGAGTTCCAAGTTTGCCTCACTTATTTCAGGAATTTTCCACAAATACAGAGTCCTAGGAAAATCTGGCAAAAAAAAAAAAAATCCAGTGATTGGAGATTAAACCAGGTTATTTAGAGCATGAACTTAGCGTACAGTATATGGACTCTTTCCCACAGTTGAGTAAAGGGAACTGGGATTTGATACTTTTTTTTTAGTTTAGTGCCTGATGAGAAATATGGGTATAGGCTCAATCTTTGTTATGTGAATAACCAGTTTACTCAGCAACATTTGTTAAAGAGACTATCTTTCCTCCGGCAAAAAGATTTGGCCCTTTTGTCAAAACTAATGTAGTTGAATGTGCTGTGAGTTCTTTCTGTGTCTTCTATTCTGTTCCATTGATCTACAAGTCTGTCAGCCTGTCAGTCTGTCTGTCTGTCTGTTTGTTTGTTTTTGCCAATGCCATGCTGTCTTTATCACTGTGCCTTTGTAGTATAGCTTGAAGTCTTAGATTGGATGCTCCCTGCCTTGCTCTCGTTACTCAGAATTGCTTTTGCTAGTCTAAATCTCTTCTAGTTCTATATGAATTTTAGGATTGTTTTCTCCACTTCAGTAGGGAATGCTGTTGCTATTTTTATTGGGATTGCATTAAATCTATATTACAGTTTTGGAAGTATGGCCATTTCGACTACACTGCTTCTGCCTATCCAGGAACAGGGAATATCTTTCCACTCCCTGATATCCCCTTCCATCTCTGTTTTTTCAGGATACCATAGTTTTTGTTGTAGAGGTCTTTCACTCCCTTGCTTGGGTTCATTCCTAAGTATTTTGTTTTTATTGGTGCTTCGGTGATAGGTATTCTTTCCCTAATTTCCCTCTCGGTGAGTTTGTTACTGATGTATAGGAATGCTAGTGATTTTTGAGTGTTGACTTTATATCCTGCTATATTACTGAATTTGATTATTAGTTCTAGAAGTCTTTTGGTGGAGTTTTTTGGGTTTTTCTATGTAGGGGACCATGCCATCTGCAAATAATGATTATTTAACTTCTTCCTTTCCTATGCATATTTTTTTTATTTATTTTGTCTAACGGTTTCAGCTAATGTTTCAAGATCTATATTGTACAGAAGTGGCTTCAAACATTTTTTGATTCTAGCAACAATAAGTGGGGGTGACCTGCTTGCCATGATACAGACAGCTGGATAAGGAAACCCAAGTTTCCACAGTGCCCTGCATGTATGGTGTCACAGTATCCACCTTGGAGACAGTGAATATTCACCATGAGTCATAGTTTTGTTTTCTGGGCTCAGTAGCCTGTGGTCTGGCAGGAATTGAGCCCTGTGATTTTGCAACAGCTATTTATGTCACCTGGGAAGGCAACTGAGCATGCAATGGGATAATTTTTATCATCCCATGAGTACTGCCTTTGCCTGCCAAAAGGCCATGTTTCTCAGTTAGGAAAATAATACTCTTATCTGGAACAAGTGTGGAGTCTTAAATGCAATATATGCCAGGATCTAAATTCATATCTTAGGCCATATACTCTTATAGCCTTCAAATGGCCTTCAGAGTCTCTACTTCCAATTTAAGGCATAGTAACTCCTAAAGGGCATAGCTACATTTCAAATGCTTCTGTAAGTTGGCAAGAGTCCTCAGCAAATTGAGTGCATATGAAGGGGCATTCTATGTTTTTAACTCATCTGAGGGCAATTTCTTCTGGTTTCAGCTTTCTCTGTTTTCCTTGCAGGAATTTCATACACAAACTTCTCTCTTAGACAACTATTCTAGGCTCCTTCTTGTAACCATTTAGCTCTGGTCTTTCCAGACTTCACTTTTATTCAGTCTACTAAAGAACTCTTCCTAAACTCTTGATCCTACATTTGCCTTTCCCTGGACCCTTTCCAGCTTTCTCTTAAGAGAGGCATAGTGTCCTTTGGGCTGCAGCCATGGGAGAAATAGTGACATTATAATGATCACAGGCACTGCCTGTTCCCTCCATGAAGCACACCACAGTAACAGAGAATGCCAGAAAGACCACTCCCTCCCCTCATACTGTGGGAAACTGTATTCACATATATAGATAATAAAGCCAGCTAATTTCCTTCAGCACATGTAACATAAAAAACTTACCAAATATACTTATCCAACAGGTCAAAGATCTGAGACATAATTAAGTTCTGGGAGATAGTTAGATGTCAGAAAAGTCATAACAATTCTCAGTATCATTAACTGGAAACTCCTCAAGGCTTTCTCATCTAAATGCCCTAAAAATAACATACTTATTTTGAAGGCAGCCAGATGCTAATAAAAAGAAGTTTCAAGGCAAAGAAAAGTATTTACATGAATGAAGTATGGAAGAAGAATGGAGTGGAAACTTATTTAGGTCACTGTTTAATAAAATTATCCATGTGATGTCGAGATAAAAAATGATGTCGATTGAAAATTCTAGACAAAATTTATTGTACCAAGTTTTTGTGGTGTCATCTTTATATGCAATGGTCTATCTTTAATCATATTTCTTGGTATTTTCAAATCTGGGCCTATTCTCACAATGACTCCAATATTAATAATTTTTCTACTATAACATTTTTCTTTGATTCTATGGAATTTTTAAGTAAGCTTTTTGTCTTGAGTCTTGTGTATAAAATGTTAATAATTATACCTTAGGATATTATCAGTGGATATCCCACAGGAAAAATAAAACATAAGAATGGATTCACTGATAATAGAGAATATAAAGGGGATTCAGAAGAGGCCTTGGAATGTGTGTGCGTACTGAAAATTGGAGAAAATGATGAGACATTTCTAGAGAGGGATTGGAAGAAAAACCTCCTTTTTCTACCCTCCTCCCCAACTATTTCACAGTCCTGCCAAAACTTGGTATTGACCCTAAGATTTCTTGGAACTTACCCACTCTTACCCTATCCTATTCATCGTATAAACTAAGAGGAAATCCCAGCCTGGTGTTCGGTGCTCCAGTTAACGAAGAGATATTCACAAGAATATACCAAGAAACAGTAAATGCCTAAACACTACATAGGGACAAAGAAAAAAGGTTTAGTTTGGAAAGCACCGTACTATTCAGACAAGGCTACAAGTAGCCTATTTCCATTACTCTCTGGGGGTCATTATTTCTAGGAAAGGGATCATTGCGTACAATCCTGTGAGAAGCCTTGCATGCCTTCCTGATGAGATAGCATGCTACCAGAGTAGATAATGTTCTGGGACACATGAGAACATATATAGACTATTCAGAGAAAATTAGAAAGTCACAATTACCCCACAGATTGGCCCAGACAATTTCATCAGTGTGTGGCCATTACAGGAGAACACTTGATGAATATAACTTTTCATTTCATTTAATACAACTGGTAATTCTTTTCTAATTATCATGAGCTGACCTAACAAAAAAAGGAAGAAAACTATTTACTTTTGATGATATGCATTGTTATTTTCTTAGGAAAGGGGAATGGGGGGAGTTAATATTGAAAAAAGCAACCAGGAGATATATACCAGACCATATTCTTGGCTCCCCCTTAGAAGGAATCAGAATATTTGGAGCCATATCATAGACAACTATTAAAACTCATGCTTGTGGTTATCATAAATCAGTTCTTTTCAAATCATACATAAATATATATTTTTCCCAAAATGAAAGACCAATACCATTGTTTTATTGATATCATTTTTCTTTAAAATGTTGTTAGACCAGATATGCAATGTTAGGGAGTTCATTTTTAACTCTTGCCTATTTTTTCTTTAAAAAACTCGAGGCTCCTATGTGAAATTCTTCTGAACTTTATTTTTGAGGTAACTTCTGTAAGAAAACTAAAATGTATTATGTTTTATGGATAATTTTTCTCATCTTCATGTAGTAAAAAATAGGCAAGAAAATATTCACCTATTCTATCTTTATTGGTTATTTCCATAAAGAATGAAAAATGTTTCCAAGATAGTTATGTTCCAGAGATGGTTAAATAAAAATTTTAAAAGTATGTCAAAAGTGGCCTATTGTGGATAAGCCACTAAAATGACAATAAAACAAATATTAATCACCCTAGAAAGTGGTGTTCAAACAAGGGCCCTACCCATTGTCATGAGTGCTGAAATATTGCTCCATACCCAATGTCTGCATGAATCCAGATGCTATTCTGTCCTAGGACCCAAAATAAAGGTAATGACATTGTTCAGGATCTGTCCTAGAACCAGATACATCAGTGGGATGGCAAACTACTCACAAGGATGTGAATCCACTTCAGGTAATATCACTGGGTTTGACAGTTAGTAGTCTAAGGAATAAATCATGGAACTGATTTCAAGACAACTTAAGAGAAGTGCCAAGGGACCTCAGAAAAAAAGTTGCTTTATGGTAGTAGCCAAGAACAAAGTGGACCTCTTCACACAGACATACTCCAAATCCTGGAAATAATGATGAGGAAACATCAGTTAAAGAGTATGAATTGTTTTGAGCCAAATAGTGTAAGTAAGCTCAGTAAGCATTTGTTATTTAAAAATATTGAGACAAAGCTTAATGAATGGTTTAAATTCTTGGTTTGTAGATCTATACTGCAACATTTTTAAAAAGCTGATGATATTTTCTGTGGTTGATATCAACATAGTTAATAATATCCTTCCACAAACCAGAAACTTGTGTCTTAAAGCTCAAAAACCCTGAAAAGTCATTTAGTTATATCCCCTAATTTTATAGAGAAAGAAAATGAGGCCCAGAGAGTCAAAGTGATTGAAGCAAGATCACTCAGGCAGTTAATGACTCAACTTAAGTGCCAGAGCAAAAAACTGATTCTCATCTCCAGACAAGTACTTTTCAAGTACTTTCCAAATTGTGCCCTGGACTACACAGATTTCTCCAGGTGTTATAACACACACACACACACACACACACACACACACACACACACACTATTATCTATATCGTTCTTAGAGATTTACAATGCACTATTACCACATCAGAAATTCTGAGTAATATTTCAGTAAAAAAAATCTTTATTAAACCCAGTTCTTCTCACACTTGACCCTGAAGTTCTTTGTGCCATGCAAAAAAAAAAAAAAAAACAAAAAACTATTACCATACTATGAAATTAAATCATGAAACTTCTGCATCAAAACCTCATTTCTCTCCATATTTATTCTATTTGGTACACTGGTCCATTTTTTTTTAACTTATCACATTCAAGATCAAAACATGAGAAACAAATAAAAATATATTCTTAAATAAAACCTCGCATATTTTCATAAACCATCTCATCAAAGTCACAGTGAAATTCCAAGATTACATCTATGTAAACCTGCTTCACAGTACAGAACTAAATAGCAATTGTTGTATTTGTATGCATTTGCAGCTAATATAGCATTGGCCTACTTTTTCAAAGGCAGTCATAACATTTGCTGTAGACCAACTTATTTGAAGAGAATTTTCTTTGCCACTTATGTAGAAACATTTTTAAAAATAAAACAGAGAAAGAATATTTCACACAACAGACCTGTCAATTTTTAGTGTATTATAGAATCCCATTGTTTTAGCTATGAATCTTTATCTCTAAATTTAACAAAAGGAGATTCAAGTTAATGCTTCATAGATGTTTCTAAAAGTTTCAATCTATTTTAAAACCTATTCCTCAGCCAGGGATTTAGCTCAGTGGTTTCGCCACCTGCTGCACAAGCCCAAGGACCTGAGTTCGATCCCCGGTACCAAAAAAATAACAAAAGAAAACCTATTCCTCGGTTTCTGTGGCACTGTCATTTCACCTTTGCAAATGGGAATGTTAGACTATGATTGTTGTATGAAAATGCTTATGTTCTTCAGTGTTGTATAATCTATTGGCTCAAGAAAATAGATTTGGAGAAGCATTATTCACTTTTGCCAAGTATGGCAGAACCACAGACACTACTCATCACATCCATCATCCCAGAATGATTCCCAGTAGAATCAGGCACAGGCTGGCCAACATTAAAATCATCCCAATTCCTTCAAAATTTCACGCTCTCTCTCTCTCTCTCTCTCTGTCTCTCTCTCTCCTAGAGCAACATTAGAATCCCCCATACTGTTTCCCATATTGGCGGTCCTAATTTACATTCCTACCAACAGTGTGCAAGTGTTCCCTTTTCTCCTCATCCTTGCCGACACTTATTACTTGAGCAGAGTAACATCTCACGGTTTTGATATGCACTTCCCTGATGATTAATGATGTTGACTGTATTTTCATATATCTTTTGGTCATTTGTATACTGTCATTTGAGAAATATCTGTATAGGTCTGTTTATTTTTTGAGAGGCATAGAAAAGTTTTACTAAGTGACATAAAAGAAGTATACACTCAGCTAGGTATGGTGGCACATCTTTAATCCCAGAACTCTGAAAGGCTGAGGCAGAAGGACCTCAATTTCCAGCCCAGCCTGAGCAATTTAATGACTTAGTGAAAAATAAAAAATTAAAAAATGAGCTGGGGATGTAGCTCAATGGAAAGGCCCTTTGTTCAGTGCCTAGTCCAAAAAAAATGTACACACACAAAGAAAATACAATGTGAAGCATGGGGAAAGGCACACTGTGGTTTGGGGCTGAGGGTGTTTATGTGTTCTTAGGAGTGGAGATCTGTGGAATTCGTGAATCTATAGAAATTGTGGATTTAATTTATAAATGAAGGGTGGTGGTCCATTTACAGAGGAAAGGCCCATTTTACTGAAAAAAGACATGAGCCCTATTTATTGTATTTCTAAAAATGGGTAATCTAAGATATTTGCCTAAAAACATCTTTTGAAATCTATGAATCTGTTTCTTTATTGTAAGATCACATTTCTGCTCTTTATCAATTCATCTAACATATACCCTTATTGTATATTTATGTGATTTGAGTATGATGGACCTGGAAGAAAAAAATGAGTGCAGAAAGTAAAGATATGGGGTACAGATATGGATAACATTGAGTAACTTTGTGTCCTAAAGTTGCAGTCTTTTTTACAAGTATAATTTTAAATTTACAATTTTCATTGTCTCCTATCTTGATTTCTTCTATCCTCCCTCACCCTCCCACCCCCAACCCTTATTCTTTACTTTTAAGGCTTGCAGAGGGATCACAGGTCCATCTTCTTATGGCTCCCTCAGACTGACAGCCTGCCCAGCCAGGAATCAAAAGACTCATCCTATTCTAAAGGAGAGATTTTTCAATTGGGTTGAGTTCTTTGTTCATTTTGCTATTGAGTTTTTAGAGTTCCTTATAGATTGTGGATATTAACTTTTTATCAGATATATACTTTCCAATATTTTTCTCAGTTCTGTAGACAATCTCTTTCCTCTATTGGTTGTTTTCTTTGCTGTACAGAAACTTTTATATTGATTAATTCTTTCTATTTTTGCTTGTTTTTCCTGTGTTTTTTTTGGTTCTTGTCCAAAATTCCTTACCTATTTCAAAGTCCTGAAGCATTTTCCCTTTTTTCTTTCAAGTAGCTCCATAGTTTCAGGTATTGCATTTAAGTCTTCAATACGTTTTGAATTTATTTTTGTAATGGGGAGAGGTAGGGGTCTAGTTTCATTGATCTGTATGTGAATAGACAATTTCCTGGCACTGTTTATTAAAAGGTTGTCCTTTCTCTGGTGCATGTTCTAAGCATCTTTGTCAAAGATCAAGTGCCTATCAGTGCATATCTTATTTCTCAGATTTATATTCTATTTTTAGGCCAATATCTTGCTGCTTTAAGGACTACAACGTTATAGTATATCTTGAAGTCAGGTAGTATTATCCTCTGCTTTACTCTTTTTACTCGAGATGGCTTGGTTATTCGAGATCTTTTGTGGTTCCATATAAATTTTAAGATTGTTTTTCTAACTTTGTGAAGAATGTCATTGCTATTTTAATTGAGATGTCATTGGATCTGTAGATTACAGTATTTTGGATAGTATGGACATTTTAACAGTATTGATTCTCACAACACATGAACACAGGATATCTTTTCACTGTTTTGTGTCCTCAATTTCTTTCACCAATGGTTTTCAATTTTCACTATAGATGTATTTCATCTCTTGGTTAAATTTACTCTTAGGTATTTTATTTTATCATATTTTATAGCTATTGTAATGGTATAGTTTTCTTGATTAATATTTCAGATAATTCATTGTCAGCATATAGCAATGCTACTGATTTTTTTTTTTTTTTGGTACTGGGGATCGAACTCGGGTACTTGTGCTTGCAAGGCAGGGGGTGGAACCACTAAGCTAAATCCCCGGCCCGGTACTGATTTTTATGTGTTGATTTTGTACTATGCCAAATTCATTTATTAGCTCTCGTAGTGTTTTGGTGGAGACTGGGGCGGGGGGGGGGGTTCTAAATATGAACATATCATCTGCAAAAGCAACACTTTGACTTCTTTTGTTCTAATTTGGATGCTTTTTATTTCTTCTTCTTGCCTGATTTCCCTGGCTAGGACTTCTAGTACTATGCTGAAAGAAAATGGTGAAAGTGGAAATGCTTGTCCACATCATACTATTTAAGTTATGAGATATCAGGAGAAGAGTAAAAAACCACTCAAGACTTTACCACTTCTTCTGGTAAAAAGATTAGTGCATTTCAATCATACATAGGATTGTTGCATCATGTTAGGTAGAACTATAACTGTTATTGTCTTTATTTGAAGATTAAATTTGGTGTAGGAAGATTCCTGTGTATACCAACTTGACAAGAGATAGACTTGTGATGGCTCATTTTAGATGTCACTGTGACTGCACTAATGGATGCCCATATAACTGGTAAAATGTTATTTATGGGTGCATCTGTGTGTCCCCAGAAGAGAATAGCATTCGAGTCAGTGAACTGAGTGAAACAGATCTAACCTTAGCAATGTTGTTAGGCATCATTCAATTATTAAGAATAGATTTAAGAAATGAAGAAAAAGAGAAAATTATCTCCCTTCTTAAGCTAGGACATCCATCTTCTCCTCTCTGACATCAGAGATCCTGGTTCTTCAACCTTCAGATTGTAGGATTTATACCAAGTTGTTCCCACCTCCACTTCTCAAGCCTTCAGCTTCAGACTGGGAGTTCTACCATCAACTCTTCTGGCACCAGGCCTTTAGACTCAAACTAAATTACTCCATCAGCTTTTCTTATATACAGCTTGCAGGTGGTATTCATGGCAATTCTTGGCTTCTATGATCTCAAGAGCCAAATGCCATAATAAAGCTCCACTTATATCTATATATGTATTTTTTATGGTTATGTTTCTCTGGGGAACTTTAGCTAACAATATCTATATAGCCTCTTGGACTTACAACATACCTGGCAATCACTAGTAGATTTTGTGATTTTAGGATCTGTAAATAATAGCCTAGGTAAGATTCTGCCCATGGTTCATCTGTTAGCAATCTGTATTCATATTTTATGTCAATTCCTTATAGTCTGCTTTGCCTGAGATAGTTTCTAAATTAAATAGAAAAGAATCTAGATAAACTTGTGTGATTACATAGCCTAATACTTCTAAATTGCAGTACGTGGGATAGTTTAAGGGAAATTGCATTTATGTTTTCAATTAATGGACCAATGTTTTGGCTCATTTTGAAATCAGCGTTCTTTGGCCATTACTTATCTCCACCCTTGAATGGATATTTTTAAATAGAGGTGAAAAATATTATTTGCAGTATTTTTCCCTTACTACGGTTTTTATGCATGTTTCCATACACATAATTTGTGCTGAGAGAATTCAAGGATACTAAGTTTATTAATAAGGACTAATTTCTTTACAATTTGATAGGGTATCTTCTGAGTTTCAAAGAATTTATGTGATTTGAACCAGTTGCCTTTGAGAAGTGGTTTCTCAATATTTTCCTCATAGAATAGCTAAAATTAGCCTTAATTGCCTTTAGGTGAAATAAATTAAGGGCCTGGTTGCCTTGTATCTTAGTTTTTCTAAGACTCCTTGCAATCCACAGAGTCTAGACAAAACATGAAGATGGTGAATGTGGTGAACACCAGGTCAAAGTGAAGTTCTACAATAACTTGTTTTTTGAAACTAATGGATTAGAATAAATCTCAGTAGAAACACTAAGTTTAAGAATCTGGGCCCCACAGGAACATAGTCCCACGGATGCCAGCAGCCTGCACCCTGGCAGGACCACGCCGCAAGGACACTGCACCAAGTAGCATCTGAATTCGCACAGCAGAGGCTCCAGGGAGAACACAAAGGCCATGGTTACAAGCCCCAGAAGACAGAGCAGAAGTGAACAACAGAGAGGGCCTTTCTGATGTTCCTCAATGAAAATTGAAGCCCACTGGGAAAGTGAAGAAAAACTCTTCAATAAAACTGGACCATCGTGGTTGGTAAGTTGGTGGGATCAGCACCTCCCATAGAAACCCAGACTCACATAGCGGGGAGTACAGCTGGAACCTGCAGTAGAACTTTGCAGAGTTTAATCCTGCAGAAGGTCAGGGACCTCAACTTGGACCTTGCAGCCAGAAATCAGCCTAAATCTCAGTAGACTACAGCTGTATTGCTGAGACTAATCCACTTAGACACACACAAGCTACCAGGACAGCAGAGACATCCTAAGGGAGACCTTTTTTTGTTTGTTTGTTTTGTTATCTATTTTATTTTTTTTCTCTCTCTCTAAACCTTCTGGCTCTATATTTCTCTCCCTCTTAGTTCCTGTTCCTACCCCATTCTGACTTTTATCTCTCTCTGTTGTCTTGACTGTCACTTTTATAGGAAAGTGAATACAATTTCTAGGTTCCCTATTGTTCTCAGTTTGTTCTGTACTTGTCTCTGTTCTTTTGCTCTGTCTTTTCCTCCTGTCTTCAACAGATCCCCACAATTTATGTGATCTTCCGTGACCTCTAGCCTCACCTCTAACCTTTCCCTCTCCCTCTATCTCTCTCCCCCCCATCCCCAACCCCTGCTAAATCCTTATCCTGAAGGGTAAATTTGCCACATTGAAGGGTTTACTTACTACAAACAAGTTATGGGTTGGCCCTAGATTTTGATCTACCTCACCCAGTTAAAATGACTAACAGCTACCACAAATTGTTATTTTCTAACCTCTATTTGATGCTGATTGTGTCAGTTGGGCTAAGGTGTTGTGATTGGGCTAATCAGTGGTCCTCCCTGGTATACTGAAAATGAGATTACCTAAGAGTCATTAGAAACTTAAAGCCTAAAAAGTCCAGCTATACCTGGAAGATATCTCTGAGAAGTAACCACTCCATAGGGGCTCTAAAAACCAGTAATAAAGATACTCAAAATAAGAAATATTGGAGTATCACCCAGGAATTAAAGCAAAATACAGCACCAACAACAAAATTAAAATTAAGAAGACACTTTGGCAGGATAAAAGCACAGAATTCCAGCTCACCAAAAGCAAATTCGGGGGGAAATGAGATGGAAAAATATGATAATCAACCACCTGGACACCCTTAACTGATAGCACAGGAAGTAACAAAGCAGGTGAATGAGGCTCTAGAAATATTCAAAACAGAAATAATTTCCCAGATAGCTACAGAGATGGTGAGCACAGTGAAAGACATGATTAGAGGCTCTAGAAAAAAACAGATTAAAAAAAAATAGATGAGCTCAAAGCCATGTTGGAAGCCATGAATGCCCAGCATAAAAAAGAAATGGAAACCACAAAACAGATTCAAACAAATATCCAGGAGATTAAAAATTCCATTGAAAGTATTCACAACAGACTGAGAGAACGTGAAGATAGAATATGAGATATAGAACACAGGATTGCTGTTAGTGACCATGAAAACAGAGATTTCTTAAAAATAGTAAGGGGACATGAGAAACCAATCCAGCAGCTGGTAGGTGATGCAAAGAAGAATAACATAAGACAGATAGGAATCCAAGAAAAAGCAAGAGAAAGTACAAATGATATAAAAAACTGTTCACAGAAGTAATAATAGAAAACTTCCCAGACAGAGGTAGAGAATTGGACATACAGATAGGTGAGGCATATAGAACTGCAACTACCCATGATCAAAAAAAGCTACTCCTAGACATATAATAGTCAAGATCCCAGAAATGAAACAGAAGAACAAAATCCTACAAGCAGTTAGAGAAAAGAAACAAATTACATACAAAAGAAAGCCCATCAGAATCACAGCAGA
>NW_004624730.1:32759884-32777470 GCF_000247695.1 Heterocephalus glaber
CTCCTGAACAACCAATGGGTCACAGAGGAAATTAAAGAAGAAATTAGACAGTTTCTACAAGTAAATGATAATGGCAGTACAACATTTAAGAATCTATGGAATACAATGAAAGCAGTTCTACAAGGGAAATTCATAGCAGTGAATGCCCATATTAGGAAAACAGAGAGAGCTCAAATAAACAACCTAATGCTGAACCTCAAGCTCCTAAAAAAACAAGAGCATGACAAACCCAAAGCTCATACAAGAGAGGAAATTATAAAGATCAGAGCAGAAATCAATGCAATGGAGAATGATACAAAAAAATCAATGAATCAAAGAGTTCGTTTTTCAAAAGAATAAATAACATCGATAAACCCTTAGCCAACCTTATCAAAAAAAGGAAAGAAAAAGTTCAAATCCAAGCAATTAAAGAATAAAAAAGGTGAGGTCACAACAGGCCCAGCAGAAATCCAGAAGATCATCAATAACTACTTCTAGAACTTGTACTCTAATAAAATGGAAAACAGCAGAAATGGATGGATTCCCAGATATATATGAGTTGCCAAATTTAAATGAAGAAGATATAGAAATTCTAAACACCCCAATTGCAATGAGTGAAATTGAAAATATAATAAAAAAATTTGCCAACAAAGAAAAGCCCAGGTCCTGATGGCTTCACTGCTGAATTCTACAAGACATTTAGAGAAGAACCATTGTCACTGCTTGTTAAACACTTCAATGAAATTGAAAGGGAAGCAATACTTCCAAATTCATTCTTGGAACCAAGTGTTACTTTAATTCCAAAAGCAGAGAAAGACCCAACCAAAAAGAAGAACTATAGGCCAATCTCTCTAATGAACATAGATGCAAAAATCCTCAAAAAGATACTGGCAAACAGAACACAGAGAGCCATCAAGAAGATCCCACACCCTGACCACGTCAGATTTATCCCAGGGATGCAAGGATGGTTCAAGACACATAAATCAATAAATGTAATACACTATATTACCAGAGCCAAGGACAAATACCATATGATCATCTCAATAGATGCAGAAAAAGCATTCAACAAAATCCAACACCAATCATGATAAAAAACCTACAGAAAATTAGAACAGAAGGTCTTTATCTCAACCTGATTAAGGCTATCAATGAAAAATCAACAGCCAACATCATACTAAATGGTCAAAAACTGAAAACCTTCACATTAAAATCAGGAACAAGACAAGGATGTCCATTATCACTACTCTTGTTCAATATAACTTTGGAAACATTAGCCACAGCAATTAGACAAGAGAAAAAAATAAAAGGAATAAAGATAGGAAATGAATAAGTCAAATTGCCATTATTTGCTGATGATATGATACTCTACATAGGAGACCCTAAAAACTCTTCCAAAAGACTTCTAGACTTAATTGACAGATTCAGTAGAGTAGCTAGATACAAGGTCAACACTCAAAGCTCAATAGAATTTTTGTACACAAATAACAGACTCACTGAGAGAGAAATTAAAGAAACAATTCCTTTCAAAATAGCATCCAAAAAAATGAAATATCTAGGAATCAATCTAACAAAGGAAGCAAAAGACCTCTACTCTGAAAACTACAGCTCTCTGAAAAGAGATCGAGGAGGATATGAGAAAATGGAAAACCATCCTTTGTTCCTGGGTAGGAAGAACCAATATAGTGAAAAATGGCCATACTTCCAAAACTGCTGTATAGATTCAAGGCAATCCCAATTGAAATCCCACCAGCATACTTCACAAATCTTGAGAAAACAATCCAAAAATTCATTTGGAACAAGAAGACACCTAGAATAGCAAAAGCAAGTCTAGCCAACAGAGATATGGCTGGGGGTATCACAATCCCCAACTTGAAACTATACTACAAAGCTACTGTGATAAAAACAGCATGATACTGGCAAAGAAACAGATCTGAGGATCAGTGGAGTAGATTAGAAAATGCAGAAACAACTCCAGACATGCTCAGCCACCTCATCTTGACAAAGGAGCCAAAGATCCTCACTAGAGGAAAGATAGACTCTTTAATAAATGGTGTTGGAAAAACTGGATTTCAACTTGCCAAAGATTAAAACTAGACACATTATCTATCACCATGCACTAAACTAAGATCAGTCAATTAAAGATATAAATAGTAATGCAAAAATACTAAAACAGCTGGAAGAGAGGTTAGGTAGAACTCTTGAAGACATTGGCATAGGAAAGGATGTTACGAACAAAACCTCAGTTGCACGTGAACCAGCACAAAGAATCAACAACTGGGATCTCTTTCTACTAAAAAGCTTCTGCCCAGCAAGGGAAACCACCAACAGAGCTAAGAGGCAACCTACAATGTGGGAAAAGATTTTTACCAGCTGTTCCTCAGACAAAAGACTGCTATCTAGAGTATACAAAGAACTTTAAAAAATTAGACCCCCCAACTTTAAAGATTCAATTCAAAAATGGGCATCTGAAATGAACAGACATTTCAGACAAAGAAGTAAAAGCAGCAAATAAATACAAAAAATATTCAACATCACTGGTCATTCGAGAGATGCAGATGAAAACAACACTAAGATTCCACCTCACCTCAGAAAGAATGGCTGCTATCAAGAAATCAACCAATAACAAATGCTGGTGGGAGTGTGGAGAGAAAGGACCCCTTCTTCATTGTTGGTGGGAGTGCAGACTGGTGCAACCACTGTGGAAATCAGTATGGAGATACCTCAAAGAACTAGAACTAGAGGTTAATTTGACCTAGCTATTCCCCTACTGGGTATCTTCCCAAAAGAACTAAAAGAATCATGCCACAGTGATATATGTGCACCCATTTTTATAGCAGCACAGTTTGTAAATAGTGAAAGCTTGGAAACAGCTCAAGTGCCCATCAACTGGAAACTGGATAAAGAAGATGTGGGGATTTTTTTTATAAAATGGAGTACTACTCAGCCATAAAGAATGAGAAACTAGAGACATTTATAACTAAATGGATGCATATTGAGGCCATACTCTTAATTGAAATAAATAGGACAAACATGTGTAAATACAGAATAGTTTCTCTGCTGTGAGAAACTGAAAGTGTAAATAAGGATTAAAATGAATAATTGATAATGTGAAATAGGAAGAGAAGGGGTAGGGGAAGTGGGAGGAGTTGGGAAAAGAAAGAAGGGAAAGGAAAAAATATGAGAAAAAGAAAAAATGGAAATGAAGTCTTTGTAAACGGGTAAGGGTGGAGGGGGTGAAGGGAGAACAGGAAATGGGGAAAAAGTAAGAACCAAGGTTCTTATTTTAAGAACCACATGTAAAGATACAAGTACCCAATGATAAATGAAAATGTATTATATACCTAAAATGTACCAATAAACGAATTTAAGTTAAAAAAAAGAATCTGGATAAGTAATGAATATAAATTTGATGATAGATTCAGTCTAGGGGAGCCAACTGTAGAAATGCCAACTTCTTTTGAAGCTGAGGGAGATATTTCACTTAATTTAATATGTTTGATGATGCGTCTGCAGTAAATACTCCATGCTCTTGTTCAGGATCTATTTTATAATTACATATCCATTTTAAAACATAATTTTTTCCAAATTAGAGCTGGTCTGTTTCAGCTAAAATCCACCATTTTTAACTTACTCTCTGCTTCATATCACTCTTCTCTACAATTTCCTATTGCTGAGCAACTTCAAAACTTGATCCTTGGGCTCTTTTCTATCTAAACTCACTTCTCTGGCTCATCTGCACATTAAATACTATCTATATGTTTATAGCTCCCAAATTTGTATATCCAGCTGAGCCCCCACTTTGAAATTTCAAATTTTGTATCCAAATTTCTAATCCACAACCACATTTACATTTCCAACAACAGGAAAAAAAAAAGCCTCACCATGTCCAAAGCTAAATTCCTGCAAAAACTACACTGCATGACATAGCTTTCCTCTTTTCAGTTCATATCAGTTGTTTTTCTCATTGCTCAGGTCAAAACTTTAAGTCATCCTGAACTTCTCTCTCATAATTCACTTCCAATCTAACTGGAAATTGAGTTGATTCTCTCATTAACACATATCTTAAATCCCATCCTCTATAATCAGAAACCCCTTGACCTTCACTATATTTTCTTTTTAATGTTTTTAATGTCTTACATAGTTTTTTTACTTCCTATTCATTTCTTTCTTCTTCTTATTATTTTATCTTATTAGTATATGTCTGTGGTACTTAATGTTTATATTTCATGTGTGGAGTTGGTACATGTACATGATACATCTTAATTCTTTTCCCTCCCCTCCCTCCCACTTCCACCCATCACTTGATTCCCTTTCTTTTTTTTTTTCTATACATGTTTGGAATACATAATGTTTACATTCCTTTTGTGGACTTTTTGCCAGTTCTCCTTATTAGAATGTCAGTTTCCTCCATGAAAGCAGGAATCTTTGTCTTTTTCATCTGTGATATAATCCCAAGCACCTAGAATACATACACATAGAAGATGGACAATAAATTGTTGCTGTTGAGTTGAATTTATCCTGATATTATTAAGTTCTCATGGGTATGGAACAACCTTCAAATGGTATCAAAATCTTTACAAGCTTTGAAATAAATTCTTTCTGCACAAGTCCATATGTGTTTAAATATACCTGGCACCTCAGCTTTAGATAGGGTAGCCAACTATTCTTTTTTACCCAGAAATGAAATATTTCCAGGGACTTATGATCCCCAACATATGATAGTTTATACTTTATCAACATTGCAGTGGTGCAAACACCATACACATTCAGTTGCTACTGTACTTTTTTGAATCCTGATCTCTTCCTAGGCTGTGCTGTGTGACACTCTGCCGATGTTGGGCAGCAGTGAGCAAGCCTCAGTGCCCAGTCAGCCATGTGATCCCAGGAGTAAACTACTAAGCACAACTCTGAAGCTGAAGCGTACTGTACTGTGTTTCTAAACTATGATGCTTGGCAGGTGAGGTATATTAAATGCATTTTCAACCTATAATATTTTAACTTTCTATCAGTTTATTGGGATGTGATCTTATCTTAAGCTGAGCATCTGTGTAAGATGCTTCAGTTGGGGTGTATCTCAGTGGTAGAATGCTTCCCTAGCATGTGTGAGGTCCTGGGTTCAAGTGCCAGAATGGCCACACACAAAAAAGTTTCAGGGCTGGGGATTTAGATCAGTGGCACCTCACCTGTCTCGCAACCATGAGGTCCTGAGTTTGATCCCTAGCACCAAAAACCAACCAAACAAACAAACAAACAAAAACAACAAAAAAACTTTCAGTCTCTGCAAGGCGTGCCACACCACTTGAGTTTTCTGTACAAGAATCATCTGCCAGGAGGCATCTAGACTTATCCATGGAGACCAATGTCTCAGAAAACTCTGTTCCAATAATTTAGGACAAAGTCCCAACCAGAGAACATCATCACTTAAGACAGCAGATAAAGAGGTAATTAATGCCAGCTCAGAGGATATAACCACAGATGGTCATCTCTGACCCAAAACTTTTTATTTTTGAAAAAATTAATAGTATTTTAAATACAGAGATGTCACATTTTTTCATTTTTATTGTATTTTTGTTAGTACATTTTTGCAATACATAATTATTACATTCATCATGGAGAGTTGGTACATATACATATCATCTTAATTCTTTTTGTGTCCCCTTTCCCTGTCCTCCATCTGCACTTCCTTCATCTCTCAGTCCCCTTCCAATTTGCAAAACATTTCTCATGTAAAGAGTAGACATTGTTTCACTTTTCTTAAAAACTGGAAGATCCAGTAACATCATTTTCAAGTTCATGCATGCCAAAAATCATGTATAGCTGAATGATATCTTCCTGCTTCAGCTGGGGCATTCTCTCCAAATCATCAGTTTCTATGCATCCAGTTTGGGGTTTTGTTCTTTCCCTCATCTGGGCCCTGCTTGCATTTGAGTTTATAACCCATGATTCAACTGAAAGACAGAACAAAGGAAGGAAGAAATTCCCTCAGCAATAAATGATTCAGGTTTCAGCTCTACAATTAGTCCATTTCCTACATAAACTTTTAGAATTTATCTACATAATGTTAGAAAATACCAGGTTTTAGAGTATTTCACTGAGTATAAAGATAGGAGTTTTAAAACATATATGTCAATTTATTTAAAGGAAAACAATTTTAAAAAGAGCTTGTGTCTAAATTTTCTTTTGTTCTATATTTATACCTTCCAGAAGCCTAAGTTAAATATGTTCATTTACCTAAAAAGATTAGGTTTTTTTTAGTACATTTATTTTTGAGGAAAACAAGAAGGGGAAATACATGCTAATCAGAAAGTCATTATCTTCTCTTCAAATTGAAAAAAAATTAGAAATATCATTTACTTTTCCAAATTTTCATCAGATGAAAGGAAATCAGCTTGCTTTACATATATTCACATTTTATCCAAAAACCCACCAATCCTGCATAGTGCTGATCTTAGATCAGAAAAGTATATCCTATGTTGGTTTCTCTGCCTCTTCTTGCTTTGACATTTTTTCAGGTGGTAGCTGTCTTGGATTTACTCTTGCATATATTTCTTAGCTTAATGCTAACTGAAATCAGATAAGGAAATAATTTTTATAAAAGGTTCTTATATATTTAGAAATATGTAATTGCAACAGCAATCATTATAAAGCAACATAACTATTCACAAATTCTTTTCCTGAGAATATACCTTAATAGATTTCCATAGCATTGTTGATTGTAGTATAAACTAAAAATTAAAGACAGACATGTTCTGTTTTACCAGATAATATTTCTTTTAAATATTAATTTTAATAGACTTAAGCATGAACCTTCTATTTGTACACACACTTATAACTATTTCCCATTTTCTTACATTGGTTAGATACCTCTCACCCATGCCACCTTGCTAGCCCCAAAGGCATGTGAGTGTACAATTTATAATTATCAGTGAATGTGCCGACTTGATGTTCACAACTAACTTATACTTAGAAAGAGAGTTAAAACTATTCTGTAATCTTTAATTTAAAAAGAAATTCATAGATTTTAAGCAAAAGACTGTGTTAATTTTTTATTGGTGCATAGCCAAGCCAAGGTAATCTTTTAGGAAAAGTCAAGGGATGTGTTGGAGACAGTAGTTCTCAAACTTGAGTAGCAGAATTGCTTGGAAGACTAACACAGATGGCTAAGCCATCCCCAGAGTTTCTAATTCAATAGCCTGGATCAAATATTTGCATTTCTTACAAGTTCCCAGGTCATGCTGATGCTGCTTACCCAGGGACCAAACTTTGAAAACAAGTGAAAATATATACAGAGATTTGAAAAAGTTATTTTTAAAAAGAAGAAGAATTTCTTTGTCAAACTGATTTTTCAGGGTCAACAGACATACCCATACCAACTTTATCTTTACTAAATGATTAAAAGCCCTTTAGATAGAATTTAATGGAAACAAAATGTCAGTAGTGAATTACTGGAAAGCCATAAATGAGGTTTAGGGTGATGTAAGACATGGTTAGACAGTTTGTTTGAGTGGGCAGGCTTTATAAATAGAACACATGGACTTCAGAGAAACACAACTACATAAAACCTCACTGGTTTACAATGTGGTTTCGAACATTTATTTACAAAGATGATTCATACTATGTAGATCTATGATCTGGTTGGGTGAAAAAACATTTATTTTAGTGAAAAAATACAAAAAAACCCTCCACCTCTATTATTAACCCTGTTTTTTCAAATGGTAGACCAAACATATCACACACACACACACACACACACACACACACACACTGCATGGAGTACCCTTGTCAAAGGTCAGCCTAATAACTGATGTGATCAATGACTACTGAGCCTTCGTGTTTGTATGGTTTTTCAGGTCATCTTTTCCAAGCAGCTGTCAACCCAACCACCATCTATCCCAAAGGCAGAGGAACTCTGCCATCTTTCTCAGAATTGCCTGAATATTGACTTGGACCTGTACTGTTTTCTTAGACTAAGACAATTAATCAGAACACTGATGCTCCCTCTAGCTGAGATATGGCCTTCTTTTTTTAAAAAAAAAAAAAGAAGAAACTCCAGTTGATAACTGGTAAGCAAAATAATTTCAGGCAATCAGTTTCAAATATTTTTCAGTAGCTGAATTTCTTATTGTGACATCTAAGAAAACAATCTGAAAATGTAACAATGATCTTTACCCTCTTCTTGACTCTGGCTCTGCTTGCTCTAAGATCATACATCACAGAGACTTGCTTTCTGCCTCGACTCTACTTTGCCTTATTACATGACATACTTACACTTCATGCTATTTTATTTCTCAAAACTTCTCCTTGTCATTATCTGTGGGGATGAGGTTACCAAGATTAATGAGCTGGTGTTGCTATTGCTACTGGGGCTGTTGTTATTTTCAAACTTCTTTGGATTTTTGGGTGAGAGTTATACTGAAATAATCACTGATTCTATCTCTTTTGTTTCTAATACACATTTGTTTAGATGTGGATTGTAGAATCCCAGTATTCCTTAGGACAACTTCTGTGTGTATTCCTGAATCATATGTAAACTTAGGAATGTAAAAAATTGTTAAAACTATAACTTTCTACATATGTGCAACAGGCAACCCCCAGTCAGACTTTCAGAGCTCTTCATCATCCTCCCTAAAGGCCCTCATCAGTGGCAACTCAATCAAGATTGGTAGGAAAATAATTATCTCAGCCTTAGCAGAATGAAAGCAAGAGGAGGAGACAGGAAAGAGGAAGGTAGAGAAAGAAAACTATTGATTACCTCACCCCCAGCAGAGTTTTTCCAGTGTTTTTAACTGTACAAAGTTATAATCTAACCTGATATAAAAGCATAGTAATGCCTATATGTATAGCATCATAAATATGACCTATATCATTTTGTAGAGGAGCACAATGCTCTCTCTTTCTATCAGATTTAAATAGACACCACTGTGAGATGGCATTTGTGATAGAAAGCTATACAACACAGCAGAGTGACTAATAGACCTAGTGGTCTCTAGTCTTGAAGGGAGACTGCCCAGGTACCAGTTCTAACACTGACAGGCCACACTGGGGCTTATTACTTAATCATTAAGCCAAGGGAGTGATAGAAATCTAACGACTCAATAACATGGCATAGAAAGGGGCCAAAAAAGTAGAACACCAAAAGGAGATTTGAGGAAGGAGATGATGGAAATCTTGATATAGAATCTAAACTATGGAGACCAAGAAACAAAAATGGAGTATTGCCCAGAAGAAACAAATAGAATTGACAATCCCTTTTACATGAAGTTTTTTTCCTGAAATTTGTTGATTTTTACATAAGAGTTGAAAACCAAACAACATTGCAATTTGGTTGTTATACAGTGTAGTTTAAAAACAGTTTGGAATTTGGAATCAGAACACACAGGTCCAATTACTGATTTTACCAATGTAATCATTAATGAATCTCAACACCTTTGAATTCATTTCTTATGACCACTATGGAGATGATAAAAATATCTCCTTCACAGTGTTGTTAAATGGAATAAATGAGAATGTATGTCAGATATAATGACGAAAATAGTGGTAATAATGACTAACATGATCTTTTATATTAGTATATATATATTAGTATATATATACATGCTAGACACTCTGCTAATAGCTTCATGCACTTGATGAACCTCGTGAGGCCATCTTGTTAAAAGTAGTGTTCATTTATTCACTTATTCACTTAACATATCTACTGGACATTTCTTGCCATATAGAATTACTCCTAAATTGTCACACACCGTATATTGAAAAAGCTTACAATCTAATAGGAGGCAAGGAGTCATGCTCATCAGAAATAGAGCCTGTACCAGGAGGTACACACATGGGTGGTCAGAGCAGGCCTTAGTAAGTTGGGGCTGCCCCCAAAACACTGCATCCTAAATTACTGTTCTTCAAGCTGTTGATAAATTCACTGGTTCTGAGATTACAGAAAGGATTTTGGTGGAGTGAGAACAGAGTTTTCACAGATCCCATTTATTTACATTAGAGCACCACGTGCATTGTTTGTAGAAGTGTGATCCAAATAGTTCTTAAAATTTTGGGCATCCTGATAGTGTAAATAAATTCAGGCCTACTTGCAAGAACCTGAGGAGACTCCAGAGGAATCACAACTTTGTTAAAGAAGGAGCCAGGCATGAGGCACCTGGTGCTGTGCTTCTGGCTTCAGTGTAGCAAGTGGCTATTGAGTCTGTCTAACCCTGCTCTGGATGTATGTCTGGGTTCTTAGGAGAGGGTAGGCTGAGTAGAAATAGAAAGAGCTATTGCTCAAACTCTGGGGCACATTGTGACACAGGCAACAATGCTGTAGATTAGAATCCTATAGACAGCAGCTTGACCACACACCATCATGCAAATCCATTGAGGTCTGCAATGGAGAAAATAGGGAGTCATCCATAGTACCTGGGAGAAACTACTGGATCTTATAGAAGAGCAGTGAGGATTAAAAAGAGATTAGGTGATAGATACATAGATAGATAGATAGATAGATAGATAGATAGATAGATAGATAGATAGATGATAATGAGCTATATTGGTCAGTTTTCTTTATGCTAGGACAAAAATACCTGAAACTGACCATTTAGATGAGAAAAGTTTATTTTGGCTCATGGTTTCAGAGATTTCAGTCTATGGTAGGCTGACTTCAGGGCAGAAACATCATGGTAGAATGTCGTGATGGAGAAGTTCTTCTCAACTCATAGTATCTGAGAAGCAGAGTGTAGGAAAAAAAGCCTTAAAAAAAGAGGTCAGGGACTAAATACAGTTCTAAAAGCCCATTTATCTGAGAGCTCATCAGTAGGTCAATACATTGATGAGGTTAGAGCCCTCAGAATCTAATCACTTCTCCAGGAGTCTCATAATCCAGGCAAGTTGATATTGAAGATTACCCATTACATGAGCCCACATGAGAAATGCTATAGTTTGTTAAGTGTCCTCCAAAGTACACTTTTGAAATTTAATTGCCATAGTGATAGTATTGGGTAATGAGGCCTTTAAGAGGAGATAAGGTAATGAGAGATCCATCCTCATGAATAGATTAATGTCATTATTGTGAGAGTAGATTTGTTATGTGTATTGTTTAGGATTCTCTACAGGAACAGAATCAATAGAACATATATGTATGATTATGCAAGGGGATTTATTAGTTAGGCTTAAAGAATCAGAGGTGGCAATGTCCACAATGGTCATCTGAATGCTGGGGAGCTAGAGGACCCAGTAGGTGTTCTTCCCAAGAAGATGGAAGTTGCAGAACAAGATGGATCAAGAATACAGCACCAGTCCAAAGTGAAAGGCCTGAAAGTTCACTGGAGAACCACTGTTATGCATCTGCACTGGGACCCTGAAGGAACTAAAGACTGATGTCAAAAGGCAATGACAGAAAAAATGCATAAGCTCAAGAAGGCTGGGGCTCTTTGAAAATGCACGAACTTCCTTCCTCTTTCCTTTTTTATTCCATTCAGGCTACAAGCCTTTTGGTGGGTGCTACTCACAACCAGGGTGGGTCTCTCCCCCTCAGTTTGTTGTCCTCCATGCAAATCTTCTCCACAGACACACCCAGACTGTGTTTTACTAATTTGCTTGATGTTCCTTAATCCAGCAAAGTTGACATATCATAATTAACAGTCCCACATCGGGGTTGCTTTCTTATAAAAGTGAAATCTCACACATAACATGAAAACAGGAAGGGTAATGAAAGAAAATAAGCAAAAGGTAGAAACAGAAAGCAAAGAGTAAAACAAAATTGAACTGACCCACACCCTTGAAAAGATAGTCACACTGACTTCTGTGCAATTTATGAGGTTTCCACTATTATTTTCAACAAGTGTTTAATGATAAAGAAGAATATATTTAATGTCTATAACATCTTGATGAGATCACTAGGTTTATTACACTAAGCTACAGTGTTTTCTATTCAAAATGCCTCTATCTTGAGAACACCTAACATGTTAGAGATGAAATAAAATGCATAAGGCACCAGTGTAGGGACTTGGAGCATATCAACATGCAAGACATCAAAAATCCTTTTTCCATTTATTCTGTATTTTTGGACCAATTTTACAGGGCAAGTAACTTGTAACAGCTCAAAATGATTTCTCCGTGACCCTATTTCATTTAGCATTGATTCCAATTGCTATCCTATTTTCCCTAATAGTATAGGAATAAGCTCCAAAAAAGGACTTTGTCAGACATGTTATCTGTGTCACTTAGAATTTTGAATTTATCAGAACCTGCTTGCCCAGCCCATGAAAATGGACCTAAAACTAGGATAATGGCCAAAGCCCTAAGCCCTTGAATATTTCTGCCCCTCTACTAAAACTATGGGTCTGTGCCCAAAAATGATTTGTAAGAAATTATGTACTCACCTTACTTTTGAAAACCAAGAAAAAATTTCAAAAGAGAATGGAATAAAAATAAAATATTAATCCTTCTCATTCTCTGGGAAGTTATCGACTCAAAATATTATTCTCCTGTTTTTGGTGTTCTTTTCTTTACTCTAAGGAAACCTTGGGCTAATGTATATTTATATTTTAGTGAAACTTCCTGTCAAAAGGAGAAAAGAGAAAAAAAGAGGGAATGTGTAAGAAACTGTAATAAGCAAAAATAACAGTTTTGAGCACATATAAATAGAAAATAATCACTTTACAAAATAAAGAAATAAAGATGTATTTAATTTCTAGAGATAGATTTTACTTGAAGATGTTACTTATGTTTGTGCACAAAGATTTCTTATCTAGGAGTCTATCCTCTAGGGAAATTTGTCAGCTCTAGCAGGCTTGGTAGTTCACAAGGAGTTTTTGTTAAGTATTTCAAAATTCATTGGAATTTATCTCTTTCCTCAGGCACAGAAAGAAACAAAAAGCTTTCTTCAAAAAGTTTTTATATTTTATATCTTAATGTAGGCTATAGAAGTAATATTCTCCAACTCTAATATCTAGTATACATTTTAGGAAAGGTGGGAGAGAAAAGACAATGGGGTGTTTTGACTGTGTATGGTGGGCATGAATGTCATCAAAGAATTTTAAAGAATAATGTATTAGTTTGTTAGCTTTCCCACCACTGAAATGCAATATCTGAAACCCACAACTTAAAGGTCAAGTTTTATTTGGCTCTCAGTTTCATGGATTTAGCCCATGTCTGACTGCTTCCAAGGCAGAAACATCATTATTGAAGGGCATGACAGGACAAAGATGCTTAGTTTGTGGCAGCCAGGAAGCAGAGCAGGCAAACAGTGCCAAAGAGAAAGAGGCAAAGAATCAGACATAAACCTCAAGGCCATGCTTCCATGACCCACCTTGACATCTAAAGCCTACCCACCACATCCCAAATCCTTCCACCTTGCTACCCAAACACATCTCATTAAATTGCACTTAATCTCCAAATAAACACAATAGCAAGTTCATAACTGCACCTAATATAATACAATTATTCTGTGTACAACCAGAAATACAACAATCCCTTTCTCAGTCTCAACAGTGCCAACATGTTTTAAAAGTCCAAGTCTAAGTCTCTTATGAGACTCAAGGCAAACTCTCAGCTGTGAACCTCTGTAAAAATCAAAAGCAAATTACAGAATCCCAAGGTACAAGTGTAAACACTTCCATTCCAAAAGAGAGAACTAAGGAGACAGAACATAAGTGGGCCAAAACAAAAACAAAAACTCTGGAGGAAAATCATTAATTCTTGTAGCTCCATATCTGGCATTTGGGGCACACAGTGGTCAAATGTAAGTTCCAAAGGTCTTGTGTGGTCCCACCTCTATGGTCTTGGGAGTGGGATCTCAGATGGCCTCTCTGTTGGGCTGGCTCCATTCAAGGCCAGAAGCTTTCCTCAGCAGATAATCCATATTCCTGACAACCCCAACTTTCGGGGATATCCACTACACCTTTGATTTCATTTTCCAGCTTCATACTATGCCCTCTTATGGACTCCTTCCATGGCTTTCCAGACCTTCCTTTAACATCTAGGTGGAAGTCTCTCTGACCTCATAATTCTTGCATTCTTCATCCTGGTAAAACCAACACCATGTGGGGACCTGCCAAACTACTGGTAAGTGTGCTCCTAGGGAGCAGCTGTGTGGACCAGAGCAGCATGGCTGCAGGCAGATCCCAGTCAGGGCTCCACCCCGACCCCAGAGGCTCTGGCACACCCACCCAAGCCAAAGGCCCATGCAGAAAAAAACTGCACAGGAACACAAGCTTCATCCAGAGGCCTGCCATACCATCAGCCACAGCCAAGGGCTTGCCTGGAAAAGAGCTACACAGGTGCACAAGCAACAGCTAATAGCACACCCTTATACCATTGACAAGTACATGGAGACCCTAGCCAGAAGCCTGCTCAGACAACAGGAACTAGGGTGCACAACCCTCAGCCAAAGTCTCTCCCAGACAATAGCTACATATGGGCCCTGGTGAGAGGCATACCTAGATACCATTCCAAGTGTGCACAGGCCCCAGGCAGAACCCCACCCAGACAACAGGTCAGCTCAGGAATCCAGAAGGCCACGACTCCAAACCCAGGAATTGGTGTACTGGTGAGCAGCAGAATAAAGGCTGTTTGGTGGCTTGCTGAGAATTGAAGCCCACTGGGTGAGCAAAAAGTCACCTCAACAAAGACACAGCAGGCTGCACCTGTTGAAATGAGAAGACATGTAAATAAGTCCCAAAACCAGACTTCCAGATCACCTAAGACAACCCCCAAGGGAAATGAGATGGAACAATCTGATACTCAACAACCTGGACTCCCTGAAATCTCAACAAAAGAGGACCTGGAAAAAATGAAATCAGAAATAATTTCTCACATAACTGCAGAGATTGTCCCCATAGTACAAGACATAATTAATAAATCTATAGCAGACACAAATAAAAAAATAGAGGAGCTGAGGAATATGATGGAATCCCAACATAGGAAACAAATGGAATCCATAAAACAGATGAAGGCAGATTTCCAGGACATTAAGAACTTCTTTGAAAGTTTATGCAGCAGAATGAGCCAATGTGAGGATAGAATTTCAGATATAGAAGATAGGATTGCAAATAGTGACCAGGAAAAGAAAAAATTCTTTAAAATAGTAAGGAACCATGAGAAATCAACAGATGCTAGATGATGCAAAGAAGAATAACATAGGATTAATCAGAGTCAATGAAAAAACGAGAGTGCAGATGACATAAAAAAAACCTGTTCACAGAAGTAATGGCAGAAAACTTCCCAAGCAGGGGAAAAGAACTTGACATACAGATAAGTGAGGCACACAGTACTCCAACTAGCCATGATCAAAAAACAGTCTACACATAGGCATATAATAGTTAACCTTCCCAAAACCCAACAGAAGAACAAAATTCTACAAGCAGTTAGAGAAAAAAAACAAATCACATAAAAAGGAAAGCCCATCAGAATCACAGGAGATTTAACAACACAAACCCACAATCCAGGAGAGCATGGAGTGATGTATTGCAAGCCCTAAAGGAAAACAGTCTCCAACCCAGATTGATGTATCCTGCAAAACTATCTTTCAAAATTGATGGAGAAATAAGATACTTTCATGACAAAGAGCACCTTAGGAACTTCACAAATACCAAACCAGCACTCCAAAAATTTTTTGACAATATCCTAGGAAAAGACAATGAGGATCACAACCCCAGGAAGCCCAGCAGAATGAATTCATCAGGCATAACAAGAAATTAAATGCAAAGGAGGAGAATCCAACAAATAAAAAAAGTCATGACAAGGGTAAGTCAATACATGTCTGTTATAACCATCAATGTTAATGGTCTCAATTCACCAATCAAAAAAAAATAGACTGGCAGAATGGGTCAAGAAGCAAGATCCAACAATATGCTACATACAAGAAACACACCTAATTCAAAAACAAACTCATAGACTTAAAGTTAGAGGGTACAAAACAATACTCAATGCAACAGGAAACCAAAAAAAGCAGGACTAGCTATCCTCTTCGTAGATCAAATGGATGTCAAACCAAAACTGATTAAGAGATGAAGGACACTACATCCTTGTAAAGGGAACAATCCAATAGGAAGAGATGACAATCATTAATATACATGCACCAAACACTAGTGTACCCAACTATATAAAACAAATACTAACGGACATGAAAAATCAAACAAGCACTAATACAATATTATTGTATGACCCCACTGTCACAAATATAGATGAACTAGATGAAAAATAAACAAATGAATACTAGAACTCAATCAAACTCTTGAACAAATGAACTTAACAGGAGTATACAGAGTGTTCTACCCCACAAAATCAGAATACACAATTTTTTCAGGTGCACACAGGTTGTTCTCCAAAAGAGACCACATACTCATTCATAGAACATGTTTAAGTAAGTAGAAAGGAATTGAAGTTATCCCCTGTATATTATTAGACCATAGTGTGATGAAATTGGAGATCAATAACAAAAGAAACTGCAAGAATACCATAAACACATGGAAATTGATTAACGCACTTCTGAATTACCAATGGGTCACAGCAGAAATTAAAGAAATCAGACAGTTCCTACAATTAAATAACAATGCCAATACAACATATTGGAATCTATAGGACACAATGAAAGCAGTCTTATGAAGGAAATTTATAACAGTGAATATTCACTTTAGGAAGACAGAGTGAGCCCAATTAAACAACCTGATGCTGAACCTCAAGCTTGTAGAAAAAGAAGAGAAGGACAAACCCAAAGCTCATACAAGAGAGGAAATTATAAAGATAAGGGCACAAATCAATGCAATGGAGACTAAGAGAACAATACAAAAAAATCAATGAAACCAATAGTTGGTTCTTTGAAAGAATAAACAAAATTGACAAACCCTTAGCCAACCTTATTAAAGAAAGGAAAGAAGAGGCCAAAATCCATGCAATTAGGAATTTAAAGGGTGAAATTGCAACACACCCAGCAGAAATCCAGAGGATCATCAATACCTACTTCAAGAACATATACACCAGTAAGATGGAAAGCCCTGGATACATGTGAATTACCAAAGTTGAATGAAGATGACCTAAAAATCCTGAACAACCCAATATCAATCAATGAAATTGAAAACATAATTAAAAACTTACCAACCAAGAAAACCTCAGGTCCTGATGGCTTCACTGCTGAAATCTACAAGACATTTAGAGAGGAACTGCTGCCACTACTGTTTAAACTCTTCAATGAAATTGAAAGGGAAGCAATATTCCTGAATTTAATTCCTGGAAGTAAGCATCACCTTGATCCCCAAAGCAGAGAAAGACTCAAGCGAAAAAGAGAACTGTAGACCAATTTCACTAATGAACATAGATGAAAAAATTTAATAAGATATTGGCAAATAGAATGCAGAAGATCATCAAGAAGATCGTTCACCCTGACCAAGTGGGATTCATCCCAGGGATTCAAGGATGGTTCAGCATACACAAATCAATAAATGTAATACATTATATTAATAGAGCCAAAGGCAAAAAGCATATGATCAGTTTAGTAGATGCAGAAAAAGGATTTGACAAAATCCAACACGCATTTATGATAAAAACTCTTTTAAAAATGGACTAGAGGGTCTCTACCTCAATCTGATAAAAGCCATCTATGAAAAACCAACAGCCAATATCATA
>NW_004624730.1:32806673-32831522 GCF_000247695.1 Heterocephalus glaber
AAGGATTAAAATGAATAATTGATAATTTGAAATAGGAAGAAAAGTTCTAAAGGGTAGGTGGGAGGGGAAGGGGAAAGGAAAGAAAGGAAAGGAAAAATTATGAGAAAAGAAAAAAATGGAAACAAAATCTATGTAAATAGGGAAGGGTGGAGGACATGAAGGGTGCACAGGTAATGGGAAAAATATAAGAACCAAGATACATCATGTACAGGTACAAGCACTGAATGATAAATATAAATGTATTGTTTACTAAAATGTACCAATAAATGAATTTAAGAAAAAAAAGAAAGAAAAGCCCAGTCCCTGGTGGCTTTACTGCTGAATTCTACAAGATATTTAGAAAAGAACCATTGCCACTGATTGTTAAACTCTTCAATGAAATTGAAAGGGAAGCAATACTTCCAAATTCATTAGAATTTGAATAGAAGCAAGTGTAACTTTGATTCCAAAAGCAGAGAAAGACCCAACCAAAAAAGAGTACAGGCCAATCTCCCTAATGAACATAGATGCAAAAATCCTCAGTAAGATACTGGCAAACAAAACACAGAGGGTCATCAAGAAGATCATACACCCTGACCAAGTCGGATTTATCTCAGGGACACAAGGATGGTTCAACATATGTAAATCAATAAATGTAACACACTATATTAACAGAATCAAGGACAAAAACCATATGATCATCTCACTAGATCCAGAAAACCATTTGACAAAATTCAACAACATTCATGACAAAAACCCTGTAGATAATTAGAATACATGGTCTTTATCTAAACCTGAGAAAGGCTCTCTATGAAAAACCAACACCCAATATCATACTAAATAGTCAAAAACTGAAAATCAGGAATAAGACAAGGATGTCCGCTATCACCACTCCTGTTCAATATATTTCTGGAAACACTAGCCACAGCAATTAGACAAGAGAAAGAAATAAAAGGAATAAAGATAGGAGAGGAAGAAGTTAAACTGTCATTATTTGTTGACAATATAATACTCTACATAGGAGACCCAAAAAACTCAGCCAAAAGACTTCTAAACTTACTTTACAGATTCAGTAGAGTAGCTAGATACAAGGTCAACACTTAAAAGTCAATAGCCTTCTTGTACACAAATAACAGACTCACTGAGAGAGAAATTAGGGAAACAATTCCTTTTACAATAGCATCCAAAAAAAATGAAAATATCTCAGAATCAATCTAATGACAGAAGCAAAAGACCTCTACATTGAGAACTACAGCACTCTGAAAACAGAGATCAAAGAGGATATAATAAAGTGGAAAGACATCCTTTGTTCCTGTGTAGGGAGAACCAGTATAGTGAAAATGGCCATACTTCCAAAACTGCTATATAGATTCAATGCAATCCTGATTGAAATTCCAACAATATATTTCACAGACCTTGAGAAAACAATCCAAAAATTCATTTGGAACAAGAAGAGACCTAGAATAGCAAAAGCAATTCTAGGCAATAGAGACATGGCTGGGGATATCACAATCCCCAACTTGAAACTATACTACAAAGCCACTGTGATAAAAACAGCATGGTACTGGCAAAGAAACAGACCTGAGGATCAATGGAACATATTAGAAGATGCAGAAACAACTCCAGACATACTGAGCTTGACAAAGGATCCAACCATCCTCATTGGAGGAAAGATAGCCTCTTTAATAAAAGGTGTTGGAGAAACTGAATTTCAACGTGCCAAAGATTAAAACTAGACACCTATCTTTCACCACGTGCTAAATTAAAATCAAAGTGGATTAAAGATCTAAATATTAAAACAGAAACACTAAACTGGCTGGAAGATAAGTTAAGTTGAACTCTTGAAGATATTGGCATACGCAAAGACTTGCTGAATAAAACCTCAGTTGCACGTGAACTAGCACAAAGAATGAAAACCTGGGATCTCGTCTTATTTAAAGCTTCTGCACTGCAAGAGAAACCATGAACAGACCTAAGAGACAACCTACAATGTGGGAAAAAAATTTTACCAGCTGTTCCTCAGACAAAGGACTACTATAGAGAATATACAAAGAACTTTAGAAAACCAGACCCCCCCAAATTTAAAGACCCAATTCAAAAACGGGCATCTGAAATGAACAGACTTTTTTCAGACAAAGAAGTAAAAGCAGCAAAGAAACATATGAAAAACATGTTCAACATCACTGGTCATTCAAGAGATGCAGATAAGGGCCAGGGATTTAGCTCAGTGGTGCCCCTGCCTGCCCACAAGCGCAAGGACCTGAGTTTGATCCCTGTTACAAAAAACAAAACAAAAAAGATGCAGATGAAAACAACACTGAGATTCCTCCTCACTGCAGAACGAATGGCTGCTATCAAGAAATCAACCAATAACAAATGCTGGTGTGGGTGTGGGAAGAAAGGAACCCTTCTCCAGTGTTGGTGGGAGTGCAGACTGGTGCAACCGCTATGGAAATCAATATGGAAATACCTCCCAAAACTAGGATTAGAGGTCACATTTGACTCAGCTATGCCTCTGCTGGGTATCTTCCCAAAAGAATTAAAAGAATCATACCACAGTAATATATGCACACCCATGTTTACAGTGGCACAGTTTGTAATAGCAAAAGCTTGGTAACAGCCCAATTGCCCATCGACTGGAGATTGGATACAGAAGATGTGGTTTTCTAAAATAAAACTGAGTACTACTCAGCCCTAAAGAATGAGAAACTAGAGGCATTTATAGCTAAATTGATCCACATTGATGTGATACTCTTAAGTGAAATATATAGGACACACATGTGCAAATACTGAATAGTTTCTGCAGTGTGACAAACTAAAAGTGTAAATAAGGATCAAAATGTATAATTGATAATGTGAAATAGGAAGAAAGGGTCTAAAGGGATAGTGGAAGTGGAAGGAGTAGGGGAAAGGAAAAAATATGAGAAAAGGAAAAAATGGAAACAAAGTCATTGTAAATAGGGAGGTATGAAGGAGTTGAAGGGAGGGCAGGGGAATGGGGAAAAAATAAGAACCAAGATACATCATGTAAAGGCACAAGTTCCCAACAATAAATGGAACTGTATTGTATACCTAAAATGTACCAATAAACTTTTTTTTCCTTAAATTCTTTCATTGGTACATTTTAGGTAAACAAAACATTTACATTTATCATTGGGTGCTTGTACCTGTACATGATGTATCTTGATTCTTATTTTTTACCCCATTACCTGTGCACCCTTCACCCCCTCCACCCTTCCCTATTTACACTGACTTTGTTTCCATTTTTTTTCTTTTCTCATAAAGGAGGGAAAGGAGAAATTATGTACCAATAAACTTAATGAAAAAAGAAAAAGAAAAGTCATCCAACAGCAAAGGCTGATGGGGACGTGGGAAGAAAGAACCCTTCTCCACTGTTGAGAGTTGATGAGAGTTGAAACAAGTGCAACCACTGTAGAAATCAGTGTGGAGAGTCCTCAATAAACTTCGATTAGAGGTCCCATATGACTTAGCTATTCCTCTTCTGTGTATCTTCCCAAAAGAATTTGAAGCATCATACCACAGTGATATATGCACACCCATGTTTATTGCAGCACAGTTTATAATAGCTAAATCTTGGAAACAACCCAAATGCCCATCAACCAATTAATGAATAAAAAAGATGTGGTTTTTCTATGCAATGGATTACTACTCAGCCATAAAGAAAGATAAATTTGAGACATTTATATTTAAATGGCTGCATCTTGAGACTATACTCTTAACTGAAATAAATTGGACACATATGTAAATATCACCTTGTTTCTCTAGTGTGAGAAACTGAGAGGGTAAGGACCAAAATGTATAGTAGATAATGTGAAATAGGAAGAAATTGTTCAAAAGGAAAGGGAAACTAGAAAGTGGGAGGAGGAGGAAAAGAAGGAAGGGAAAAGAAAAAATGAGAAAAGAAGGAATAAAATGGAAACAAAGCCTTTGTAAATAAGCAGGGAATGGAGGGCTGAAGGGGGGGAGGGGATTGAGAGAAAAAGAGGAATCAAGATATACCATGTACAGGTACAAATTTCCTATGATTAATGTGACTGTTACTTATATTTAAGTTGTACCAATAAAATTAACAAAGTTAAAAAAATAAAATAAAGGGCCAGAGATTTAGCTCAGTGGTTCTGCCGCCTGCCTCACAAGCAGAAAGACCCGAGTTCGGTCCCTGGCACCAAAAATAAAAAATAAAATAAAATAAAATAAAATTGGACAACTGAAAAAAAGAAAGAAAATAAATAGTGAGATTATGATAATAGTTGCTATTCAGTTTTAAGATTACCAGGGATTTATTTGACACTTATGCTGATGGTCTGGTTTTCAAATCAACAGTATAAATATTATTACTAACAAAAAGACCACTCAATATAGTTTTAAGCTTTTTACCACATAAGAGATATACTGTAAAAAATATTGTAATTTATAGTAATTTTTAAGATTAATTTTTTTCTTTGTAGTCATGCCACCAACTTGATATGCTATTAAATTTGTATTACTTTGCTTTAAATTTGGGAGAATAACATTTTCTTTTTTATATATAAAATATTTACATGATTCCAAAAATAAAAACTAGAAAACAAGGTACATTCAGAATTATGTGACCTCCATTTTTCTCCTGTTTTTTAATATCTTATTGTAAGTATGTGTATGTATTGACATCACCCCTCCTTTTTTACACAAAGCTTAGAAAATATTCTATATTGTACTTTTTCCATTAACAGTATCCTGGTGATCACATTATATAAATATATAGAGATCCTCTTCATTTGCTTCTACAGTGGCAAAAGCACTACATTATGTATATATACCACAGTTTAGTCTATCAGTACCATATTAAAATATATTTGGTTTGTTTCCAGGTTTTTGCAATATCAAATCATGCCAGAATGAATAGCCTTGTGTATATGCCAATTTTGCCAGTGTAGCTATGGAAATTTCCATATTCTTAGAAGGTTGATAGCTAGGTCAAAAGTTAAATGAATATGTAATTTTGGCACATGCTGACCATAAAGTACCCCCAAAAATGTTGTACCTACCTCAGTACAGTGACATATTCCTGTGGTCCCCACTACTGGGAAGCCTGAGACAGGAGGACCACTTGAGCCCAGGAATTCAAAACCACTCTGGACAACATAGCAAGACTACCCCCATGAAAATATGTTGTGATATTCTGAATTTATTTTGGATTTGCAGAGATAGTGCATGAAAGTGCTCATTTCTCCACAGTCTTATTAACACATATGTTTTCAAATATCTTTATTTCGTCCACCTAATAACTGAGCAAAAGTTTCTTAGTGTAGTTCAAATTATATTTATCTTGTTACATGCATGAAATTCAGAGCCAAGTTTACATTTACATTTTGTTTTCTGTGAATTGTCTATTCTCTCTAGTCCATTTTTCTGTAAGTTTTTCTTGGGAGAGAGAACAAAATGTTTCCTAATATAATTACATTTATCAGACTTTTTCCTGCTGCTTATGCATTTTAATCATAATTAGGAACATTTTTCCTACTCTGTGGGTATAGAGATGTTCACTCATATTTTCCTATAGTAATTGTTATACTCATAATTTTAAATAAGATCCTGAAAAGAGTCTTATATAGATGAAAGCATCAGCTTGCAATCCAAGCTTATACAGTGATGTCAAACATTTCATTATTTAACACAATAAACATTCAATATTCAGTCATGTTTGTGTTTTTCTTAATTCTTCTAAATGATGTAAATCCGAAGTCTTCTTGCCTAAATGACAAAATATGCCATTAATAAACTAGAAAGTAATTTTTCTGGAACAATTTATGCCATGAATAAACATATTTAATTATTAAAACTCTTACCTTTTTAAGAGAAGACAACATAAACCACTATGATGCAGCCCACAATCCAACCAATCAGGAGAAGAACAGGAACGACAAGACGTGACAATGTGTACTCTGCTTAAAAATAAGCAGGGAAAACAGATCAGTTGGTCATTTGGGCAGTAAATCTTCTGAATCAAGAGAATGAGAGGAATCTGGTAGTACTGAGGAAAAATACATCCTTTACTCATACCCATACATAATCATTTTTCTTTTTTTCACCAAGGATTCCAGTGATTAGGTTATAAATCCTGGGTGCTTAGACCAGAAGACCTACTTTCAAACCAAGGTCATCCTTTTAAAGTTATACTACCTTGGACAAGGCAAATCTTGAACTTTTGTCTTTGTAAAATGTAGATAATCAGACCTGTGATATCCTCCTCTTGGAGGTGATGGTCAAATGACATAACATGTGCAAAGCTTTGTGAACTCTAATCACCAGTGTGTGTTTAGTGTATACAGAACACATTCCTGCATTTATGCAATAATGCATTGAGCAGTTGTTTACATAACAACTCAATGTAACTCTGAGGTAATGCCTACTAAACTAAATAAATCATAATATATAGAATTGCTCTTGTTCTCAGTGGCTGACTTTAATGTTAAATTTCACAAGAAAAGGAAAGCATTATACATTATATAATCATTCTCAACTAGAGAAAAGAGATTCTATTTATTTAAATTTGTTTATTATAAGAATTAGCATTGAATTTTATCTATGGGAAGTAATTATCCACCACCCATGTGGAAGGCATATATATATTCATATACATATATATTCCTACTGCACTTTCTATTGGTACCCTTACCTGTAAAAAGCAATTTATAAAAGTATCTATTTTTTAAAAATTCACTGCATCTAAATCTTGCTCTTTCAAGCAAATGCACAAGCACACACATCCACATATACACCACACAAAAGAATTCAGAAGCAGCACAGGAAGACATCCTATGGAACTAATGTCCCCATGTTAAGGACTCAGATATATTTTTTTATTGGAAAGTGCAATTAGAGCTTATGCCATTAGCTAACAAAAAGAATTCTTAGCAATTGTATTCTCATTACAATTTCCATCACTTTAAAGTGTGAAGTTTTTTTCTTAAAATGCTATTAAAGCCATTAGGAGATGAGACATTTCTAAAATTAGAAGATAGTCTCATAAAAGCAAATTTTCTGAAGTTTTAATGAATTTTAATACTTTCTATTTTTACAAGAAGGTTGGAGTACCTTTTAACTTACAAATACAATGGGCTTTCCTTGCTTCTCCACCTCACTGTGACCTTGCACAAGGAAAAACATGTCTTATTTACCTGCCATGTGCTATTTTTTTAAGGGTAAAGCAGACATTATAAAATGCCCTTTACTCTCATTTGGACCAATGCCTTTTTATGAATTAAGATGCCATTACAGAGAAAGTTCATAACAGTATTTTCTTGAAAGGTTCAAGTAAGTGATTTAGCATTTTTGCCAATTTCAAATAACTTGAAAATTAATATTGATATTTCAATTGTTTATAAATATTTTATACAAGCATTTTAAATAAAATTTAATGAGGCATATTTTAATAAAATTTACATATAATAAACTACCCCATTATTTACTATTCCCTGTAAAACAGTACATTTGGTGTCCATTTTGACACTCAAAGTATAACTGCATTAACATTTTTTAATACTAATACTTTCAGTTTTACCAATCTACAGCATTGTTTAGAAATAGGAATACATAAGAACCTGATACACTTTATATATATCACTTACATTAACAGCACAAGTAAGAACAAAAGTCCTCTGTAAACATGAAGAGTAATTTCAAAATGCTCCTGTCTCTGGTTCTGAGTATGTCAAAGAAGTTACAGTTGGAAAAACTCTTAAGGGTATGACACTGTGGAACAAGACTGTCCAAGTTCAAGACCTGGCATGTACACTATTGATCATGGAAAGCT
Organism: Heterocephalus glaber; assembly: GCF_000247695.1. The sequence continues at coordinate 32,814,469 of NW_004624730.1, forward strand.
GAATTTCACTTCCCTCATCTATAAAATGAAGATGATGATAATATGCATATTTCACAGGGCTGTTGTCAGGATTTAAAGCAAAAATTTCTGAACGTATTTTTAAAAGCATTTCCTAGACACAGACATATTCAGCCTATTTTATCATATCAGAGTCCATTATTTTATATAAACATATAGATATGAAAATTATTTTAAAATCACAAACGTATATTTAGATAAAGAGAATATTAGAGATGACTGAGCCCAATATTCTTATTTTACAGTCCGAACACAGGCTCAGAGAAGTAGAGTGACTTCTCCAAACTCACATGGCTATTTAGTAGATTTGACACAGAACTCAACCATGCTTAATTCTGACCTAGCACCCTTCATCCCTTCAAATTTACCACAACACTGGAGAATAGCTGATTTACAACTCACCTTTCAAAGTGAGCATAAACAAAATTAAACTCTTTTGTTTGATCGTTTCAAAATTATTTATAACCTATAAGCATTGTCCATAAAATGCATAGCCATCTAATGCCTTTTTGCAGCCACACTAAAATATATGGCTTCTGACTATTTAGCAGAGACACTACCTTCTTCAGAATTAAAATGCCAAGAAGCACAAACAAACCACAGCCCAGAAGTCTTTATTCCTAAGAGAATTGATCCCTTAAATCTTACCTTTTTCAGCCATTATTCTTTTTGTTGAGTGGCTTGATAAGGGCCACACTTACCTCTTCCTTATTGTTGTCCAGTGTTGCTTTGAACTTTAAATAGAGAGATATCTGAAGAGTGTGGCAGCTGTCCCTCTCTTAGCTGCCAACTGTCTGCAGGATGATGTAAGTCATTGGAAAGCAAAAGTCCTCTGTTTCTTCTTTATCCTTTTTTATTGTGAAGGAAATAAGGGACTACCTGACCTAAACAATTAAGTAAGCTGAATTTTCCTAATGAAGAGATATGCAGACTTTTAATTAACTTAATTCTTTCAGACAAGAAGGAAGAATTTAGTGAGTGGATATACAAAGGAAAGTGACACTGAAAATAATATTCTATGAAGGAGGGAAGGTGATATATTGGAAAGAAACAACTTTGGAGTTGGAAGAGGTCTAGATTTAAATTCCATCCCTGCTATTTCTGTAATGAAGGCCAAGTTTCTTAACCTGGGCATTGGCTTTTTGGAATCTTTAAATAAGAATAATGCTCACCCAGGAGAATTGTATAAGATAAAATGAAAAAGCTACCTGAAATATAGATAGCTTTTTATTATATTACAAATGCAAAATATAAAATAAATTAAATGGGGCCACTTCCTTTGAATCATTCTAAAATCAGAAATATTAATATAAATGAACTATAAACTAAAAAATGAAGGCACTGCGGGATTACCTAGAATTCTCAGGGAGCAGTCACAAGCTTGTTTTTATTTGCAATATATAAAAATAGAACATTTATTTTTCAAGTCCATCCTGGTTTATGTAACATGACCTAAACTGTTCTCTAGATTTTTCACTGGAACAACTTTAATTTTGAAGTCCAGATGGAAAAATTTTGCAAAGTGACCTTGTAACTAACGTCCTCAAAATCCAACAGGAGATTAAGAAAATCTTCCTGTAGGAGACAAAGTTTTCCTGATCCAACTATCACCACAGAGCTGCAAGATTACCATGTGCCATCATCAGTGCTTGAAATCCTTCAATAGTTGTCCATCATCTACAGAATAGAAATTTGGTCTTGGTTAAACATCTGAACGCTTCATCTCTCTACACCTTCACTGGCAATGAGACTTCAGCCATAACTCTTTGTTGTTACATGCATTCACGATACTCCCACTCACAGAAGCAGAGAGAATGTTTGATTGTCTACTTCAAATAATATACTATAGATTAGAATGTGGAGCAAACAACCTGGCATATATGTAATTTAAACCAAGTTGTCACCTCTCTCCACTATTTAACACTGAAAAAATGTCTGGTGATACCAGGTAAACAGAAAAATTATATATTTTCGATGAATAAAATGCCTTTCTTCCCCAATGAAATTGAATTTTTTTTCTCAATATTAAATAATAATATATTAAACAAAGGCTAAATGAGGGCAAGAGATAAAGAGAAGAAACAATAGTGATTATTGATCTCACTTAATGGATGCACATGTAGGCCATACTCTTAAGTGAAATAAATAGAGCACACATGTGTAAATACCGAATAGTTTTTCTGGTGTGAGAAACTGAAAGTGTAAGCAAGGATTAAAATGAATAATTGATAATGTGAAATAGGAAAAAAAGGTCCAAAGGATTAGGGGAAGTGGGAGGAGCAGGGGAAAGGAAAGAAGGGAAAGGAAAAACTGTGAGAAAAGGAAAAGTAGAAACAAAGTTTTTGTAAATAGGGAAGGGTGGAGGGGGTGAAGGGAGGGCAGGGAATGGGGAAAAAATAAGAACCAAGATGCATCATGTAAAGGTACAAGTTCCCAATGATAAATGTAAATGTATTGTATACCTAAAATGTACCAATAAAAGAATTTATGGGGAAAAAAAATAAAAATAAATAAAAATATTTTTATTTGTTTACTTATTCATTTTAGTTGATAGATAATATAAGGTACATTGTGATATTTGGGGTTATTTATACATTGTATACTAATCAACTCAGAATATTTAGTTTATCCATCATCTTAAACATTTATATGTTCACATGAACATTCATATCATTTTAGAAAAAAAGTTTGAAAAGCAATATCAGAGTACCCTCCCAAGAGCAAACACAAAAAAATGCATACTAAGGTAAAATAATTTTCCTAAAATGAATAAAAATAGAATGCAGAAAAAAGGATTTTACATTTTAAACACACATTTCCATTTCAATTACCTTAAACTTTTTTCTTTGATATAAAATGGACTGTTATTAACATTGTTACTATCAATTTGGAATTTGGGAGGTATTACTTTATAATTCATTATTTATTTTTCTTACGTTTTGGTAGAAAGAGAGAAAGAAGGAAAAAAAACCCAATTCATTGAACATGAACAGTCCAAACCCATAAAAGGATTCAGTCTAGAATTTCATTTCCTCACACTCTCTTTAAAAGTTTTATAATATTTATTCAGAAAAAAATGTTTTATTCATTAATAGAGTGGTTTCACTTTAAACTCATAAACCCAAAGGATTATCACTGACCATTTTCCAATCTTCCCCTTGAACATATTATTTAGGAACATTTTCTATTTCTACTTTACATACTCTCTTAAAGGTTTAGCTCTTAGATCCCTTTTTCTCACGGTGACATTAGAGTCTTCAAGTTTAAAAAAAAATTAAACTATTTGATACCTTATTCAAGATAAATCAAAATTCCTCGGCTTTCAAATATTTTAACCGCCAGTGTGTGGAATTATATAGTATAAGGACCTGACCATGTTAGATGCTCAATAGATCTTCAGCTAGTGACTGGCTGACTGGCTGGAGAGTTAGGTGGGTGAGCTGATGGAACAATAAATTCAGAATAAAATAGCTTGATTTGTAATCTAAACAAAAATCTACTTAAAGAAATATCTAAGAATATCTTAACTATATGCTAACTACATAATATGCATATATCCAATATCAAATATATCCAAAATTTACAGTCTATTTAGTTACTAGAATAAGAATAAGAATAGAATATCAGAATAAGGTGTAGTCCAGGCTATGATTAAATGAAAAACAGTGAAATCAGCAAATGTGGAAGAGTAGGAAGTTCCAAAAATTTCTCCTCCATAGAAGTAACAGGACAATATTAGAAGCAATTTTTTCAACTTTCTGGAAACTAACCAAAGGCTTACAACAATTTGAGGAGCACTTAAGAAAAATTTATAACATTGAGTAAGAATAGAAATGTGGTTGTCTATTCCCATTTCCTTATCTCCAGCTTTCCAGTAGACTTGATAACAAATATTACACAATAACAGTGAAAACCAGCAGCCTGCCAACCACCAGAAAAGACAGAAAGGGTAGAGCTCCTTCAAAGTCTCATTCTCAGAATTTTTTTTTTTCACCTGTCTAGCGATTCTCCTAAAAGCCCACTTGCAAGGCTACCTTTATTTGGCTTTGTTTGACCAGACTCAGAGCTTACCCAGTGTAAAAATCACTTTCACCCATAGCATCTGTTGAAAATAATTATGAGCAATTATTTAAACCACATTTACCTGGATAACAGTTGGGGTAAACAACAGCCTAACTAAAAAGCTTAAAGGAAAGGATATGTAATGAGATATTCATAAAAATTTTGAAAAGCTCTGCATACCATTGGGAATCTAGAAGTCCAGAGATGTGTGTATGTGCAGTGGTTTGCATACTCATAGCTATGGGTATGTATAGGAAAGATCTGAAAAGGTCCTAGGATCCCACCTCTGGCTAACCAGGCAGAAAGTGAAAGGAAAGGCAGAGTTATCAAATGGCCTGCTCAGCATTTAAGGCATTCCCTTACACATTCAAAGAGCCCATTGTCAAAGTGAGATACTAACTCGTTCCTAGAATTCCACTCAATCATTAAGTGACAACTAAACCAAGAGAGCAGAAACCTCAATAACCACATACAATAGATACAGACTGTACAAAATAAGTTTAAAAGTCAATAACTGAACAAACTGTAATAGCAACAACAATAAAATCTTCACAGGCTCAAGAATCTGATTTCAAGTGTTGACAAATTACATTATTCAAAACTGCCAAGTTTTTAACAAAAAGTTATGAGGCATACTAAGAAATTTTTAAATTATGGCCCACATATAGGGGATAAGCAATCAAAAATAAAGATGCTCATCAACTTAGGATGGAATGATGTCTTGATAAACTCACTGCAAGTTGAAAATATTGTATGTCAAAAATACATTTAATACACTTACCCTAATAAACATCACAGTTTAGCTTAGCCTGGCTTAAACATGCTCAAAACACTTATATTAGCCCACAGGTGGACAAAATCACCTAACATAAAGCCTACTTTTTAATAAAGTGTTAAATATCTTGCATCATTTATTTAATACTGCACTGAAATTGGAAAACAAAATAGTTGTATGAGTAGTCACTATTAACTAAGATAGCTGAAAGTACACCAGGCCTGAAAAATGTTTGAAGCCTTCAACTAAAACTAAATGCTGCAGGATGGAGCTGCTACTGTGAGAGGACCATCAATTTCTCTCTCTTCTGACAAGAGTTGAGAATTGCCTGTAGAAGACACTGAGATGTTAACACTCGTTCATAGTTTAGCAGGAAAAAAATCAAGTTTTGCTGTACAGTCTGTTTCTTCTTTTCTTTAAGTATTTCTCTATAGCAAGCAAGAACATCCTGTATCTGCCTGTCAGAGAACCTCTTAAAATTGACATCCATTTCTTCTGACATCCATACACCATTTCTGATAATAGGAAATGCCTCCACCAGTTTATTGACTGTGAAACTTTTTGGTGCCTCAGGTATATATTATTTTCCTCTGTCTTGATTTCTTTACTTTTTTCTTCCTCCAGTTTGATCAGCTCTTCATTGAAAAGATCTTCAGCCACAGCACCAAAAAGCTCAGGAATAACCGCTTCATCAATGTCCAATTTCAGCAGCTTCTCAATAACTAAGATCTTGTTACTTTCTCATGAGCAAGAAAATCTTTGTTAAAGCCTTTGAATGTGTCGGTGTGTTATCAAAACTTTCTTCTAAATGCCATTCACAGATTGCTATGTGTGATTTCTTCCCATGCTTCGGTGGTTTTCTGGATAGGATTTAAAATAGTGAAACCTTTCCAAAGCTCTCAGAGCTTTTGGACAGATTGAATGGCTTCAACAGCCTGCACAAACATTTGGTATAGACAGTATCCTTTGAATAATGAACCAAAACTATCTTGGTCCATTGGTTAAATGAGTGTGGCTATGTTTAGTGACAAATACACAGCCCTTATGTCAGGATACAAGTGACTTATATGGTGTGGATGTACTGGATCATTGTCTAAAACTAGAAGAATCTTGAATATGAAATTGTTTTGCCTATAACATTATGTAGCTTGTAGGACAAAACAATTCAAAACCAATCATCAAAAACTGCTGGTATCATCTAGGCTTTCTTGTTATGGCAATAATAAGCCAGAAACATGACATTACTCACATTCTTGAATATGCTAGTGTTCTCCAAATGGTAGGCTGTGAAAAGCTTTCATTTGAACCCTGCCACATTTCCATTCAAAGGCAGAGTTATATGGTCTTTGAATGCCTTGAAAGTTGGCCCTCTCTTCTACTGTTCTATCTATTGCTGGATGCTATGGTTTACATGTCCAGAAAAAGGTTGTTTAATTGACATTAAATATATGTCCTAGCAGATATTTCTCTTTCAAAATTGTCTTATGCAAGTCTTAAAAGCTTCAGCACTTTCAAAAACAACACCTGCTACCTCACTACTGTCCCACACATTATGAAAATTATGATGATTTTTGAAGCACCAGAACCATCCATAAATTACTATCAATATTTGCATGTGTATAAAAGATAATTGGCATGCTCTTTTACTGTATTAAAGACTTCTTGTGTTATCCTGAATCAGCATTAGGTATGTGCTCCATATCTGGTCTATTAACATGGCAAGTGCTTTTTTCATATCATCAGTTGGCCTAACTTCTTTTCTTCATGATGACAGTGGATTTAACAGATACTGGCAATTTCACTGCATCACTGATTTGTTTCATCATTTAAGATGGTCAAGATTGTTTGCTGTGAAATTCCTAATTAGTTACTGCTAATTATCCACTACTGGCTGGATGCCTTCATGCTGGACAATTATCTTGAGCTTCATCTCAAGAGTAATTGCCTTCCTTTTCTTTTCACTGAAAACAGAAAAAACAGATGAGCACTCTGTGATAGGTTGTGAAAACACAGAACACAGTATCACCAAAACACTGGCAACAAGGTACATTGTAAAGCATTGGCTGTTGACTCTCATGATTGCAAGACTGCTTGGGAACTATGGCTGTCTACTATGTACTGCTAGCCCAAGAAAGAGCAAAACTTAAAGTGTGGTTTCTACTGAATGGATATCACTTTTTCAGCATTATACAGTCTAAGAATCATAAGTTGGAGACCATCTATAACTCTGTCTGACGAATCTCATAAACTGGAATGAGTGACAAAGATTTTAAATTGGCTATTTTAAATTTCATCAAACAACTGAAGAAGTGTGAGAATAGTGACTTAGGAAATAAATATAGTAAGAATAGTGACTTAGGAAATAAATAACAGCGATTTAGCAAGATGAAAATTATTTTTAAAAAGAAAACAAATTCTGAAGTTGAAAGCTACGATGACTGAAATGAAAATTATCTACTCAGATTTGAGCAAACACAAGATAGAACCAGTAATCTTGAAGAGTTTGAGATTATCCAATCCAAGGAACAGAAAGGAAAATAATGATGAAAAATGAGCAAAATCTTAGAGATTTGTGAGAGATCCTCAAGCCTATCAATATATGCATACAGAGAGTCCAAGAGTATAAATAAGTAGAGAAAGTGGAAGCAGAAGTAGAAAAGGAAGAGAAAAGTAAAAGGAAGAAAGAATATTTGGAGAAATAATGGCCAAAATTTTTTCAAATTTGTGAGATATTAATGTACATAGCAAAAAAATTCCAAAATTCCAAGTAGGATAAATTCAAAAAGATCTATACTTAAACACATCATAATCAAACTATAAAAAAGCAAAAGGAGAAAATCTTGAAAGCCTCAAAGGAAATGACACATTGTATGCAAAGGATCCCTAAGATTTGTAGCTGATTTCTCAGAAGAAATCATAGAGCCAAAAAGTACTGGAATAACATTTCAGAAAAATTTTGTCAACCAAGAATGCCATAATAAGAACAATCACCTTTAAACCAGGTGTGGTGGTGCACACCTATAATCCTAGCAATCAGGAAGCTGAGGCAGGAGGATCCTATGAGTTCGAGGCCAGCCTGAGCTACACAGTAAGTTCAAGGCCAGCCTGAGCTAGTAGTATGACCCTGCTCCCCCCTTGGGGAAAAAAAAAAAAGGAAAAGAAAAACTATCTTTAAAAGCTAAAGAAATAAGATCTAACAGACATCTAGTGAACACTATCCTCAACAACAACAGAGTATGTATTCTATAGAAGAAAATTTGGGAAATTCACAAATACAGAGAAATTAAATAATCACATATCCAAATAACCAGTGGATTACAGGAGAATTAAAAAGAGAAGTTAGAAGGGCTGGGGATTTATCTAGGTGGTTCCACTGCCTGCCTCTCAAGGGAAAGGACCAGAGTTCAATCCCCATTACCGAAGAAGTTAGAAAACACTTGAAATATATATAATGGAAATAAAACCATATACATGATGGAAAATAATAAAAATAATAAAACCAATATATATGATGGAAATAAACCATATGAAAACTTTTGTGAAGTAGCAAAGCAATGATTAGAGGAAATTTTTTTTTAGATGAGAACTTTAATTTTTATTGAAAAATCATGATTTCCTATTGATTATATAACAGTACAAGTAACAATAATTAACAATGTTCCATCATTTAAAATGGCTTTCAAAATCACCTTGATCAATATATAAAGGTTTAGTTCTTGAAAAAATAATGTTTTGTTTCAATGGTAAATTTCTCATATGCAAGTTTCTCAAAACAAGAGACTTACAAGGAAATTTTATAAAGATTCCTGTGCACAAAAAAGATACTTCACCATATCAACTGCACCCAACTAAAAGTTCAACACATAAAGGCTTGAAGGACCAAATCATAAAGCTATATTCTACTAAAGCTACTGAAGATAAATCTTTATTTTTTCCATTACTGGGGATTGAATCCAGGACCTTCACACTGAGCTACATCCCCAGTCCTTTTTTAATTTTTTATTTTGAGACAGGGTCTCACTAAATCGCTATGTTGCCCAAGCTAAGTTCTCACTTGTCATCCTCCTGCCTCGGCTTTCCAGAATGCTGGGATTATGGACATGCACCACCACATCCAGCTTCATAGGTAAATCTTCACAGTCTGTAAATTGAACCTGGAGCAGCCCTCTACCACGAACTCAACACACTACACAGAAGAGTGGTAAATTCTGGCCTCATGACAACATTAGATAGATTCTTAAATATGTAGTGACATATACATCAATACTATTCCTACACAGAGTCTCAGACATACCCATGTGTAGTGTTCTTTAACGTGAGAAGCTCAGAAATCATCTAGGAAATGTTTGTTTTCCTGTATTATAATTGAAATGAAAATGACAGTGTATTTTATGGAAGGATGCACTGTGACGCTATCTTTTGATGAGGCATGCAAAACTAGAATGTGCCTAGAAATAGTTTCAAAACAGGTCTATTCTCATTGAAAGATAATTTTTTTTCCCAGTACCAGAGATGAAACTCAAGACCTTGCACTTGCAAGACAGGAGGACAGATACTTAATTTTAAAAGTCACATTTACTCCTTAGTTTTGTTTTTTTTTAAGGAGAATAATAGTCCTCTATTCAAAGTAATAATAATAATTGCTCCTCAAACTATTCCCAATCTAATTTAAGATATGTTGATATTCCTGCTGTGAGAAACTTTAAAGTTGCAGAACCCAAGATGCTTCGGTATCCATAGTGGATTACTATGAACCAAGGAGGCAGGTGGTGAGAAGTCACAACTCCTAGGTGAAGCTGTCCTCTTGCGACCTTTGTGGAGACATCCAGGGCCACTGCCTTTGTGAGGACAGAGCTGAGGGCTTCCTTCAACATTGATTAGAGGAAATTTTACAATGTAAATTCCTGTATTAAAAAGGAGCAAGATCTCAAATCAGTAACTTAAATTTCCATCATAAAACAGTGGAAAAAGAAGAGCAAACTATGGAACAAAGAAAGTAATAGCTATTGGAAAGTAAGTGAATGAAGCAAAAATGAAAAACAATTGATTTTACAAAGCTAAAATTGGTTCTTTGGGAAAAAAAAGCAAAATTTGCAAACCATCAGCTAGACTGAACAAGGGGAGAAAGCTCAAAGTATTAAAATCAGGAATGAAAATGAGGATCTGCCTTATAGAAATAAAAAAGATTATCAGGGAACATTATGAAAAATTACATGGCAACAAATTAAATAACATGGAAAAAATGAACAAATTATATTAAAGACATAAAATACCAAAACTGATTTAAGAAAAAAATTTGAACAGATCTGTAACAAGAAAAGTGACTGACGTCATAAGAAAGAAAGAAAGAAAAGTGAACTTAAATTTTTGTGCAAAGAAAAGCCCTGGAGTGGAAGGCATCACTGATGAATTCTATCATACAGTTAAAGAAGAGTTAACCCAATACTTTGTGAACTTTTCCCCAAAACATAAGGAGAAGTGAATACTTTCCAACTAATTCTGTTAAGCCACTGCTACCTGATTCTAAAACTAAAGATATTATAAGAAGAGAAAACACACCAGTATCTCTTGTGAATGTGCATGCAATATATAGTAACAAACCAAATATAGCACCATACCAAAATAACTATGACCAAGAATGCAAAGTTAACATGAAATTCTTAAACAAATAATATAACATAACATATTAACAGAAAATGACCATCTCAGTGAATGCAAAAAAAAATCATTTGTCAAAATCTAGTACTTTCTCAAAGAAAAAAAAAACCTCAACAAATTCAGAATATGAGAGAATTTCTTCAATCTAATAAATCTATGAAAATATCAAAGGTAACATCACACTTAATAGTGAAAGACTGAATGTATCCCACCCTAATATCAATCACAAGACTAGAATGCTCACCCCCAGCACTTCCACTCAGCGTTGTATTGGAGGTTTTAGCCAGAATTAGGCAAGAATATAAAGTTAGAGGCATCCAAATTGGAAAAGAAAAAATTAAAATTATCTTTATTTGAGGTTGGCATATTATATATAGAAAATCCTGAAGAATTCATTTAAAACTATTAGAGCTTATAATTTAGCAAAGTCCCTAGATAAAACATCAATACACAAAAATCAGTTTTATTTCTATGAATTGACAATGAATAATCTGAAAATTAAAAAAATAATGAGGAAACATCAGAAGAAATAAAATACTATGGAATAAGTTTAATCAAAGCTGATTTTTACTCTTGTAAAATTTGTACTCTGAGGACTAACATTGCTAAAGGAAATTAAAGACCAAATAAATGAAAAGACATTCCATTTTGGTGGATTGGAACACTTTATCTTAAGACCTCAATATTACCAAAAGCAATCTACAGATCTGGTGTACTTCTATCAAAATACCAATGGCCTATTTTGCAGAAATAGAGAACTTAATCCTAAAATTCTTATGGAATTACAAAGGTTCTTTACTAGTCAAAATAATCTTAAAAAAGAGAAATGAAGTTAAGAGTACCCACACTTTCAGAATCCAAAATTTACTCCAAAGCTACACTAATCAAGAATGTTTAGTGTAGCCAGGTGTGGTGACTCATGTCTGGAATCTCAACATTGGGAAGTTGAGGTAGAAGGATCGCATGTTGAAACCCAGTGACTTAATGAGACCCTGTCTCAAAACAAAACAAAAAAGTAATAAAAGGGCTAGAGGTACAGCCAGTGTAAAGGTCCTGTGTTCAATATCCAGTACCAAGTTTTAAAACTGTGTGGTAAAGTCATAAGGTTATAAATATACACTTATGGTCAATTGATTTTTTAGTAGAGATACCAAGACAGTATAATGCAGAGAAAATGGAAAATGGTCTTCTCAACAAATGATGCTGGGATAATTGGATAAACACATGCAAAAGATTAAAATGGACCCCTACCTCTCTCTCTCTCTCTCTCTCTCTCTCTCTCTCTCTATATATATATATATATATATATACACAAATATATAGATATCTTGTCTCAAAATCCCTCAAAGACCTAAATGTAACAGATAAAACTATGAAATCAGCAAAAAACCTGGGAGTAAATCTTCACAACTGTGGATCAGCCAATGATATTTTTAGACATGATATCTAAAGTTCAAGCAACTAAAGGGAAAAAAATAGTAAACTAGATTTTACAAAATCGAGGACTTTTGTGCATCCAACAAAAGTAAACAGAAAACCCATGGGATATAAGTATTATCTGCAAAGCAAATATCTGATAAAATATGTTGACAAAACTTCTACACTTGCATAGAATAATGGAGAAATTGGAACTCTGATAAAGTGCTAGCAAGAATGAGACATAGTACAATCACTTTGAAAAACAGATTTATAGTTATTCACAAAAATTAACATAGAATTACCTATGACTCAGCAAATTCACTCCCAGGTATATACTTAAAAGAACTGAAAACAAATTTTTCAAAGAAAAATTATAAATAAATACCCATAGCAACTAATTCTCAATGGTCAAAAAATGAAACAACCCAAATGCACACTCTCTGATAAACAGATAAACAAAATATGCTATATCTATATAAAGTAATATTATTCAGCCATAAAAAGAATGAAGTACAAATACATGTCATAAAATGGTTAAACTTTGAAAATATTATGCAAAATGAAAAGATCCATATTGTACATGTATGATTTCACTTATATGAAATACCTAGAACTGGTAAATCTATAGGAAAGAAATTATGTAAGTGGTTGCTCTGAGATTGGGAGATGAGAATGGGGAGTTAACTGTTAAGGGGTATGAGGTTTCTTTGGGGAATAATGATGATAAGATTGGTGAGTAATGATCTGGAATTAGATAATGGTGACGGTTATACAAACTACAATTACTACTGAATTGTATGTACACTTCACAACAGTGAAAATTATAGTATGTGAATCATATCCCAATTTTTAAAGTTCAAACTACTTCTTGAAACAAATTCTAGAGAAGACACCCTTGGTCCCTAAGGTAATATAGAGCAAAGTTGAATAGAACTGGGAGAAGTATCAGACAAAATAATAACAATGTTGAAGTTTTTGTTTTATTTTCCTTTATTTTTCCAAAATGTTTACTGAGCACCTTCTATGTGATAGGCAACATGGTAAGCATTAGTGAACAAAGATCCCTACTCTCTCAAAGCTACATTCTGAAAGATGGTAATGCCATGAGAATATAAATAGTAGGACCTACAAAGGCTCCTAATTAAGCTAACTGTGAGGTTTATTTTTCCTAGCAGGAGAGAACAGCAAGACATTATGGTTCTGGCAAAGTGAGTAAAGGCAACGAACAGTAAGAGAAAATGTGAGAAAGGTGACAAAGGAGGGTTTTATCTGACATTGTTAGGATGTTGGCTTTTGCTCTGAATGAAACAGAAAACTAATGGCAGGTTTTAAGAGACCAACAAACATTTTTATTGCACTATTCTGGCTCTTGTGACTGGCAGCAAGGATAGAAGCAGAGGGATCATTAGGAGACAGAAAAACCTAGAGGTTTCTGAATACTCAGCCAGGGTGGTATTTGATTCCTCATCTGCTAGGGATCTATCAGTGAGGCTGAAGAGCAGGGAGGGTCTGACTAACATAATTCGGGTGGGCTGGGTGAGACAGTTCCATATGGTAAACTTCCATCGACTGGGTGGTCGTGTGGAGAAATAAGTATTCAAAATCTTAAGAGGTTTAACAATTTACAGAAGAATCTATTGCCCAGGGATTTAGCTCAGTAGTTCTGGTGCCTGCCTTGCAAGTGCAAGGTACCGAGTTTGATCCCCAGTACCAAAGAAAAAAGCCAAACAGAAGAATCTATTGAGCAAGGTTTATCTAATCTGAGATGTCCAAAATGTGAAATCTATCAATGCTAATGAATATGAAGGCAACTACATACCATAAACTGCCTGTTCTTTTCCCTGAGGACTCCTCCTTATGTACCAAAGAAAGGAAACTGTGGCTCAAGGCAAAAGGCAGCACTATGATAGTGGGAGAAACAGTTACTGGGGGGTCAAGTTTGAATGTCAGCTCTGATAGTAGCTGCAAAACTTTAGTCATATAGGTTCTCTGCATCTATTTTTTATTTGGAAATGAGGAAAATAGCATGTAGTGTTGCTGGAAAATCTAAGATAAATGCATGTCAAGTGCTTAGCACCAGCCTAACACATCGTGGATTCAAGGCATGGTAGTTATAATGATCAAGGCATAATAAGGAGGAATAAAGAGGAAAAAGAAGCAGCACCTACAAAGTACCAGATGTTCCCATGGTCTTTCTGAGGGTCCACTCTGGGGAAGTCTATCTACCGACCTTGAGGCCAGAACATGAAAGAGGTTTTAGGATACTCCTAACTCACTTCTGAATTGAGTTCAGCTTTCATTTCTCCATCAAAACAACTCATCTCTAAGATCACTATTACTACTTCCCTCTGGGTTACAGAAGTCAATGGACATTTTCTATTGCTGTTGTTACTTGATTTCTTGGCTTTACTTAACTTCACTTGTTACTTTCTTCTTTTCTCTTGGCTTCCATGTTATAAAGGAATTTTTACATGCTCTAACCTTGATTCTTCATTCTTAGTCTTGTAGAATTATCCTTATCTACTCAAACATTAAATATTAGTTTCTTAATAAATGCACCAGAATAGAGCTTTTACAATAATTAAAGATAAAGAGGGAAAAGAAGTGATAAGTGTTACAGATACATAGATATTGATATATCCAGATAGATCTAGATAGATAGATAGAGACATAGATAGATTAGATAGATAGATAGATATTGAGAGTTCCTTCCAGGGCTAGTTTCACAGATGTGCACCTTGTAGAGACATTTAGGGTACCATGCTTGCTTTAATGCTCTACTTTCAGTGTCTTGAAAGTCTTAATAATTTTGTGTTTGAACTTGTGTTTTGTAAGTTCAACTAGGCAATGGAACATGTACATGAACAGAGGTGACATCCTGGGAGGCAGTATGTGCATGCTGTAGTGGTCCCATGTGTAGGCTCAGGCTCCAGGCACAGCAAACACAAAGTAGCTGGCCATCTAGGCATGCCAGTGAGTGGGAGAGTCCAGAGCTGAGGGGAAGCAGGATAGCAGAGCCAGGCTGGGACTCAGGCACAGAATCATGGTAGCTATGGCACCAATAGAAGTAACAGCAGCAGCAGGGACCTCAGCCCAGAACCACTGGTGCTGAGGCAGTAAATTTCACTGGTAAATGATGAAATCTCCAATTTTAAAGTCTGCCCAACCTTATAAGACAAATATTCAAAGGATTAAAAACAGAAATCAAATGTAAAGATTGTCATATTTCAGATATTTTTGGAGTAGTTGAAGGCAATCAGGAGAAGGGGGAGAAGGGAAAGGAATTAAAATTCAAAATAATTAATATTTATTATGTATTATATACCAATAATATGTTGGTATATATACCAATTCCCCAAGCAAATATAAATATACCATATTATAAACATATATACCAAAAAAAAAGATTTCCATGTCTGAGGGAAAATAATATTAATAGCATATGAAACTTTAGATGAGCCAAGTCCTAATAAATAAGATAACTTTAAAATTAATGCTTCCTCATAATTGAAGATACAATAATACAATGTGTAACAGGTATTTTGTTTGTTTCTTTCTCTTTTTTTGTTCTTTTATAGGTACATTTTAGGCATACCATTTGTTTACATTTATCATTGGGTGTTTGTACCTGTACATGATATATCTTGGTTCTTATTTTTTCCCCATTACCTGTGCACCCTTCACCCCCCTGCGCTTCCCTATTTACATAGATTTCATTTCCATTTTTTTTCTTTTCTCAAAGCTTTTCTTTTCCTTCTTTTCCTTTCCCCTTCCCCTCCCTTCACTCCTTCGTCTTTGGACCTTTTTTCCTATTTCAAATTATCAATTATTCGTTTGAATCATTTCAACCCTTGTTTACACTATCAGTTTCTCACACTAGAGAAACTATTCAGTATTTACACATGTATGTCCTATTTATTTCACTTAAGAGTATGGCCTTAATATGCATCCATTTAGCTATAAATGACTCTAGTTTTTCATTCTTTATGGCTATGTAGTATTCCATTTTATAAAAAAGTCACATTGTCTTTATCCAGTTTTGAGTTGATGGTCACTTGGGCTGCTTCCAAACTTTAGCTATTACAAACCGTGCCGCTATGAACATGGGTGCACATATATCACTGTGGTATCATTCTTTTAATTCTTTTGGGAAGATACCCAGCAAGGGAATAGCTGGGTCAAATGGGATCTCTATTCCTAGTTCTTTGAGGTACCTCAATACTGACTTCTACAGTGGTTGTACCAGTCTGCACTCCCACCAACAATGGAGAAGTGTTCCTTTCTCCCCACAACCCCGCCAGCATTTGCTATTTGTTGATTTCTTGATAACAGCCATTTTTTCTGGGGTGAGGTGGAATCTCAGTGTTGTTTTCATCTGCATCTCTTGAGTGATGACTGATGTTGAACATTTTTTCATATATTTGCTTGCTCCTTTTGCTTCCTTGCCTGAAAAATATCTGTTCATTTCAGATGCCCATTTTTGAATTGGGTCTTTGAATTTGGGGGCTCTGATTGTTTTCAATTCTTTATATATTCTAGATAGTAGTCCTTTGTCTGAGGTACAGCTGCTAAAATTTTTTTCCCATATTGTAGGTTGTCTGTTAGCTCTGTTGGTGGTTTCTTTTGCAGTGCAGAAGCTTTTTAATAAGATGAGATCCCAGTTGCTGATTCTTTCTGTTAGTTCCCATGCTGCTGAGGTTTTGTTCATGAAGTCTTTTCCTATGTCAATATCTTCAAGAGTTCTATCTAACTTATCTTCCAGCAAGTTTAGTGTTTCTGTCTTAATATTTAGATCTTTCATCCACTTCGATCTTAGTTTAGTGCACAGTGATAGGTATGGGTCTAGTTTTAATCTTTGGCAGGTTGAAATCCAGTTTTTCCAACACCATTTTTTAAAGACGCTATCTTTCCTCCAATGATTGTGGTTGGCTCCTTTGTCAAAGACGGGGTCACTGAGCATGCCTGGAGTTGTTTCTGCATCTTCTAATCTATTCCACTGATCCTCAGGTCTGTTCCTTTGCTAGTACCATGCTGATTTTATCACAGTAGCTTTGTAGTATAGTTTCAAGTTGGGGATTGTGATACCCCCAGCCATGTCTCTGTTGCTTAGAATTGCTTTAGC
>NW_004624730.1:32850896-32894101 GCF_000247695.1 Heterocephalus glaber
AGGAATGGGGAAAAAATAAGAACCAAGATGCATTTTGTAAAGGTACAATTCCCAATGAGAAATGTAATTGTGTTTTATACCTACAATGTACCAATAAAAGAATTTAATAAAAAAAAAAGAAACATGAGGTTAAAAAAAGTACAAATTATATGTAATTATCCCTTGATATCCAGGTAGGATTAGTTCCAGGATTCCCATGGACCCCAAAATCTGCAAATACTCAAGTCACTTATATAAAATGTCATTAGTATATAACTCTCATACATTCTTCTATTGTACTTTAAAATATCTCTATGTTACTTATAATACCTAATACAATGTGAATGCTGTGTAAATACTTGTTGTGCTATATTGTTTAGGGAATAATAACAAAAAACAAGTCTATACATGCTCAGTACAAATACAATTTAAAAAAAAATATTTTCAATCCACTTTTGCTTGAGTCCTGTGAATAAAGAGGGCTGACCGAACCATGTATGGGAAATGTATACAAAATGCACTCCTGGGCTGGGGACTTTGCTCAGTTTTCCACCACCTTCCTCGCAAGCACAAGGTCCTGAGTTTGATCCCTGGTACAAAAACAAAACAAAACAAAAACAAAACTACACTCCCCCAGATGTAATTGAGATGTATAATGAGAAATGTAGATACGCTGTTTTACCTTCGTAAAAACCAAAAACTTACAGGCTTCAAATGTAGAGGTGTGTCAGGAGAATGATCATTCTGCTTTTGGAGTTCTTTCAGATTTTAAGGTATTCCACTAGAGTCTCCTTTCAATGTTTCACTCTTGCCATCAGGAAATTCCTCTTCCTATACAACTTAATTACTTCATGCTGAGTTTTAGCCCTCTCTTTGGAATTCACTTAGAGATGGAGAACAGCTGGTCCCTATTTTCTGTATAAAAACTCTATAAACGTAAAGCCTTCCATGGTAATCTTGTCTCTGGGTCTAATTTTAAAATGCTATCCCTTTTTACTAAATATTTTCTAAAACTGTGGTTGCTTTTATGCCTGGAGAAAGGGGTGATACGTGTGCTGTTTATATCCTTCTTAAATTGTGTTGACCACCAAAGGCTACATATATCAAAATAGTGAAGGTTGCAGGATGATTGTTTCATAATGTCTATGAGTCTGTTCATTTCTTCCAAGGCTTTGAACCTTAGTAATAAGATTCTGGGCATTTTACTGTCTTCAAATCAAAACTATGCATATTAAGAAACATGAAAAAAGCATGTAAACAGCAGAGGAATTTTAGGGTTGTGTTTATTCATCCTAAAATATTTAGGAAACTTATTTGATAATAGAGAAAGAAAATAAAATGAATACCTAGGATCTATAATAACAGAATACATGTTTTTGCAAAGTGAAGAAAAGAAAGACTTTCCACCAAAAGCTCTTCCTCTTTTGGAACTATAGAATGATTCCTGAGGCATAGTCATCTCTAGAAATCATACGACGATAGAACAAAAAGATGAAGAAATTTATTGAGACCAAATTTACTTTACAAAAAAAGCATTACAATTATGAAATGAGTTACATAAAGGGTAAAATCATTATTGTCTATAGTATATGGATTAAAAAGAAATTAATTCTACAGAGATAACAATTATCAAGAACTTTACTAAATGCCAGGCACTATGTTAGGTATATAACATGTATTTTAACTCATTTAATTTTTACAACTTCCTATCAAATAAGGATTTTTATCCCAATTTGACAGATAAGAAAACTGAAGGAAAGGGAGTTAAATTATACAACAAAAATCTCACTGAGCCAGGCATGGTGGTACCTGCCTATAATCCCAGTACTCTGGGATGCTGAGACAGGAGGGTTGCAATTTCAAGCCCAGCCTGGGCAACTCTGTGACTTAATAAGGCCCTGTCTCAAAATTTAAAAAACAAAAATTTAAGTCTAGGGTCATAGTTCAGTATGAAGGCTTTGGGTTCAGTCCTCAGTACTGCCAAAAAAATGTCACACTGAAGATACATAACAGATTTAGAATCCTAAAACAAGCACTCCGACCTAAAGGTTTTTGATATTTAATTATTCTGTTTTACTAATATCAGAAGATAATGTAGTCAAGGACTGAGCTATTGAATCCACCAATTCATCAAAATTAACCATTCCTATGGGTTTGGGGAAATAAATTTTCATTGTGTGTTACAGTTACCAGTATGATTCAGAGAGACTATGCCAGTGGATGGATTTTAAAAGAGGTTCTTCTATCAGATATTCGCTGCTGGTTCAGATCAGAATGTTCTCTTAACCATCTTTACTTTAATACACTTGGATTTAATACACTCCAAACATTGTTTGCACCTTGAACTTACAGACACTCTGATGTCTCCTTCTTTTCATACAGTTCTTGAATTATATGTGTCAGCATCTGCCTTCACTTCTGAATTACAAACGCTTCCAAGAGCAAGGACTCTGCCTCCTTTATCTTTGTAATGCCAAGCACCCAACATTTGAAAGGTTCTTCACCACCAAGCTGGGGCCAATGGAGGCTAGACTCAAGCCATTGCTCTCCTGGGTCACAGAGTGCCTGTGAAGTGCCTTCAGCTTCTGGGTATATGATAAGAAAAATCACATGAAAGGTGCAGAAACCTAAGGATGCTAACATTAAAGCCAGATGAATACTTGAAACACCATACTGCCTTAGTCAAAAGGCTAAGATGGAAAATGGGAGCAAATAGAGCTCGAGAGAAACTAGGCATAGAAAAAGTGAGTTAAGACTCAAGAGTGTCAAAGTAAAATGAGATTTTTGTACACAGCAAATAAACACATACCTCATGTGAGTCTCATAATAGAGCCTTTTAACTGTTGCCATTTATCTTCTTGTCTATATACAATATTTATTCAATTATTTTAAGACTTTTTCCTATTCCACAAAAATAAGCAGAAAACGGAAAATTGCAATATACCTTATTACAAGAACAAAAAGCACAGATCTTTTAAAATTCTTACACAGATGAAAGTCATTCTATATGCCTGACGTGGTAACTCTTGCTTCAAACCACAGTTTATTGGATTTAAGTTACTCAATCTCGAAGCAAAAATACAAAGTTTAAAAACATGTAAAAATTGCTGCAACATCTTCAAAATGTGCTACTAAATGCAATAGTAATTTTAAAATTTGATCTTTTTAGTTCTCTTGCATAATGAAGCTCCTTAAATATGTAAATTTCTTCAACTTTTAGACATTTAAATTTCAAAGATTCCTCAGAAACTTATTATATAAAGAAAAGTAGGAGACTGTCTGTGTAATACTTTTAAGACCAAGAAATATTACTGTATTTCTGTAAGCCAGTGATCCTCAACGAGGGAAAATTTTGCCCCCAAGAGTATGTTTGAAATGTTTAGATATGTTTTTTATTGTGATAATTGGGGCAAAGGGTGCTGTGACATCTGGTGAATAGTCAGATTCCATGCTAAACATTCTTCAGTGCCCAGGACAGCCCCACATGTATCTAGTCCAACATGGTAACGCGCTGAGGTTGAGAGATCCCAGATTTAGGGTAAGATAAGAGCTATAAAAAGCAAACAATCCTACTATCGCTGTGACTTAACACACCAAAGGTTTATTGCCTGCCATAAACCAATATAGGCTGACACTGGGGGGCTCTGATCCTTACCCACATTCAAGGATCTATGTTTTATCCATCCAGTGGCTCTACTAAACTCAAAGCTTTAGAATCATTTGTTGGTTCTTTCTGGGAGACAGAGAAAGAAATAGGGCCTTCAGAGAAATGCATGCAAGACTTTTTGCCCTTTTGGGGTCTCTGAAGGTGTGTGCATCATTTCTGTCCATCTTCAGTTGGCCAGTCGTCAGTCACATGTCTGTGTCTAATGCCAAGAAAGGCCAGGAAATGTAGTCTAGCTGTGTGTCCAAAAAAGTATCTACTTTCATGTCTTAGTTATCTCTGTGTCTAACAAAATACTTTGGTAAACAGGGCTTAATAACAATAAATTAAGAACATTAATGCAAAGGAACTTGCATTAAAGTAAAGCAAAATGTTTTAAACTAGGCATTAAACTCAGAGCTTTTGCACTTACTAATATGCCTAGCCTTTTCTTTCTTCCTTTCTTCCTTCTTTTTTTCTTCCTTCTTTTCTTTCTTTCTTTCTTGTGTACTTTTTTGAGACAGATTACTGCTAAGTCACTAAATTGCCCAGGCTAGGATCAAATGTTCAATCTTCCTGCCTCACCTTCCTTAGGGATTACAGAATATTTCTTTTAAAAAAAAATCTAGAAGAATCTGAAATTAACATTTACTATGAGGTCATCCTAAAATTTTATTTGTGAATGTCTCACTATAATGAAATTTTATAGGTAGATAAGATTTTTGAGCACTGCTTCTAAAACAAAAGTGATATATTATTTATTTATTTCATATTTTATATTTTAAAACTTCATGTATAGCATAATTACTTAATTCAGTATTTAAGGTATCTGTGAGTTTTTTAATTACTTAAATTTTTAAATAATAAATATGTATCTTTTTATGTAAACATCAAAATCATTATTTTAAAATTAACGTGAAATCTCATGGTCATAGGTTCAAGTCTCACACTGGGGGACTACTTTCTTATCCTCAAAAATTAACATGAAATGTGAAATCAAACGGCAGCTTTCTAAAACATTCTGACAAGAGATAGAAAACAACAACCATGATCAACAGTATAATGTTAACATTTAATTTTTTGATATATCTAAAAAGATATTTTTGAGGCAGTTACTACCAAATTCCTCACTTTTTTAGAAAAATTGGGGATAAAAGGATAAATTAAAAATAAGCCTTGTCCCATATCCCAAATGTCAGCGATCTAAATTTTTCTGGGCTCAAAGGAATGTTTATTTCTAGACAAGAGAGAAATAAAAACTTTATACTATCAGAGGGTAAAGTAAATTACTGGGCAACCATCTTCCCAACCACCTCTATTGACATTGTTCTGAAATAAACAAGTGGATTTAGTTTAACAATGAGTAACATAGTATTCAAAAGTAACCAGTTTCTGCAGTGTCAATTGTGTATTTTTCCTTTCATTCTTTCCCAACGCTCCTCTCACTGATTGATTACTTATGACATGCTAGATTCTATCAACAGTATGGAGCAAGAGTGGAGATAGGATGTGGTCATGATGAAATTGTTGCATCCCACTGCAGTTAATAAAAATTCAGGGTACCTCATAAATATTTCTAATCTATTTGCTTAGAGAGAAAGAAGTATTTATGGTTTGAAAATCTCTGTCTATAAAAAAGAGTATTCCAGTTTATTCTATAGCAGTATCAAGTAGCTTTTTGTTAGTTTTATGGGTAAGTTATTATTACCAAATCTACCTTCAGAACATATGTAATAAATTCTATCCAGCTCATCTAGTTCGTTTTGGGCAGAACTATGTTTAAATAAGAGAACTGCAAGTCACCAAAGATACCACTATATTCTATTCAGAGGTCCATATATGATCTTCATCCTTGTCTTTTTAAGATACTATGACAGAGTGACAGAAATAGTTATGATCAAGTTTCCTTCATTTAAACAATTTCAATAAGAAGATGATATAAAATTTTTCTAAACAAAACTTTATAGTTAAATCAAAGAACTGAATAGTTCTTCATTAACTATAGAATTACATTGCAGTTCATAAAAGTAGCATGTGGGATTCACAAAAATATGTTCCTATTTTGAATTCCTTTAGTAGAAACTTTATAAAATATTCTTCAAAAAATGTATGGTCATTCTAAAACATATAGTTGTATCGTGCATATCTGCTTTGCTTCCAAATTAAGCTAAAAACTCATTGGCATAAAAGAATCCATTTTCACAAGAGGAGCTTCAGCTTTGAAGCCAGACATGTTGGATTTCAATAATGACTTTGCTCCTTATTAGCTGTGTGGCTTGGGCAAATCACGTATGTCTCCTGCTATGTAAAAATAGATAGATAGATAGATAGATAGATAGATAGATAGATAGATAGATAGATGATAGATAGATAGATGGATAGATAGATAGATCTGTTCTATGAAGACTAAACAATCATTGCAAATAATGTTCTGAAAACAACACCTGGCTCATAGTAAGCTCCCAAAGAAATGTTGGCTCCTATTATTGTTATTTTCCTATATGTTCCCACACATAACAATCAGCAGAATATTGGCACCCAAGAAGGTACTCAGTATAATACAGTATAAGTATTGAATAAATTGGCCATAATACATTTTGTATGGTTGCAGAAATGTAGCCTAGTTATGACCAGGAGAAGGAATTGTGAATTCGAAATGAGAATTCAATTTATTAGAAACATAAATTTTGCTAAACAATTAAGTCTTGATTTTTCTCTTCTGTAAATGGTTCCAGGAATATTCTTTAAAGATCCTTGCAAGAATGAGGAAAGTATGGTGAACACTGGCAAAAATGTCTAGCACTCAATGAATGATAGGCATCATTAATTTCTGCAGGATGATGCTTACTTAAAACTGGTGACACTGGTCTACAGATGTGGTTCACTTACTTCACCACATTTGTAGGTGTCCTCCAGTGCAAGGCACTGTGCTAATGACTGGAAGGAAAAGATGATTTCTGCTGCTCATACTCTACTTGAAGTAGGATTTTTAAAAGATGATGAAATAGTTTTATAAAAAAAAATTTTTTGCAACAGTGACCAAGACTAAGTAGAAAAGCAGGCATAGAGAGCAATAAACATTTTACTGAAGGCTACGGCCAGGCCTCTTTCATCAAAACCTTGAGTAGGGCCAGGGGTTTAGCTCAGTGGTTCTGCCACCTGCCCTGCAAGTGCAAGGACCTGAGTTCAATCCCTGGCACCAAAAAAGGTCCAATAGCATAGCAACAAATGTAAAACTAGGCTAACAAAATACAATCTTTAAAAATATTAAGTGCAAAATAATACTCAAATTTTTAAAATCTAGAATCCAGAAGATGAGTCTAGGTAGCATGGTTTAAATAAAATTGAAATGTATGTTCTTTTTCAGTACAGACCCCTATGTGTTATGTGATGTGTACTCACCTACAATGACCCCAGCACAAGAGCATGATCTTAGGCAGTTGACTGTCAAGAATGGCTTCTCCAACCTAGCACATTTCTTCCTCCAAATGGACCCCTGAGGCCACCAAATGACAGCAGCCCCTTTATGAGAAATTGGGTGGTGCTAGAAAGCCAGCTACATTAATTATTTCTTCAGGAACCAATATCAAATATTTTAATTCTAATGAACATAAAAAAGACTAGCAAGCTGAATCATACATGAACACTATTAAAAGAGGCTATAATTATCATAGTGACCCATATCTTATAATTTTTTAAAGATAGTTGAATATATTAAAAGAAAGATTAAGGTTTTAGGAATATTTAGTAAAAGGAGTCATTTTTTACCCCAGAATCATGAAATCATATCTATTTTAATACATTAAATAAATACAATAAATAATTTAATATAATAAATAATAAATAAACAAATGCTACTAGATACTAGAGTGAAAAATACAAACATGGAATTTAATGAGTTGAGATTCCAGGCAGCCAATATCCACTCTTTCAGAGGAGTCCATTGTACTAGAAACCCAAAGTAACCACCAGAGAATTTCACACAATCAAATGGGAAGTGGTCCTGCCTTTCGTCTGTTCCAGAGAAACAGACTTTAAGGTTGAGACTAGCATAAGAGAGATTTATTCCAAAGAAATAACACCTGTGGGGCAGAAAGGGAAGCAGATCTGGCAGAAGGAAGAGGTTAACTATCATGTGGCTGTGACCAAAGCTTCAGCCAAGCTTCCGTGAATCCTATGGGAGCCACTGAAGTGATATCGCCCTTCAAAGTTGTTCAAAGGGACCCAGCCTTTCTGCCTCCACAGTGGCCTGTTATTAGCCAGAGACTGTCTTAGGGAGGGGCTGGAACCTGGCCCAAGACTACCCCTTTTGGCCAATGCCTGGGGAGGGACTCAGCTGCAAACTGTAAACATGGAGCACTCAGGGCAGCTGATGGAATGAAAGGTGGTGTTCAGAGCATCCACTACCAGTCCTGACAGAGGTGACTGTTACTAATCAGTAATATTGAGCTGCAAGCATTCCTAACATTAGTAAAATGCAATAAGAAATTCATTTCATGCTTGTCTACTCAGGTAAAATCCAAAGAAGGAATATCATCATGCCAAAAAATAAAAGGTAGAGTGCAAGCTTGGAAAAAACAGAAATAAATGTAATGCAATTCTGAGATAACTGAAAGCTACAGAAGTCTTATATTAAGTATGCAGTTAGATTCTCTCCCCACCTCATCCTTCACACACACACACACACACACACACACACACACACACACACACAAAAGTGAGGGAAAGAGGAGGAGAGGGAGAAATATAACACAATTCTGAGATAATTGACTTCTACAGAAGTTTCACATAATGTATTTAGATTCTCTCCTCCTCATACATACTCATAATTATATAATATGATTTTTAAGTCAATAAAATTTAGTTTGGAATAGCTCCTGGTCAAAGAGATGTGACACCACTCTGGTGAACAGACATTGAATGAAGAATTCTCTGTGCTATTTCTTGCTCGGGCTAAAACTAAAAGCTTTCACCTGTAGATAAGTGATATGAATGCACAGGGACTTAGGTTTGACAGTAGCATTTCATTTCCTTCTTACTGTAGTGCACCGGCTGCTAAGAAGTTCCTGTTCTCAAACACCTAATTCAAATAAAATATAAGTTGTTCACTCTTCTTATTTCTCATGATCTTCACTGCATCTTAACTGGAATATTCTGCCACTATCTCATATCTAAAATGGCTCATGCCAACTTCCTCACCAATTTCACTCAGACTTTTTTCAAATTATCAAGCTGTAACACAGACAAAATCAACACATCATGCTCACTTCACCCACTAGAACAAAAGAAGAAAATAACTAATGATTTTAAGACACAATTACAAAATGATAGAAATTTGATTAATTTTCCCCAATTTTATTTAGCTATACTTGGCAAAAATGTATAATTTAAAATGAGCAATGTAATTTGTTGCTATATGTGTTTATATATACATTAATAGCATATATGTAAGCTATTAACATGTTTTAGCTTTACTGTAGAATTCACAATCAAGCTATTAAATACCCAGACTCACATAATCACCTTTTTTGTGTGTGTACTGAAAAAGTTTCAGATCAACTCTCTTAATAAATTTCAAGTGTGCAATAGTATTAACTATAGTCACCATGTCATACATTAGATCTCCAGGACTTCTTCATCCCACATATGTGAATTTTGTACACTTTGATCAATATTTCCCTATTTTCCTCCCTCCCTTGACCCTTCCCTCTGTCAACCACCATTCTGTTCTCAAGTTTTATGAGTTTCACTTTTTCAGACTCCACATAAAAATGAGATCATGTAGTGCTTGTCTTTGTATGCCCAGCTTCTTTGACTTAGTGTGTTGTCCTCCAGATTCATCCATGTTGCTACAAATGACAGAATTTCTTTCCTTCTTGTTGCTTATATATCATATTCTTTGTCTATTTATCTATTTCCAGACACAGAATAATTCCATGTCTTGACTATTGTAAATAAAGCTGAAATAAATATGGAAGTGCAGATATCTTTATAAATTACTAATTTCATTTCCTCTGAATATATAGCCAAAGTTAAAGGAAGAAAGATTTATCTTGGCTCACAGTTTGTAGAGGATTCAGTCCATAGTCTCCTGGCTCCAAGGCAGGGTGCCATGGCAGAGGGGTATCAGAGAACAGAAATAGTCCATGGCAAAGAAGGCAGAAAAGCAACAAGAAGCAGTGAATAGCAGCCAAGCCCACCTTCCATCTTTTCCTTTATATTCCATTTAGGCTACAAGTCCATTGATTGGTACCACCTACACCCAGAGTGGGGCTTTTATATCCATACCCAGAACTATGCTAAAGCAAATTAGTTATCACATTCCCTTAATCTCAGTATCACACACCCTAATCCAATATCACACATTCATAATCCAGCCAACTCTCAAAAGTCCCACCTATGAACACATGAGGCTTTAAGGGGGACATTGTCATACAAGCCATTCATCTGTTCATGGGCACTTAGACTGGTTCCATATCGTGGCTATTGTGAATTGTGCCACAATAAACATGAGTATGCAGATATCACCATCATATTATGTTGACTTTAACAAGGAATAGTATAGCTAAGTCACATTAGTATAGACAGCTAAGCTAGGCAGAAGTATTATAGGCAGTCAGACAGGGCTAGGCCCTTGAAAGAGTCAGGACAAAGGTAAAAACACATTACAACTGTGGCCAGAGGCATATCTATTGGAAGCCAGGCCTCAAGATAAAGACAAGTGAGCAGGCCTAAGATAAGTGGTAACACCTGATCTAATGAAATCTAGATACTCATCAGTCACCTTGATGGATGACCAAGACCTTCAGTTTCATCCCTTCCTGAAAAGTTCTTTGTTCCTTCCATTTACACTTGCTATGTGACTTGCTTCCCCATTGGATCAATGTTACCTAATGACTATATGTATAATCATATTGGTTGATCATAGCTGTAACCCACATTGAACCTACGTGATTGTGCTCTATAAAACTTCCCCTGAGAAGTGGGTTCCTCAGCAACCAACTTTTGGGTCCCCTCCTACTTCTCAGGAGTGGTATCTTTCCCCTCAATAACTATTTCCTACTCTTAACCTCTATTGTTCCTTAGAATTCATTTTATGATTTTGAGGAACATGAACTCAGCATGTCAGACATCTAGCAGTTGGGAGTTATAATATTTCCCCATATCATTTGGAAGTCCTATGTCATATCTTATATCATATTTGAAAGCCCCGGCAAGATGATTAGAAGGTAAGAGTTTCCTTTTGTTTCATATATTATGGTTTGTTACTCAAGTAATTGAAAATTGTCATCCTTGTTTGTTAATTGCTTATGCCTTGAATTTTTATGCCTTGTTTCTCTTTATTCATTGTCTTTTGTTAAAATGATGATAAATTTAGGTTGAGAATGTGGGAAGATTATATTTCTTTGATGTGATATTTTATTCCTCTTTTGTACTTGTATTTGGACTCAGTTGCTGAACTTACTAGTGTTCCTTGTTTGACCTGTTTGACTGTTGTGATCTGTTATTTTAGGCAGCAGCACTAGGAAAAAGTAATATTAGTACATCCTCTAGTGGACTTTGATAAGAAATGCTACAAAATGGGTCTTTTGTGAAATCTAGTTCATATTTAGAAAATATACATATTATTAATACATATCTAATTAATCATGGGACCTCATCTACCAGTTAAAAGGCAGTAGGCTGGCAGACATTCTTAAGACTTGGGGGACAGGTTTCCCTGGTACAAACTGGCCCAATCATCCCTCTACACCATAGAGGGAATGTCAAGCCTGTTTTGCCTCGGTTTCCTTTCTGGACTGATCTGCTGATGAGGAAGCAATCTTAGTTCTTAAAATTCCCCATTCTTGCCTTTCCAAGGTGAGAGTGATGACTCATGAGCAACTTTTCTCAATAACTCACCATGAACATAAGAAGAAAAGATTTTCTTTTTCTGATCTCATTTCTGATCTTTCCCTGCCACATTGTACTTTCTTTTTTTAGGGGCATGTATGATTAAAGAGACAGAAACCTCAAGTGTCCCAAACTTTTCCTCCTTAAGAACCTTTAAACTGAGCCCATAGAAAATGAGCATTTGTTAACTCCAAAGACAGAGAAGTCATCTTAGATGAAGACATCTAAGGCTTTTATCTCTTCCTTATAGAATTCTGACAAGCAGCTGGATTCCTTTCTCAAGACAAATCTCTGGTTGTGTGAAACCAGTGAAATCTGAGAGGACAACTGAGGAGTCGTGGCCAGGGCTACTCTTTGGCAGATATACAAAGGTTCTTCAGTGGAAGCTGGTCCCAAAAGCCTGACTGGGTAACCAGCAGAAAAATTTCCTCTTATTTATCATCCCTAGCTGCACTCCTCAATGAGGTGAGAAGTAACTCTCTTAGTGATCTTCTAGTATCCTCTGTCTGAGAGTGACTGGAGATGACACTGTTAGAGCCTTCTCTTAACCTCTATAAAGAGTTGATCTACAGGCTTGAATTTTTCTCTCTGCCAGTAAGTTAAAAAAAAAACCCTAAGTTTTTCTCCAACTCACTGAGAGTTAACTTTAGAACTACTTCACTAGTTACCTTATAGCTAATTTTCCCCTCCCTCCAGAAAGTCAGGCTGAGATGGCTTGCAACAACTGTTTGCCTTTCGTAGAGGGGAACATCTATCAGTTAGCAATTTCCACTTGTGCCTTGTGTATACTAACTAGAGTAAAAAGGGATTTCAGTCAGCCTTTCTCTTCTTTCATGTGCATGTAGGAAACTGATAAATGTGCCTTTATTAACATGTAAATTGTGGTTGCTAGAAAATGAATATAAGTTAAAACTGTGAGCTTCAGAGACCTAGAAATGTTAGAGGGAACTTTGGATGAAACTTAGCCTTATCTTGCTGCTAAAGAAGATTGCCTAGGTGATTAGGTAGATGACACAAACATTTTAGAGGCTTTTTTGCCCTGAAGCCCAAAGCAAGATTTCTCTGAGCTATTTACTTGACTCTATTTATCTTTAGGGATGATTTCTTTCGCAGGCTGGGAGGTCCACCAATCATGTTCAATTTGCCCTCATTCTCTGTCAAACAATTATAAAACAGTGAGTTAGATGTCTTGATTATTGGTTTTGTTAGCAATGTTCCCTTCTTTAAGCATGATCGCTACAGCTGAAAGCAATTGTAGCTTGCACTTTTTTAAACACATGCTAGAATTAGGAGTGTGAGTTTCCAGGGAAGATAAGGTTGCAAAGTTTAGTTAGTCCAACTAGACCTATCTTCCACTCTCCAGGTGGCAGCCACCTGCTCTAGAGTGGGTCACCTTGGGGGATACCTTGAGGATATGGAAATCAAGTGGATATTAAAGAGACACCAATTCTTTCTCTTGTATTTTCAGATGGGAGACTCAATGTCAAAATTTCATACTCCTTTGAAATGTATTCTTTAACACTGGAAAATGTTCAACCCTCACATCTTGAGGAAGAGTGGTTTAATATTTTTCTGCACCCGTGCATAGCCTGACTACCTCCTAGCCCCAAAATAGAATTCAAAGGGAAGTATTGACTATGATACTATTTTAAAACTAGAATAATACTATAAAAAACAGGGAAAATGGTCAGAATTACCTTATGTTCAGGCTTTCTTTGCATTAAGAAATAATCCTTACTTGTGTTCAAAATGTAAATGTAAGCCACGGGAAAACAAGACACTTCTAGCCTTTAAGGCATCCACTATCACTAAGCCTGACTTACCCTGTAGAGTCTAAGGATGAGACTTCTAAGCCAGCCATAATATATAGTCTCTACTGGGCTATATTCACCCATAGCTGATTTTGTTTAAGCCCCTCAACTACAATGCCCCTTACAAGTAGCACTTTACAAGAAGTAAACAGCGAATTCAGACACACTGATGTCCATGTGTCCTTTTCTTTCAGTGACCTAAAAAATATCAAACAATATCTAAGACAGTTTTCAGATGACTGAGATAAGTACATTGAGGTCCTTAGAAGTCTTACTCAGACTCATGAACTAGACTGAAAATATGTAATGCTACTCTAAAAAGATGTAATGCTATTCTGAAATCAAACATTGACTTATTTTTTTCTTTTTGGGGGGTGGGGTACTGGGGATCAAACTTGAGACCTTGTGCTTGTGAGGCAGGTGCCAGAACCACTGAGCTAAATCCCCAGCCCCCAAACATTGACTTCTAATGAGAAACAAGAGGCAATACAAGCTGCCATTACATTTGGAGATGAATATCATATTAGAATTTTAGAAAGCCAGAAGACAGAAATCCAGGGGAATAGCCAGTTCCCAATGGATCCCAAACAGTCCCTACCCAAGACCCCTACTGGCCTACCAACCAGATGGGAGATTGGAATAGGAGACATCTCCATACATGTATTCTTGATGGTCAAAGGAGGATAAGCCCTTCAATTATTTCAAATTGACAACTATTTATCAGAAGAAAGATGAGAACTCCTCTGCCGTTTTAGATCTTTTAAAAGAGGTATTGACGAAACATACATCCTTACCTCCTTATTTGCTAGAAGGACAGATTATTCTCAAAGACAAGTTTATTGCCCAGTCAGCCTCAGATATTAGAAAAAAACTACATAACTTTTGCTCCACTTGATACTTTAATGAGAATTGCCTCTGGAGTATTTTATAATTGAGACCAGGAGGAACCAAGGAGAGAAAACAAAGGGACAAAAACAAAATGGCTGCCTTGGTTGTGGCCTTAAAAGGAATAAACCCTAAATCTTATTCTCTGGGCTCCAAGAACAGCTCAACAACTAAACTCACCTGCTATGGCTGCAAAAACCCAGGCTACCTTAAGAGGTAGTGTGATAAGAACTATCATGACAAAAAGCTCCCTGAGCCAAGCTCTAATTGCAAAGGTGACCACTAGAAGTCAGACTGCCCTCTAAGGTGAAGGCTCCAGAGTTCAGAAACCTCTCACTGCCTGGTTCAGCAAGACTAAAGGCCCTGGGGACATTCTCTGCCTTTTCCCTCTGGCCAAGCTGTCATTTCCGCAGAGAAGCCCTGAGTAATCATAACTACAAAAGGAAAAGAAACTAGCCTATTGATAGACACTAGTTTGTGTCTCTTGGTCCTTCTTTTCAACCCTGGCCTTCCTTCCAGGCATCATACTTCAGTGAAAGGAGTCACTGGAGAAGAGGTAGCTCACTAATTCTCACAACACTTAGGATGTAACTGGGATGGCCTTCTCTTCACTCATTCCTTTTTAATTATCCCTGAAAGTCCAGTTCCCCTCCTAGGGAGAGATACTTTATCTTGTTGAAATACTATAATGTGCAGGCACCCAGATCAGGTATGCTGCCTCCCCCTCATGCAGACAAAAATAAATCCTGAAGTATGGGCAACTAAAGATTGAATAGATAGAGCAATAAGAGCTGCTCTGATATGAATATATCCCAAAGATCCTACTATTTTTCCTCACCAGAGACAATACCTTCTAAGGCTGTAAGATAAGAGAGGATTATTTTCTATAATTGATAATTTAAAAGCACAAGGTTTACTTAAATTCTGTAATGGCCCACGCAACACTCCAATCTTGAGAGTTCGAAAACCCAGTGGAGGATGGAGGTTGGTACAGGATCTTGCATTGGTAAATGAGGCAGTAGCGCCAGTTCACCCAGTGATACCTAACCCATATACGCTCCTTTCTCAGATCCCAGAAGATGCTGATTGGTTTTCAGGGGTAGATTTAAAAGATGTCTTCTTTTGTATTTCTTTACTTATAGATTCCCAGTTTATTTTTGCCTTTGAAAATCCTCATGACTGGGCCTCTCAACTGATTTAGGCTGTGATTCCTCAGTGATTCAGAGATAGTCCTCATCTTTTTGGACAAGTGCTTTCTCATGAATTAGCATGTTTTTAATTTCCCCAAGTCACAGACTTACAATACGTAGATGATAAACTGTTATGAGCCTTCTCAGAAGAGCTTTCTAGCCAGGGCACCTGTGCTCTGCTAACTGTTCTAGCAGACAGAGGTTCTAAGGTCTCTAGGTGTAAGGCACAACTTTGCAAACTTGAGGCAAAATATTTTGGCCTTACCATATCTAAGGGAACATAAAAGCTAGGGGAGGAAAAAATTCAAACCAATACTTTAATTTCCACAACCCAAAACCCTAAAACAGCTAAGGGGATTCCTAGGAGCTACAGGCTTTTGTCAACTTTGGATGGCAGGGTATGATGAGATCACACAACCCTTCTACCACTTTATATAGGAAGACCAAAAGGCAGATACCCATAATTTAACCTGAGAAACTGATTCCAAAACTTCATTTCAGAAGCTTAAATAAGTGCTTCTAAACGCCACAGCACTGAGCCTACCAACAGAACAGTGTTTCAATTTGTATATTGATGAAAGGTGGGGTATGGCTTTAGGAGTGCTTACTCTGTATTGTAGACCTGCTCAACAGCCTGTTACATATCCGAGTCATTAATTAGACGTTGTAGAAAAGGGATGGCTTGTGTGCCTTGGAGTTATAGCTACTGTGGCTCTCCTAGTTTCCAGAGGCATCCAAGCTGACTTTAGGCAAAGATCTCATTGTTTATGCTCCCCAGAATGTGGCAGGACTTCTTATTTTCAAAGGGAGACTATGGTTATCACACAACTGACTTCTTAAATACTAGACTATACTTCTAGAAGGATTAGCCATTCGAATAAAGTCATGTTCCTCCTTAAACCCTGTCACCTTTATATCAGGAAAGGAGGAAACTGAGGCTAAAAGACATGACAGGGAATAAGACACAGCCAGAGAAGACTTCTTAGGCTCATACCTTACTGACCCTGATTTGATCCTCTTCTGTGATGTCAGTTCCTTCATGGAAAATGGAACAAGAAAAACAGGGCATGTAGAAGGGACTTTACATCAGAGCTTGAAAGTTCCTTTCTTGCCCCTGGGACTATTGCCCAGGTGGCAGAGTTCATAGCTCTGACTGAGACTTTACAACACAATGAAGGACAAAAAGTTAATTTTCTTTTTTTTGTACCGGGGATTGAACTCAGATCCTTGCGCTTGTGCAGCAGGCAGCAAAACCACTGAGCTAAATCCCCAGCCCAAAAAAGTTAATATTTATACTGATTTAAAGAATGCTTTCCTACTATTGCATACCCAGGCCACCATATAGAAAGAAAGGAATTATCTGACAGCCAATGGATCTCCCATAAAGTATCATAAAGTGATAGATGAACTTTTATCATCTGTCTATATGCCCTTCAAAGTGACAGTAATTCACTGTAGAGCACAGCAAAGAGGAGTTAACAAAGTATCTCAAGGTAATCAACTGGCTGATGCAGCAGCAAAATAAACTGCTCAAGCCCCCCTCCTCCCTTCAGGCCTCCCTGATCTGGGGAGGATTATTTGATCATGCTCATCCCAAATATTCTCAGTCAGAAATCCAATGAGCTCTCTCCCATGGATGTAAGTTCCTCACATCAGAAAGGTTACAGTCACATGGTAGTAAATTGTTCCTTCCTCGTGCTAGTAAAGGAAAATTAAGTCTTTACATCAACTCAGGAAGAGACAAGACCCTCTAGATGGCCTCAAATTTATTCATAGGAAAGGAACTTTCTCAGAAAATACAACAGATAGTTAAGACATATGAGCTTTGCCAAAAAAACAACCCTCTTAACTGGATCATAACCTCTCCAGGTACACAAAGACATGGTAAATACCCCGGACAAGGTTGGCAGCTCAATTTTATTCATATGCCAAAGAGGAAGGGACACAAATACCTATTGGTTCAGGTAGATACTTTCACTAACTGAGTTGAGGATTTTCCTTGTAGAACAAAAAAACCACAAGAGATAATAAAGTTTTTGGTCTCAGAAATCATTCCAGATTTGCACTTTGTAAGAGCTTACAGAGTGATAATGAGCCTTCTCTTAAAGCAACAGTAACACAGAGTGTCTCTCAAGAACTGAACACTTGCTATCACCTTCATTATGCATGAAGGCCACAATCATCAGGAAAAGTAGACAAAAATGAAGGAGACCCTAAAGAGACATCTTTGCAAAATGTCTCAGGAAACCCTCCTACAATGGCCTCGCTTACTACTTTTAGCTTTTATCAAAATAAGAAACACACCTCAAATTCTACCCCTCTATCCATTTGAAATGCTTTGTGGACACCCTTTTCTCACTAAGGATTTTTTCTTTGATAGAGAAACAGATGCCTTACTAAAAGGTGTCACCTCACTGGCTAAATTCCAACAGACTCTTCAGTAGCTAACAGAAGCTCAGCCTAAAGAGAGGAGAAATCTCATATTCCAACCCAGGGATTTAGTACGGGTAAAGTCTCTTCTCTCATCATTTCTTTTCTAGGACCAACTTGGGAAGGACCATACTCTGTGATCCTATCAACTCCATCAACTGGCAAGGTAGCAGGCCCGAACTTCTAGATACATCACACCTGACTCAAGCCTTGGAAACCAGAGAAATATAAATCATGTATTTTCCCTCAAACTAACTCCTTTTTCAAAGCTAAATACACAGATAGCTTTAGAATTGTTCATATGCCTAAAATGTATTAAAGAAGCTATTATATGTGAAGTAACAAAAATCTTAGATTACCTTGTTCAACGTACTCATTTTATAGATAATAAAATGAAGGTCAGAAATGAGAAGCCACCCAACAAAAGACATAGAACTACTTAGTATCTGCTGCCACATAAGAACCCAGTTCTCAAAGCAGTGTTCCTTGTGTTTTAATAAGCTTGACTAACATTTCAGAAAATTTCAGTGTGCTATTGTTTTTCTACCATCAGTGTGATTAATATTTAATCCAGTCAGAGACTGTGGTTCTTAATGTCATGATCAACAATAATATTAAATGATTAAGCTGCTAAAGTGTTTTGTGTATGGTACAGCAAATTGTAATTTGATGATATATCTCAGAAAACCTTTTTATATATTTTGCATAACCTATACAGCTGGAAAATGTGATTACCTGATTACAAAATTTAAATGCATGAACTCAGCCCCATGGAAAAGAGCTGACTCTAGAGACCCATGTGCTGAGGGACCTGGCAGCTCTAATAGCCTCCAGCAACATTCTGGTTGAAAAGAGGTTTCCAATTTAAAAGAATGCATGGCCTAAAGCCAGCACTGATCGTATAGCATGACAAAATTAAAACCAGAATATAGTTTCACAATCTGTAAGACATTTTAAATGTCTAGCTGGCCCTGCAGTGTAATTTACATTGTAGTCGCCCCACTTTATTCAGAACAGGATTTTGTGTTAGGCTTTTTAAAGAAAATATGAGGGTGGGGAGTGTCCATAACCATATATCTTCCTAACTCCTTAAAAACTGTCTTTACTTTTGAGTTTTCGTGTGCATGTGTGTGTGTGTGAGTGTGTGCGCGTGCGTGCTTCTATTCTGGATCTTTCAAGAAGTGTGTCTATGTGTGTGTCTCCTCATATTTCATGTAATTTTATCATCAATTCCAGACATGATATACTATCACTCAGCATGTTTTATATATTATCTATGACAGATTAGTTCATTTCATGCTCATGATGCAAAGGTTAAAAGTTCATTTACAGCAAGAGCCAATTCACTTTTCAATCTGTACAGTATTCCTAGAGAGTATTACAGAAACTAACTACCCCTCTAATAAAAGATAGGTTTTTAAAAAATGAAAATTAATGGTCTCCTCCCACTTCTAGAAAGTATCTTCAATGACACGTCTTTCACCCAGAAGCAAGTAACACCTTCTTTACATACAAAGGGCTGAAGTACTGACTTTTCTTAAAACTGACTACATTTCAGGCCTCACCTTGGACCCTAGGGATGCAGTAAGGAAAGAGTCCGATCCAGTCCCTTCCACCTAAGAACTGCATTCTACATTCTGTGTCTTCCAGGAGCCTGTTGAAAATTTCTGCTGATTCTTGTTGATTCTTGTATTCTCTGGGCTTCTACTATGCTTACAATCTACAAGTGAATATTAGATCATCACCTAACACTGGTATTCACTTGTTTCACTTTCATCTTGCCTGCAGCACTATTAGTCTCATCACCCCAACTAGATTACAAATGCCTTGAAATCAAAACACTATCTTTATTCTCTATGGCACATAATGCCTGATATAAGAGTGGTCACAGCAGTTTAATGGTGTCTTCTTCTATTGCTGTGAAGTAGCTAAAATCATTAGGGATCAGGAAGACTGAGTGATTTCCAATAAAACTTTGAAGATTTTTGAGTGACACATAAACTGGTAAGTAATATTGTTATGAAACCAGGCTTTTTTGTCCACCACACATTATGTCAATTACTGAAACAAAAAGTTTTGCAAGACAGAAGATTTTATTCATCTACTATCTGTAGTAGACTACTACAGTAGTCTGACTACTATCAGTAGTCAACTAAAAGCAAGTAACCAAAAGCAGGTGAATGCTAGAGGGTTCATTTAGGAACTAAGAGCAGGTTATATACTAAAGTTTTCCCTCAGTTTCAATATATTTATATATAAATATTTAATTCATAGTCTCTATAATATCAAGTGTGAAGGCAAATTATTATTGCATCATATGCATAGGAAAAAACTAGACCCTAAATAGTAAGTTAAACCATATGAGATTGTGATTTTTGTCGCTCAAGGATGTTCAACTTCTAGTTCACATGATTAAATCTAATACTAATAATTTTTGGTTCTATATGTGTACATTATAGGTGGATTAAAATATTCTTCATATTTTAGACCATTTTTCATTTTCCTTTGGTGAATAGCTTTAAATTAAACTTTTAAATTATTTAGATTTGTTGAAAATGCTAATAAGGAATCTTTCTTAAAATCTATGAAAAGATGGCTTAGCCATAGGATGTCTGGCATCTAACCTCCCAAAGCCTTAGTCTGATTTGGGGCATTAGGTTCAGCTCAGTTGTTCTTGAAAAGGTGGCTTTTTAGTGTCTACCTCCCTCTAGTGGGAAGATTGCAAACACTCAGCTCATTCTTACACTGGAAAAAAGGATTTCCACCCATGATGCCAGCATTGTTTCTAATAGTTTTTAATTGTAGAAAATTGTAAGTATAACTTTGTAAATAAGCTCAATTTCTATTTTTCCTGGGATGAACAAGTCTAGCATTTATTTTATTAATAGGCCTACCATCTTTCTAACCTCTATGCAACCAGTCTGTCTTACCTACTGAACATGCAACAGGGATAATGCCCATGTGATTAACAGGAAGCCCAACTATACAGACTAAGACAGAAGAGCTGGGGATGACTATTCAGTGCTACACATGGGGCTGGGGACCTGTGAAAATGGCTTTCAATCTTGATATTTATTCAGAAACAAATGTATAAATGTTAGTCATTCACAGAATTTCAATATAGCCAGTTGGTTCTTGGCATTTTAATTAAATGTTACTCTTCTGTTGAACTTATGCCATAGTTTAGATTTATTGTGCAAATTTCAACTTTATGATCAACAAAACGTCAAATGATACATACTCATTTATAATTCATACCTCACTTCCTAAATTTATTATCCATTGCTTTCTGAGTTTTGATTATATCTGGTGGAGATTTTATTGTCACATTTACAGCATAACTCCCCTCATCCCAGGAAGGCCCTGAGCAGCAAGTCCACACATCCCCTGTTTTCTTTGACACTGTAGGATTCTTTGGGAAATAAAAGCTTCAAGCTGAAAACTTTCTCGCACTTCCTACTTTTGTTGGCTCAACAACCATTTACTATGATCCTGTCAGATATAATTCATTGTGCTTTGTTCTGTGTCTGATATGAATACAAATTTTAAAATGTTTAATTAGAGATTGCCCCCAGGATACCTGATAATCTAAAAAGGACCTCATGTTTGTGTATAAGTCACTCTAAACTAAGGCAGAATGTGTCCAGGGCTCCCACTCCAGGTGCGCATGGAAGATGCAGACCTGTGAAGAGGAGGTGGTTTTGTCATTCAGAGATGACTTTAGGAAGGAGACAGCACTTGATCTGAATTTTAAACAGTGGCCCAACTCTGCTCATTCCCACTCCCACTCTCTGCACAAGGCTTTTCCTCCCTTTCCACATGCTTCTTTTTATTCTTATCACCCACCAGAGTGAGGTCATAGCTAGGGATTAGTCAAATGCCAAGAGTGAGGTAGAATTGGGAAAAAGATAAAACACACACACACACACAACACACACACACACACACACACACAGAACAAAAGTCAGGAGAATGGAAAGAAAAACAAATTGTGTTCCATAGAGAAAAGACTCAGATAAGGGCAACAGAAACCTGCATATTATCCCTTGTTTAATGTGGAGTTTGTGCAGACCCAAGAGCAGGGTAATTGGGTATGTAAAGCATACCTATGTCAAGACATTATGTGCTTAGGGCTGAAGTTAAACATAGACCTGCTTTCCACCAAACTATGGGGCAGGAAACGAGAGCTTCCTCCACCCCCACAGTCTCCTAGGTTCTCCTTGCCCAAGAAAGGGGCGACACTCCCTGTGTTTTCTCAGCATATTCAAAGCTACAAGCTCAGGTTAACTTGGCTTGCATCATAACATTTCATATGTTAAGAGAGCAGGAAAAGACCTGCTCTTCTTAAAATTTGGAGTAGGATGGACTTTTCTTCAATATCCCTAGTAATTTCCTGTTCTGTTAGAGAAATATAAAAGGGATTAAATCTCAGCAAATAGTCATTTAGGGACTCGACCTCACCTTCCAGCCTAACAACAGAAACTCAAAAGGATTGAAAACATGTGGAGACCATGCCTGTGCCATCCATCCCCTTGGTGACACCCCTCTTCCTCCCTAGCCCTGTGGCCCCTTACCTACCAAGCTCTCAAACTCTGCCTGCTAGAAAGTCTTGGACTTAATCCTTCTGATTGTTATCCAGGTGTCATATAATCTTAGTTCCTCAGTTTCCTTACCTACAGAATGTACATAATAATACATCCATGGATTGCTTAATGTTAGGGATATGTTCTGAACATACTTCCTTAGACAGTTGTGTCACTGTGCAACATCATAGACTGTACTTACACCATCTTTGATGGTATAGGTCCATCAGTGCACATGTCTCTTAATGCAATCAGCAGAGGCAGTAAACACAAGATATATGAGGCTGCTTTTGCATGACATAGCTTTTTTTACCATAGATTTTTTGTAAGTAAAACAATGCTTTAAGGTAAGAGTAAAAAGTATAGTATAGTAAATACCTAAAGCAATATCATAGTGGCTTGTTATCATTAGTAAGTATTATGTACTGTATATAACATTTTTACAGTACTGTAGTACCAGGGCCTTTGCACTGAGCTATATCTCACCTGCCCCCTTTTTATTGAGACAGGGTGTTGCTAAGATGTGCTATAAACTATTTTAATATGACTGGAAGTGCATAGGGTTTATCTCAGCATCACCACAAACATGTGAGTGATGGAGTTATAATCTTAAGAGACCACCAAAATGTCATTATCCAGTGCATGACTACAACTGTCTTACAGAAATGATGGAGGTTTACATCCTCACCAGACAAGGCCAAGGAGGTCCTCAAGGTGAAGATGGAGACCCTTGACCTACTTAACCCACAAGGCAGGTTGCAGGTTTATTAACTTCCATTACAGAAAAAGAATTTTCAGGACATATCCTAAGAGGCAAAGAGGGATTATTAGACAAAATTTTTA
The DNA here is from genome assembly GCF_000247695.1 of Heterocephalus glaber. The sequence continues at coordinate 32,874,154 of NW_004624730.1, forward strand.
AAGTGTGCATTCTAAATTTAGAGATGAGAGTTAGGGCCTCCAGAGGGAGAGAAGTGTATTGTGGATTCAAGCTAAGTATGTTTACAGGGATTTGGGATGGAAATCTGAAACTTGTGAATCTATGGAAGGGAGCTTAACTTACAGATGAAAGGTGATATTCCTTTTTGCAGGGGAAGGTTGGTGGCCTATTCACAAGTGACAGCCACCATAGGTGATAAAGCTGTACCTTCCCCATAAGGGAAAGCTCCACTTTACAGAGGGAAAAGGATGGACAGGTGTAAAAGGAAGCTTATTGGTAAAAGGAAATGGCCAGAGCCATTTACAAGTAAAACAGAAAATCAGGCTCATTTATAGGTAGAAGGGAATTGCCTAAGGTTATTGCATCTTTAAGGACCTTCAGAATGTTTTACTAGGTTTGTGACCTGAAGCTGCAGGTTTTTATTAAAAGTATAGTTTTTAAATTATTATTTTTCTTATCTCCTTTTTAATCTATATTTTTCTATCCTACCTCATCATATGTTTATAAATTCCATGAGAGACTGTATGTCCGTGCTTTTAGGTGGAGTGAACTATATGCATTTACAAAATGTTTAGGGCACAAAAGTTCTTTTTCCCTATTTCTACTCTCACCTTGGAGTTGCTGTAATTCCTGCTACTATGCAAAGTAAGGGTCAGTATGTGTGAAAGTATTTTATAAACTGTCAAGACTTATTCAAATGTAATATTGTTAATGACTTACTTATTCCAAGCTGTTACTTCTCCCATGGGATATTTGCATTTTATTTGGTGGCAATTCTTCTTTTTTTTTTTTTCAATACTAGGGATGGAATCCAGGGGTGCTCTACTACTTATTCTTTTATTATGAGATGGAGTCTCACTGAGTCACCCAGGCTGGCTTCCCACTTGGGATCCTCCTGCTTCAGCCTCCCCAGTAACTGGAATTGCAAATGTGCACCACTACACCTGGCTGAAGACAAAATCTTAAGCTAAAGTTGATGCTATAATAATGACAGTTCATACACCAATCTCATAGGTTGATGAACAAAAAGGAAAAGTGAACAATCTCCTCAGTCACTCCCCAAATACATTAAAATAGGAAAATAGATCATTTTTATGCTCACTAGCTATAAAAGAAACTCTGAAGAGTTAGTTGGAGAAATAAATGAACACTCCTTCATAAAAATAAGGTGCTATACTTGGTTTTAGCCAAATATCTGAGAGAGGATTATATATAGGTACATCAATCACAACAAGAGCAACACTCTCATGGGAAATCCTTATAATAAGAACAATGGTGCATGTTCGGGGATGTAACATATGAGAAGCCTCTGTACATTCTGACTAATTTTGAACATAAAACATAAAAGTACTGTAAAAAAAATACTGTGGTTTTTTAAGCACATATTAGTCTTTTAGCACCTTGGACTCTCTCAGATTTCCATCATTGCACCCACATTTACAGCCTCAATCATGGATGCTGAGCTTGCTTCCCCCCAGGCTTTGCTCTCCCACCCAGCCTCTGGGAAAGGAAATTCTCTTTGAGTTTATAGGTCAAAATTATTTACCATCAAAGTGCCCATATTTTACACCCAGAAAAGAAGGCCAAAATATGAAGAGCAGAACATGACTCACAGGGCTAGCGGGGACAGACCCTGCTGGAGTCCATGCCTCCTCTTCCCTCCACTGCATACCATACTGTGTCATGGTGGAATCTGGTATTTATTCTGGCATCTCAGACAAATACAAATTTCAGCATTATTGGCTTTATGAATTATTTGAAGGTGAGGAGCTTCAGCATATTATGCCTGTTTGGATTTATTGCAACCCTGATTCCAACAGTTGGAATACATGGGTAGATGGGTGAGAAATCCAGATTATACTCTTAAATAATTAAGACAGCCTTTGTTCTGTTATAAGTTTTTCTTTTTATTATTTTAGTTTATTACTACATGTTTGCAGTGAATAATGTTTATATTCCTTGTGTGGAGTTGGTACATGCACATAACACATCCCAATTCCTTTTCTTCATCCCTTACCCCTTCCTTTTCTCTTCTCTCCCTCTATCTCTTGATCCCAAACTGTTAGGTACAAGAAGAAAAAGAAAGCCCTGGCCCTTCTCTTCTGAATGACATGTATATTTTCCTTTTGTCTGAAAAGAAAAACAAACCTTAAATCCAACTTTATTAATTCATTTGACCCTTGCTCTGAGCAGGATGAAGTAAAGGCTGTTGAGGAAAGAGGATATTGAGACCAACAGGACATGATGCCCTGTCAGATAAAAACCATGTGCTAGGATATCATGTAGGTACATTCATAAAAAAGCTCAGGAACCAGATGTTAAAGATAGTAGGTTAAGACTCTTAATCTGAACACAGTGAAACAGTGAAAGTGATTGAACCATATCAGGGATTCCCAGATCTGGCTGTTTCTCAAGCCCCTCTTCCAGATATCCTGATTTTCTAGACCAAGATAAGGGCAGAGATACATGTACATTTAAACTCCCAGGTGAATCTGATAAGCCTCATTTCAGGTTTGGAATCTTCTGATGACCTTAGATGTCCCTTTCAAAACCAAGGACTCTCATTATTGAGAAAGACAGTCAAGGGCAAAAGAACCACCTCCTTCCAGGTCGCTTGACTCCTCAGCCAAAGCCAAAGATGAAAGTTTTGAAAATGTTTCATTCAGCAATAGATACCGTAGGTCTTTTATTCTACATATGGACCTTAAAATGTACATGTATATATGTATGTATACAAACATTAGTAACATGCATCAATCAAAGTATTTTAGTCACTTTCTTTCTTTATTTTTATTTATTTATTTATTTTTTTTTTGGTACCAGGGATTCAACTCGGGACCTTGCACTTGTGAGGCAGGCGCCAGAACCACTGAGCTAAATCCCTGGCCCTGTCACTGTCTTTATTGCTGACACACAATACTTGACATCCCCAACTTAAAGGAGGAAAAGTTTATCTTGGCCCATTGTTGTAGAAATTGCAGTCCATAATCAGTGGATTCCAAGGCAGGGCAATATGTCACAGGGCATCATGCAGGAGAGACTGCTTATGGCAAGGTGATGGGAAATAGAATGAAGATCGAAGAGGTCACCCTTCTAGACCACGCCCCAGGGACCCATCTCCTCTGACCAGGTTCTACCTCTCATCAACACATTTAGCTATAAACTCATCAGTGAATTAATCCACCAATAAGTATCATGCCCCCATGATCCAATCACTTCCTTAAAACCCCACCTATGAGTGTATGAGTTTTTGGGGAGACATCCAGATATAAATCATAACAATAGGTTATCAATATTAAGATTAGCTATTAATGCTATTTCCAAAAGAAATCTCTTTTAGCCTTTCAGAAGGCTGAATAAATTTTTGAAGAAACATGTCAACGTTTATAATCAAACAGAAACCAACATGATGCTTATTATTGCTAATCTGCTTTAGTTGAAAGAAATTAAAACACTGAGCATTAGCATATATATATGTGTGTATATATATGAATATATATAAATATATATGTATTTACTCCACTTTCAGGGAGCCAGTTTAGCTAAGAACCAAACACATAGCACAACAATCTTTAAATTACATGGAAATATTTATTAATGCTCTTAAGGGCAATACTCTTAGGGAGGAAAGTAAACTACACCTGATGCCTTCTTGTCATTTGTTCATATCTTTTTTCCCTGGTATCAGTGCTCATCAACTCAAGATTATTAAATTCCTATGAATTATTTGTTTTCTTTTGATAAAAATGTATGGAATCATTTGGGGGAATGGAATATTTATTTCAAAACAAATATAATAATGTACTCTTAATGATTATTAGCAGATCTCTTTTTACATGTGAATCCCTGAGGAATCTGCACCAGGAATATGCTATATATATATTAGAATAATTGTCTTCAGCTCCAACATTCTCCTTCCAGTTTTTGCAGGCATCTCTGCCAATACCATTCTCTAGATAATTGCTACACATTTCTGATTGTGAGAATTTATTTTTGTTGTGTTTTTTTCTGTGTGAAGCATTTCTGGTAGAGTCTGCTCATGGCTGTGTGCTATCCCCAGGTTGGATAGAATGGGCCATTGGTACCAGAATAGACATTGATGCTCAGAGATCTGAAGTGTCTTGATATTCCTCCTCAGGGGAAGGGGAAGTAGAGCAAAGAATGGAATCAACTGGGTCTTTGAATCCAAATGAGCATTTATCTGACTCCTTCATTTACAATTGAGATTCCCATATTTAGTGAATTCCAAGGTCCCCACCATAATCTAATAGCACTAAGCTCATGACCTATGTGGGACACTTCAGATCCAAACTATAGCAATCTTGAAGTCAAGAGCTTGATGCATTCAAATTCTAGAGCCAGCATATTTCACAGTTGAAAATACTATTCTAGTCTATATGCTAGGGGACCCAAAAAGCTGCTGAACTTCAGTATAGTCCAGGAAAGAAAAGAGCTCTACATACAGGTCCAGGTTGTGGCAGCAAAACAGCCTTGCCACTGGGGCCTTATTAGCCAGAAGACCCCATAGTACTGTAGATATTGGTAGTGGCTGTGTGGTGTGGTAAGCTCAAACAGAGCATAAAACGGACTTTGGAGTTCTGGAGCAGGTTCTACACACTCATGTGCAATGAAAAATTTGACTACTTTTGTAAAACAACTCCTACTATACTCTTGGAGTCCAGGAGAAAAGGAATACTTAACCTTTGGGTGCTAAGCAACTATGCATCTAGAACTACTCAGTATGAGCTTGATCCTATTTGACCTTACCAAATCATAATGTAAAGTGGACCCAGTGCAAATCAAGCCAAAATAGAAATGATATTCCTGGGATAAAAAAATGAGCAAGATCAGGGCATAACCAAGGTGGATGAACAGGTAGCTCATACCCCCTTCTGTCATCCATGCCAATCCCTCAGCTCAATGCACAGCCATATCGTGGAATATCTTAGGTGCTCCTAACAACCTTCAGTGGTCTAGGGATGGGCTGGCTCAGTAGGCAGTACAAGCCAAAACCTGAATGGTTCTCTGTTGTAGCTTCCCTTAAAAATAGCCGTGGGCTGGGGATTTAGCTCAGTGGTTCCAGTGCCTGCCGCCCAAGCACAAGGTCCCAAGTTCAATGCCCAGTACCAAAAAAAACAAAAAAACAAAACAAAAAAAAATGGCCTTGAAGGAAAAATTTCAGTCCTGTGGATGGTATTGGGACAAGAAAAATAATCTTTTCCATGGAAGTAAAACGCCGACAACACCTGACCCACATTGAAATGATTTATTTTTTAGGTGACGAATACCCAGTACACTATCACTTGTCACAGGTGCTCATTATCTAGCAGATGCTATATTTTCCACATTTACTAGCAACCTGAAAGCTAGGCAGCTGAGCTACCCTCAAGCTAACGACAAATGATAATTTTCAGAGCCCCAAATCTCCTCACTTTCTAAAACTATCATCTCTACCTGCTGAAGGTATAAGGCTCTAAGTCACCTCACGTCACAACAAAACAGGTTTAGCTGGAACCCCACAGGTGGATAGGAGGTGCACATGTCCCAGCAATTTACAGGAACAAGTGCAAAGCTTCTTCCTATGTTAATGACATTAATATGGAGACCTCACTACCACCTAAAATAACAACTCAAAAAGAAACCTGAGAAGTGATAAACAAATAGGATTCATTCCTTTCTGTGAAAATTATTCATAAAAGGCATTTTATTTTACATGCAAGAAGACATGTGCATAGTCATTTTAATTATACCATATTCATGAATCCAGCACAATACTCATTTTTATCCCATCCCAGCAATGTAGTTGGCTTTCTGGTTACAACTTTATTTTACTATTATACTTCTGGAACAACCACTTTTTAAACACAGTCTGAATGACATGTAACACACTGGCCTGCAGCTGTGCAGTAGCACTTCGTCTTGGGTCTGACATGTGCTACTTTCCCTGGCTAATTCATCCTATCGGAACTTGATGGGGACTATGTGCAACCTTTCCATTACTTGTCTAAGAGCCAATTCACAAGATGAGACCAGCTCAAGAAAAACTTCCAGATGAACAGAATCATAGCATACACCTAGAATAGTCTTTATATTCTGAAAATTGACAATTTCATAACTAATGCAACAAACTGCTACAAGAGACTGCTACAACTAATGAGCAGAAAATAGTAGGATTGTCATTATGTCAATGCACTAGAGCGAAAAGAAGTTAGTCAACTTTTCTTAGAAATACCACCTCCAATTACGGCTCCTATCTGGCTCTTTTCTTTGGTTGCCAACTCTGTTTCTGTCTTTGGTATCTCCCTGGTTGGTTATAGTTGCTTCTTCCGGCATATGGCATCCATTAGGATCTTGTCAAAAGAAGAGCAATTATGCTAAGTACTTAAAATAAAGTGTACTTAATTAAAAGACTTCGATTATGCTATAGCTGAACACTGAGAGACAGAAAAATATCGCACCAAAATAACATAGAGATCACCAACTCCAAGAAATAGCTTTCATAGTATAAAAGAACCAATCAAAAAATGGACAAACAGAATGAATAGACAGTTCACAGAAGTACAAATGGCCAATAAATGCATAAAGAAGTACTCAACATCACTGACCATTTGATAAATGCAAATTAAAACAACACTGATATTCCATCTTACCTCAGAAAGAATGGCCATCATCAAAAAATCAAATAATAGCAAATCCTGGCAAGGCTGGGAAAAGGAATCCCTGCTACATTGTTGGTGGGAATGTATGCTAGTACAACCACTATGCAAATCAGTATGGAGATTCCTCAAAAAAACTAAAACTCAAATTTCATTTGAACCAGTTATTCTTCTTATAGCTATCTTCCTGACAGAGTTAAAGACATCATATTACAGTGATACATGCATACCCATGTTTATAGCAGCAAAATTCATAATAGCTAAATCTTGGAAGTAGCCTATATGTCAGTAAACAAATGAATGGATAAAAATGATGTAGTTATACACAATGGAGTACTATTCTGCCATAAAGGATAAACTTGGACCATCTGTAGGAAAATGGATGTACCTTGAGACCATGTCAGATGAAATAAATCAGACCCACATGCTTAAATACTGCATGGTTTCTCTGATATGAGAAACCCAAATTATAAATAGAGAGAAAAATAAAAGATAGTAGGAAATAGGGAGATAGTTCTTTCTCATAAGAGAAAGGAATCAAGAAATGAAGAAAGAGCAAAGGAGGGGAGGGAAAGAAATTAAAAAAGGAATTAAGATATATTATGTACATTTGCCAACTCCACACAGGAAATGTAAATATTATGTACTGCAAACATGTACTAATAAAAAACTAAATAAGCTGGAAATCCATATACAAATGGAAATAAATAAATGTAAAAATCAGTAAATATTTCTAAGTAAAAATAAATGCATTAGTGTAATGATAAAATGCTTAGAATTATTTTAAGTAGTTTGATTATAAGAATTTGAAAAAGGCTTACATTAAGGAAACTAATTCACTAAATAAACTCTGGCTTTTCTTTAAAAAAAAAAAGTGATGTCACCATAGAGGAGGCACTCAGAAAAGGCCTTCCCATGACGCAGTTCTGCAGCAGCCATTGCTCTAACCTCCTGGTTAACATCTGGATCCACGAAGGAATTGCCACATGGTTATTGTTGTTGAATCATTCCAACAGAAGTTATTACTGCCAGAGAAATTGGCTTATAAAAAGAAACTATTGTATAGAATTGTGAGAACGTTCCAACTTTCTCTCTCAAGGTTTAGTGATTGGCTCTGCTTAAATAAACTGGAAATGCAAGGATTAATAGGAAAAAAAAATAAAGATGGGTCCAAGAAGCATACAAAATATGAAATTCAAAAAGGGCCCAGTTGGTTGACGCTTAAATATGGTCTTCATAGGAAAGTGACAAATAAGGGACTATAGGAAGTAGAGGGGTAGTAAGTTATTTTTAGGGATATTGTAGAGAGGCAAAAGAATGAACAGTAGCCTGGGACAAAGTTCCTCTGAAGTCTAAAGGTAATGCCTGATTTTCAGTGTCCAGTGGTCAATCCTCCTGTGTTAATGACATGTCAGTATGATGATTAAAGTAAGTGTGTTTTTATTTGGCAGATCTAGTCTTTAGAAAGATGAGAAGACTTCGAGAAGTCTTCTCCCTGAACATTGGCAGAGAAGAGGAATCAAAGAAGATTGTGAGTCAGTGGTGGGAAAAAGTCACAGAAACCTTGATTCTGAGATTATTTCTCCAGCCCAAAATATCAGTGTCATGCTTTAGGATATCATTTTCTGAGCCTTAACAACATGTTCTGGGGAAATGACAAACTATTTTCTTTTTCCGTAGTCTCAACACACAGCACTTCTGTTCACCAAAATGTATGGACTTTTTCCAACCCACCCAATTCTCCAACACCCACTGTACTCAATTACAATTCAGATCTATTCTGACACTACCTGCAGTTATCTCAGACCTGCAGGTTAAGAGCTCAGTCCCACAAACTGCCTCCTACTTCCAGTGCAAATCACAAATAGTACATTCCTTTTTTTTTTTTTTTTTTGATACTGGGGATTAAACTTGGGACCTTGCACTTGTGAGGCAGGTGGCGGCACCACCTAGCTAAATCCTACAAGTATTACATTCCTATGTTCCCCACAACTTCTGTCCAACTTGATTGCAAGTCAGAAGTTTCTACAATCCCCTTCTTGGGTTTGATCATTTGCTAGACTGGCTCAGAAGACTAATAAAAGCATTTTACTACTATTATTGTGAAAGGATACAGCTCAGCAACCAGATGGAAGAGATGCCAAGGGGAAGGTGTGAGGAAGAAGTGTAGAAGATCCATGCCCTCTCCTAGCACACCACCTTCCATGTGTTCAGAAATTCAAAAACTCCCTGAAACCTATCATTCAGGTTTTTATGGAAGCTTAATTATGTAACATAATTGATTCTATTGTTGATCACCGGTGAACAACTCAACTTTCAACCCCTCTCCCTTCCCCAAAGGTGGAGGGGGTGGGGTAGGCTGAAAGTTCCAACCTTCTAATCCTTTTTTGTCCTTCTAGCAACCAGCTCCCATCCTGACGCTACCCAGGAGCTCCCTGCTATCAGTCATCTTCTTAGCACACAAGAATACACTCTGATGTATAGAAGATGCTAAAGGTTTAGGAGATGAGTGCTAGGAAACAGAACAAAGACCAATGATACATCTTTATGATAATTCACAAATCACATAGCAACTGAAAGCCTTGTTATGCTAATGAAAGATCATTTCATATATTTATTAAAGCCAGTCTCTTAAGGATGTATATTTGTTGCCTGATACTATTTGCCACATGTGATTAAAAGTAATATAAAATCATTTCTTCAAAATCCTCAGTAAGGGGGAGGGGGAAATGCTCAGTAATTAAAACTGTTCACTCTGATTTTACTTTTTCTTTATCCCAACTTGTCTGAATTATTAAATTTCATATCAAAAGCAATAAATTAAAACATTTGTAATTATACTGATTTGTTCAGTTTCATCCATTATGAATCTATAATAATTTTACCTGCAATGGTTACTGTCATTGTCTCAAGTTTGATTAAAATTAAAAATTGCTATTTACTGAGCTAATTATATTCTAAATAAGTTCAAAAATCTCATTTAATCATCACAATTTATCCATGAGGTTAAATATCATTGCTCTCATTTTTTGGATGAAGTAGCACTTTTGACCATTTCTGTGACTAACTCAAATTCACAGAGGGATCTTTAGGGGTTTCTCTGATTGTTAATAGTCATCTCTATCTTCTGTGTTGTCATGGAGATCAAATGGACTTACAGTATATTTAAAATAACCCAGAAGAACACACAGCAATGAAAAATGTTTAAAATGGTGCACAGGAAATATTTTATTGTAGTTATTGCAGCATCTATGCCTACCAATTAGATCATCTCAGTACTTTCTGCATCTGTTTCTATTGGATTATTTTTCTCCTCCTTATAGGTTTTATTTTCCTACTTCTTTGTCTACCTGGTGTTATGGGTTGAATTTTGTCTCCCCAAAAAACATGGTGTGGCCCCAACTTCTGGTACTTCAGAATACGACTGTATTTTTAAATAGTGTTGTTGCAGGTGTAATTTGTTGAGATAAGGCTGTATTGGAGTAAGGTGCACCTGTAATCTAATATGACTGCTATCTTTATGGCACATGATGGCAGCAACAGAGATTAGAGGACTGAGCTATGAGCTAAAGAACTCCAAGGACTGGAAACTACCACCAGAAGCTAGGAAGTGGCAAGGACATATTCTGCCCAATGACTCAAAAGAAACACAGCTTTGCTGACAATTTGATTTCATTCTTCTAGCCCCTAAAGCTATGGGAAAATAAATTCTATTGTTTTAAGCTACCCAGTTTAAGGCACTTCATTACAACAGCCCTAGGAAACTAATGGGCCTCACGAGACCTTGACATACGGGTTGGATGTTAGCCATTATAAATTGTGCTGGATTTTGTCATCTTCCTTTAAGAAGTATTAGACTGTGTTCTGGCATGCATGTAGATCCTATTGAAACTTGCTTTTCAATCTCATCAGGATGAGTCAGGAGAAGCTGTCACTACATGGCATGAGTCCTTTAGTAGAAATGGAAATTAAAAGTGAAGCACAAATTTTCAGGAAAAGAGCTTTCACTGCAAAGAGCAAAAATAGGGAAAGGACTTCATCTTAAGTCGCTAGCTGTAGGGGGCATGTCTGATGAGAAGATCAGGCTGGCCCATCCACAAAAGAATGGAGACCAGTTTTGGGGGTACTACAGTGGCTGGGGTCCAATCATTGTCTCAGTCCCTTTTTCATAGCTCAAGGAATCCTCATGGCTTGAGGGGCAGTTCCACTTCATGAAAAGACTATGTCTGTTTGCAGTGGTTTCAGTCACATGAGGCTCTGCTTTCCTGAAGATTTGTGGGGAAGGCTCTAGAACTGGACACCATAAAGGCTGGTAACTGGCTGTCCTTCTGAATCCTGAAAATTACTGAGTTCTTCTTGGCATCCTCTATGTTGAAGGCGGATGAGTTAGGGTAGGCAAGTTTAGGGCTCATCAGAAGTGTTCTGCTGACTTTTATTAAATTAGTAACATACCCATATCCAAAGTTTTAAGGTTATAAAGAATACAAAAATGCAGGTAATCTTTGTTCTGTTTTTAGTTACCTCTTGGGCATCTGTAGGGTCAAGCAAAAGGTCATGCATTTCAGCTAAAATTGCTTTTAGGTCCCTGCCTGCCTCAGAAGAAAACACAAATCATGCTTTTAATGAGTAACAAGTTAAGGTCCAAGTTCACTCTTTGTCCCTGTAGTAGTCTCTCACTGTGTCAAATCTATTCATCTAAAGCTAACTTAGTTTGCTACTATGGTAATACTTTTCTTTCAACTCGACTCAAGGCCCAGATCTTATAATTTTCCCTCTCTCTCTGACTGATGAGACAGCCCAGCATGAACTATGGAATCATTTGACCTATAGTGCTTTGAAGGTCGTACCTTGGCTTCCAGTAGCTTCTTGTCACACATTCACAGATCAGTCCTCAGCCAAAGATTAGAAAAGACCCATGTACCCATTAACATCTCTGGAACCCATTGCACAACCCCTCCGGTATTCTGTCTCACAAATTATAGGCACTTATTCTCCCAAATTTCCAGTTTCTGTCTCTTCAATCAAGTTAAGACTTCTAGGCTGTTTGGATTCCCCTCTCACAATGCAGCCCAGAAATAAATCTTTAGGTAATAAAATGGATCAAGTAAAGGACTCACTTTACTGGCTGCTATTTTCTTAGGGATAATAGTCCTCTCCTGCCTCTTATTCGAAGCCCAAAAAACTTGGTTGCAAATATTTTTTCTAGCTATTCTTTCTTTTTGTTTTTATTCATTAAGTTTGTTGGTACATTTTAGGTATACAATATGATGACATTCATCATTGGGAATTTATACCTTTACATGATATATCTTGGTTCTTGTTTTTTTCCCCATTCCCCTACCCTCCCTTCAAACCCTCCACCCTTCCCTATTTACAATGACTTTGTTTCCATTTTTTCCTTTTCTCACATTTATTCCTTTCCCTTCTAACATCTCTGATCTCTTCTAGTTATTCTTTCTATTCTTTCTTTCTTTCTTTCTCTCCTTTTTCCCTGGGGGAAGAGGATAATTAATGAGTCTTGTCTCTTACCTCATTATGGCTGGAAAAAAAGAATATTATTTAAGTAAACAAGAAAATGATGTTTAGTATGTGGAGAGCACATAACACATCCTTACTTTACACTAATGCCTAATATATCATGAGTCATTTTGTCACCAATAAGTTTTACTGTAAAGTCTCCCCCCAAAAATGTAAAAATTAAAATATAACCTTGGGTTGGGGATTTAGCTCAGTGGTTCTGCTGCCTGCCTTGCAAGCACAAGGTCCTGAGTTCGATCCCCAGTACCAAAATAACAAAAACAGCAAAAAAAACCACATAACCTGACACATCAGACCCAAGGAACCCAATCTTCTGTTATCGATTACTGTATGATACAAACAGGTGATAGAAACCACATTCGGCCTTTAAAGTGATTTCATCAGCCAAGCAGAATGACAGGCTTCCCAATGAGTCAACAAGTGAAAATTTTGTGATTCTCATCTTTCAAACAATTTTGGCTTTCTCACCATCATGGTGAGACAGGTAACATTCAGATGACAATTAAAAGCAGGTTCCTTCTGTGATGTGATGGGTGGTATGATAATTACAAACTAGGAAATAACATAAGAATAAGTTGGGCAAAAAGCAACCCATAAAACATATATTAAATGACACAAACTTAATAAACATGTCAAACTCTAAAGGCTGAGATTTTTATAGTGGTTTGTAAATTATAAAACATTACCACATTTATTTATTTCCTTCAGCTCCGGCCACAGTTTTCTATTTCTCAGCTGATGAAATTCTATTTTCCAAATGCTCAGGCCTTGGAGTCATGGGTGACTGCTCTCTCTCTCTCTCTCTCTCTCTCTCTAACACACGCCTAAAACACTGCCTTTCCAAATCATCATCACATCAAGGAAGCCTAATTATAAAATAGAAATAAATTCAACCACTCCTTAACATCCCCATTGATCTATTGATCTGAGTAGCTATTGTCTCTTGGGTTCCTACAAAAGTCTCCTAATTAGGGAATTTGTCTCTAATCATCTTCCCATTACTATTTCCAACCTTATCACAACAGTCCTAATATAAATTAGATTGTGTCACTCCCCTGCTCTAAAATGTACTGTAGTTCCATATTTCTCTCAGAAGAAAAAAAAAAGTTCTTAATAACAGGTGCTACAAGACTCAACTACCCTGCCCCAAACCCTTATTCTTATGTTTCTCTATCTTTTCTCTTTTTCCACAATATTTCCATCATCTATCACACTATACATTTAATTATGCCAAACTGTAATCCTACCTAGCAAACTAGCAGCATTGACTGATACGACATTGTACATCTTCCCTCAACTAATACATTTGGTAAGAACAAGTTTATTCACTGATACTAACCTTGGCTCAGATGGTCACATAGAACTCTTTTTTGTAACCTGTAGAACAAGACCAATTAGGGATTGGGCTTAGGGTCTCTTCCCTTCTGATATAGATTTCAGGCTTCCCTAAGTTTTCCACCTTGTTCATGCAAGGGTTATAGCTAATGTTCGGATCAATACAACAGCAAAGGGGAGGAGGTTGGATCATGAGGTGTATGCTCTCAAAGGGGATATTAAGACCTCATCCTCTTCCTTTCTTTAGTTTCTTGGCTGCTGTGAGATGAGTAGCTTCCTCTGCCATGTGCTATCACTATGATATGATGCTTTGTCAGGGGGGCTCCAAAACAATAGGCCAACCAACCATGAACTGAAAATGAACCTTTCCTCTTTTTAAGTTGATTATCTCATGTATTTATTACAGTGATATAAAGCTAACATAACAGGAATATCACATCAAATTTCATAAATATGAGTAACTACCTTCTCCTCAACAAAAGCTTCTCATGCTTATTGGAAGAAATAACCAAAAAAATGGCCTTTGTACAAAATCAGAAATTTCTTAAGCAAGAACTTGAAAACTAAGGACAATCAGAGTTCCCTATGTCAATCATTTTTATTTTTAAAATGTTTTTGGAAGTGTGATTTATGATTTGAATAATTCTGCAGTGAATATAAAATAATTGGCTTGCTTTTTTAAAAAGCAATAATGTGTTTCTAGTAAAACACTCCATTAAAAATATTCTTTATCATATGCCAACATTTTTCATATTTGTTTGCTAAGTGTGTGCAAATAGATACATCGGATAAGTTAGAAGTGGATTTCAGTGAAAAAATTATTCACTCTACTTGAGTCAACAATATTCCCTACAGAAACCTCTGCCAAGTACTATGAATCTAAAAATATTGCTTTATCAAGCCATGTGTCTTCTAAGGAGAGAGTTATTATAAAACATTTTTTAATATTTTATTGGGTTTTGCCAAACAATATTTCTAGTGTTTATGTCCTTCAGATCACAAAGTCTCTAAAATGAACTAGTCCATGAAGATTTTGAATGGTGTTACAGAAAAACTACCTAGTTTTTCCAAATTTTCAGTTACTAGTAAATAAAAAAAGAATACACATCAGTTCTGGCACAAAGTGGCCTTTAAAAAAATTGTTCATAGTGGAGCTATGATTTGTCTGGGCCTCAGAAGACTGCTGGTGTTCAGCTCAGGAAAGAAACATTAGCCACTTCATATGAGTCAAGCACAGTTTGTAACAGACACTGAAAATGCATTATCAGAGGTGAGCGAGTGAGGCTGAGGGTACAGGCGAAAAATTAGGAAGGAGGGGGGTTATCAATGAGGACACAGAAAAACTGGCTTCACTAATCAAAGGTAGATCTAAGAAGCAAATTAACTACTTGATTAGGGCACAAGAAAAGCACAGGCCCCACAAAAGGAGAAATCTTAATCTTTGCTGAATTAATCTAGACTTTTGCAAAGGAAAATTCTAAAAACAGGGTTATTTTCACGTCAACACATATGTAACTTGTATCTTTAATGAATGAGTAATGCTCCTATTTTTAATTATATGAGATGAGAGGTGAAGAATTTGCTACATCTTGTCATTAATTCCTGTGGTATCTGGGCTTCATGTGAGGCTCTAGAGAAAAAAGTGAGGTAATAAGAAAAAATACACTAATGTGGCAGAAGAAAGGAAGCAATGCCTTACAGAGATTAACTGAGCAGTGGTGTGCAAGGTGGAGGTGAGCTTGATGAGAATTATAGTACTCCAGGTGTGAAGCAGTGGAGGGCTTCCAAGAAGACTACCCCAGGGAAACTTGAGAAGTATTTCATTTATCGTTACAAAAAGGCAGTGTGGAAAATAACATAATCCACTTTCCATTCTATTTTTGCATGGTAAAGTTATCCTATTTATGAAGGTTAAGTATAACTAAATCTATCTATACTATTTGCCAAATATTGTTCTCTTAATAACATCAAATACTATAAAACACACAGATCTATCTCTCCATTTGTTGAGAGGGTGAGAAGAGGACTGACAGTCAAATAAATTATTGAAATTGCTGATATAAATGTAACTTTTAACAGTTTTGAAATATAGTTCGCACATCAGATCACTTGTTTATATCACATATCACTTGTTTATTTTTTGTTACTGTTTATTTTTCCAGTTTTTTTCTTTTGTGGGGGAGCACAATGTCTTCATTTTCTTGGTAGTGTTGTGTCCAGCAGGGAGTCTCTGACCCTCTGCCTCTCTCAGGGTCCTTACTCTCACTCTAGTGAAGAATGAAGAAGGGGGGCTCTCAGCGAAAAATGGGGGAGTCAACTGATACGGTGCAAAATGAAAGTTTAAAGTATGGCAAACCAGAGAAAGCAGAAGAGCTATCATAGCAGCCCAGTGAGCTGTAAGATAGGAGGCATTCTGCTCTGGATGGCTCAGTAAGTTTAAAATGTACTTCGTATTTATAGAGGTAAGCTGTTTTCTGAAAATAACTATTTCACTGATTAGTGTAGTCTAGGCCAATCAGGGTCTTAGCCTGTTTCTGGGAAGGGGACAAGGTCAATTGGGGATTTCTTAAGCATGCAGTAAGTGTGAATAACATCTTCATAAAGGATATGGTAGGGTGCATTTTTTAAGCTCATGGTACATGATAAGAATGTGATGATCTTACAGTTGTCAGCCACAGATAAACATGTGATGAATTTACAATGTTAGTCATCTGTGTTTTGCCCTGGGTTTTTGTTTATGTCCCTCTAATCTGCCTACAGTACCTGGGAAAAAACACTAACACTGACAAATTAGAGAAGTGTATTTTCCTTCACAGTTAAGAAGTTTCAGCCCATCTTCACCAGGCTTAGACACAGAAATGGGATGGCAGAAGGATCTGGGCTGAGAAAAGCTTCTCATATCAGGCTGCAAGGAAGGAGAGAGCAAGGAGGAGTGGGAAAGTGGGAAAGAGACACACCCTTCCAAGCCCTAACCCCAGCAATCCACCCCCTAAATGGGCCCCATCTCACAATAGGAAGTCAGGTACAGGGTCCCTATGGCCTGATTCTGTTAAAAGCCCCTGCCTCTGAGCTCATGAGGCTTTAGTAGGAATATCTAGATCTAAACCATAATACTGCATTCTTGTGTTTCTACTAGGCCTTGCCTAGCAATTCTCACCCTGGATGCTAGGCTTTCCCCTAGGCTTTCATTCTTTGAAACCTAAGTGGAGGCCTCCATGGCCCCACAGCTCATGTATTCTGCATATTTGCAGAGTCAGTAGAATGTGGAGACCACCAAAGATTACCACTTGTGCACTCCTGAAGGCCAGCAAGAGCTGCACATGGCCTGCTAGAGCTAGGACTGGGGCAGCCAAACAGTGCTGCACCAGAAGAACCCAGAGCAGAGACTTGGTGGTTCTGAGCAGTGAGCACTTTCTGTCTTCAAGGCCCTCATATCAGGAGCTTGTGATGGGAGGGACAGCCTCTGAAATGCCTTCAAGGTTATTCTCCCTCTGTCTTAAAGAATAGCACCAGGCTTTGATCTATCCATACTAATCTCCTTATCAAGGATCAACCAGCCACACCCTTGGTATTCTCTCCTGAACTCACTTTTTTATTCTTTTCATAGCCAGGCTGGAGATGTTCCAACTTTTTCTTTTTTCTTTTTTTTTTTGCATTCTGCTTCTTTTTAATGATAAATTCTCATCTTATATCATTTCTCTATCATACTGCAGTTAAAAGAAGCCATACAGCTCTTTTAATATTTTGCTTTAAAATCTCTTCTTCTAGATAGCCTAGATAAATTGTTTTTAAATTCTGCTTTCCATGAAGTCTTAGGGCATGGCTGTAATTCAAACCAAGCTCTTAGCTACTTTATAACAAAGATGGCCTTAACTTCTGCTTCCAATGAGATATTCTTCACTTCCATCTGAGACCTCTTCAGAATGGCCTTTACTGTCCATATTTCTACCAACATTCTGATTATAGCCATGTAAATACTTTTCCTACAGTTCTCTTTTTCTGACCTCTAACTAGAATATCCCTTAATGTTCCATTCACAGCAACCCAGCCTTTTTCTAGCCTATCTCTCCAAACTCTTAAATTCTTTGTCCAGCAATTTATAGATCTCCATTTCTTTGGAGAATTTTATTAGCTCAGATTTTGTTAGTTTCCCTTTATGGTGACATATTTGCCTGCTTTTTCATGACCTAGGTAAAATTGCATTCGTGCCTGTACATTTGAAAGAGCAAGCTCTTTTCTGGTGTTTACTTAGTGGTTTCAGTAGAGTAAATATTTTCTTTCAGGCCTATAGGATTGCCTCCTATGTTACAGTTGAGTGGGGTTTGAATAAAGTCATGTGGCATCTTATGGGTTTTGCATATGGCAGCCCTATTGCCATGTGGGAAGGCATAACTCTTTTCTGGTCCCTGGCCAGATGAGATAGCCTCTACAACTTTATTCATTAGAATTAGTGCTAGAAAATCTCAGGCAAACCAAGTGTGCTGACAGATTTGAGTTGCACTGGATCTCTAAGAAGGGTCTTGCCGAATAATTGGATGGATTCCTGACTGGCCAGAACTTGATCCAGACTGTGGATAGGTGGTGTTGGAATTGATCACAGGGCTATTTCAGGGCTGCAGGACTATCTCAAGTGGCATAGAAGGATCCCTGTGTGGGAAGGATTGCTCTCATTCCACAATTGAAAGGAGCTAGAGTCAGGTTATAGGGAACTTCAAGATCCACAGTCAGACGGAGGTCTGCAGACCTGTGTCCATTGGCATGAGTAGGCATGTCTCTTGGCAGATCCTTGCGCAGGCAGGACTGCTCCCAGACTGAGGCTGGGTGAGGATGGAGCTAGATTACAGGCCTATTTAAAGTTATGGGCCTGTCCTTTAAGTCCAAGTGCAGAAGGCCTGCACCTAGGGAGCACAGATGGGCAATTTATTCATTTAAAGTATAAAATTGAATGGTTTTCAGTGCATTTACAGACATGACATAAATTACAATCACCATGATCAAATTTAGAACATTTTCATAACGTCTAAAAGAAATCCCACATCCTTCAGCTATCACCTCCTACATCCCTAGTCCATGCCTAGCTATAGGCAACCACTAATTGACTTTCTGTCCCTATAGATATACATCCTTGGCCTAGATATTTCATATGAGTGGAGACATACTATGTGGTCTTTTATGGCTATCTTTTTTACCTTAGCGTCATACTTTCAACATTTATCCATCATATAGCATACATCAGTACTTTGTTCTTTTTATGGCTTAATAATATTTCATTTTATGCACAACGCACATTTTCTTTATCCATTAGTTCATGAATGGATAAGTTGTTTCCAACTTCTGGCTACTCTTATTTCCTTCAGGATGCTAAAATGAAACACTATAATCTGGGTAGCTTGTAAACACCAAACACTTTTTTAAAGACTTGGAGTCTGAAAAGACCAAGATCAGGGTGTTAGTAGATTCACTGTCCAATGAAGGGGCTTATCCTACTTAATAAATACAAATTTCTTAATGTGTTCTCATATATGAATAAGCTCTCTTGGGTCTCTGCTGTAAAGGCACTAATTTCACTCATGGGAGCTCTGTCCTTGTGAGCTAATAAATTCCCTATATGCCCCACCTCCTACAATATTTTGTAGGTTAGGCTTCAATATATGAATTTGAGAAGGACACAAATATATAGGCAAGAGAAGCGATTAGGATTACTAATGCTACAGGAAATATGAGCTGCTACAGACTTTAATACTGTAAAAAGGAAAAAGAAGAGCTGGAACTGGAGCTGAATCTCAGTAGAGCATGGGCTTAGCATGAACAAGGCCCTTGGTCCAATACCAAGCACAGAAGGGAGAGGAGGAAGAGGAGAAAGAAGAAAAGGAGAAGGAGGATGAAGAGCAAGAGGAGGAATGCTTCAGTAAAAATTTAAGCACAAGTGTTTCGGCAGACTGTTTGCATTTCTCCAGAGCATATATGTAGGGATGGAATTCTTGGGTCATATAGTAACTCTGTGTTTAATTATTTGAGAAACTGCCAGACAACTGTTCAAAGTGACTCCACCATTATACATTCCCCTAGCAGTGTGTGAGAATTCTGATATCTCTACATCCTCACCAAGCATAATTATCTGGCTTTCTTATGCTAGTCATTCTAGTTGGAGTGACATGTTTTGCATTGTGATTTTGTCAAATTCTTTTATTGGTACATTTTAGGTATACAACACAATTTTATTTCTCATTGGGAACTTGTACCTTTACATGATACATCTTGGTTCTTACATTTTCCCCATTCCTAGCCCTCCCTTCACCCCCTCCACCCTTCCCTATTTACAAACACTTTATTTCCATTTCTCATCATTTTTCCTTTCCCTTCTTTCCTTTCCCCTGCCCCTCCCACTACCCCTACCCCT
>NW_004624730.1:32899071-32910907 GCF_000247695.1 Heterocephalus glaber
GCCAGTTCAGTGGGTCCAGGTGGTTGAGTATCAGAGTGTTCCATCTCATTTCCCTTTGGGGTTGCTGTAGGTGATCTTGAAGTCCGGTTTTGAGACTTGTTTATGTGTTTTCTCATTTTGACTGGGGGGGCAGGGGGGTGCTGTTGGTGCCTGCTTGCTTACCTCCTCTGAGCTGGGAGAGGTGACCCAGGGGCCGGGAGTGGTGGTAGGGATGGTGGCCCAGAAACCCCTTCCTCTGGGCCCGGAGCCGCAGGACAGCGGCTCAGATGCCCCTACCTCTGGGCGGGAGTGGTGTGTTGGATGGTGACCTGCATTGTGATTTTGATTTGCATTTGCATATCAATTAATGATGTCAAGAATCTTTTTTGGGGTGCTTATTGACCATTAATATATCTTCCGTGAATATGTGTTTCTTCAGACCCTTTACCCAATTTTAAATTGGATTATTTGGTTTTTTGTTACCGAATTTTATGAGTTCTTATATATTTTATATTTTGGATGCTAAACCTGTATCAGATATATGGTATACAAGTACTCTCATTCTGTGAGTTAACTTTTTATTTTTTTGATCTTGTCCTTTCAAGCACAAAACTTTTTAATTTTACTAAAGTCCTATTTATCTAAGTTTCCTCTGATTTCTTGTGTTTTTGGTGTCTTATTTAAGAACTGTTTGCCAAATCCAAGGTCATGAAGATTTACCACTGTTCTTCTAAGAGTCATGTAATTTTAACACTAATGCTTAGGAATTGATCATTGTGAGTTAAACTTCTGCATTTGATGTGAGGGGAGAGTTCAACTTCATTATTTTGCATGTACTCACCAGTTGTTCCAGAACCTGTTTTTGGAAAGATCTCCCCAACCATGCTGCTATTTTACAGTTTTGGCATCTTCCTCAAAAATCAGTTGACCATAGATGAATGAGTTTATTTCTCGACCCTCAATTCTATTGCAGTGATCTACATATCTATCCTTGTGCCAGTACCACATTGTCTTGATTGATATTGTTTTGCAGTAAATTTTAAATTGGAAAATATAAGCCCTCTAACTTTATCCTTTTTAAAGATTGTTTGAGCTATTCTGGGTCTTTACAATTTCATATGGGTTTTGAATGGTCTTACAAATTTATAGAAAGAACTCAATTACTCACTTTAAAAAGAAAAGTAGCTAATAAAATGCATTCCACTTTAACACACAGAAGATATTTTAGTCAGGCATGAAGCATGTACCTTATGTTTTTGGGAAGGATATAGAAAATAGAATTCTTTTACCAAGATATATTTTGTACTATTAGAAATTTTAATTTTTGTCTGCCTACAGAGGGAAGTAACTCTTCAACAATCAAAGAAACATCTGCAGATCCTTGGGTTAAAGGCCAATAGGAATCACTTACACTCATCACCTCTTCTGGGTCCTAAACCCAGTCTTTGCACATAGGTCTAATGCAGATAGAGCAGGTGCATCACTTAGAAATGCTCATTCCAGGCTGGTGGGTGAGGAGGGTCTTAGAGAAATAGTTAAACTTACTGGGTTTTTTTTTTAAGTTGGAGTAAATCTGCATTCCAAGGAAAGAGCACCAAATTTTGAAGAGGCTAATAACTTTAGAAAAGTGCTGTTCTCTTGCCTTCTGACTGGGCAGATCTATATCAATTTTATGTAAATATATATTATAATTGGGTAAAATG
The DNA here is from genome assembly GCF_000247695.1 of Heterocephalus glaber. The sequence continues at coordinate 32,900,754 of NW_004624730.1, forward strand.
TTAACTAGTTCACATAGGAAGAGCTCTAAACTAAAGAAGTTTTTCTTCATTTTCCTTGGAAATTTTTACAAATACTAAAATCCAAAATACTTCCATCATACATCCTATATTTTTTTAATTAATGAGTGCATTCAAATTTAGTGGCCCCACCCTTTTTCACAAGGTGTATTCAAATGATTATTCCTCAAAGAATGTGGCTGATCAATGCACATGTAAACCAATGAGATCAGAAAAACTTACAGCATCTACTCAAAGCCACAAATTTAAATGGTCTTTTTCATTATTTCTGTTCTTCTCTTCTAAGTACTTATTCTAAGAATTTATTTACTTCAATATAGGAAGAGGGTAGGACCTATGTTACCGGTGCCTTAGAATTAATTTTTTCCATGAAAATATAACGCAAGTCATCTTTGTTTCTCACAAGAGTATTTTTCTGACAATAAGTGTAAAACACATATGACTTTTTCTCACTCAGTGGTGTTTTAGGGGAGATTTCTGCTGCTCACCGGGGACTGGCCATTTATGAACGGAGCTCTGTAGCTATTTAAATTAGCACTATCCTGTGGCAAGTCCTATGGGCAGAAGCTCAGGGGCTGACAGTGAGTTGGGTGGTGTTAACTGTAGTTTTGGTAATGTTCCTTAGCTACAAAATCTAAGGCAAGTTGGTGTGACTCAGTTTCTTCATCTCTACAACTACAATAAATATATCTATCTTATATATTGCTCAGATGAAAGCAAGAAAAACTGTAGTCTCTAAAATGCAAGAAAACTATAAAATATTCTCAACAGAATGATGTGTTTTTAAAGCAACCCCCTCTCACATTCTTAAATGTATATATAATACATTTTTTTAAAACTCCATTCTGCTTTAGTATGATTTATTTTAAATTTATCTGTTTTTGTCATCATTGGTATCATTGTTGTTGTTATTTTTTAGTACAGGGTTCTCCTTGTCACGAGGGACAGGCTGGCCTTGAACTCACAATCCGTCTGCCTCAACCTCCCCAATACATCTATTACAAATGTGGACCACATGCCCAGATAATTTGTTTTTAAGCTTAGATGCGATTTTTAAAAAATATTTGAATTATCTTATGTCACTAATACAAGTATTTAGGGAAGCTTCTATTGTAGGCTTTTCTGTCTGATATTTTTCAAGGAGCAAGTGGAGACGATTCAAAACATACATTTAGAAAAATAACTTGCATTTCTCACATTTAGCCACTAGATGACACACCCACACCTAAATAAATCAAATACTTTTTATCATGGAGGAAATAAATCAGGGATTTTATAAGTTCTTGACAAATCTAACACATCCATCCATGATACCAGAAATGATGAAAGATCAAGCGTACCTGGAAATTGGTGTCTTTTTAAACACGATGTTAGGAAATGCTTTGGGAAATTATCATTTTGCCCATGGTACAGTGTATTTGATTTTTAGGGATGTAAGCCACAAACTAAGTGGCTTAATTAAATGATGAAATTTTATTAGCCACAGTTTTGGAGCCTAGAAGTCTGAAGCCACAGTGTCAGTGGATTGTTTCCATTTTGAGAAACATGTTCAATGTCCTTGAGGGGGTTTAGAACACATGCCAAAATGTAACACCTGGATATTTGAGAAAAAGAGCAGAAGCAGGAAGCATAAACCAAGAAACTACAGACAAGGTTAAAATAAAAGCAAAGAGTGTGAGGCCAAAGTAACTCCATTCTGCTCATGTGAGACCAGAATGACTCCATTTTGCCCAAAATGGAGTAGTCTCCTTTGTCCTCTCACATTAATGATTAAAATGTGCTTGATCTAGGACAAAAGATACAATCTGTAACAAACCAAAGTTCCTAAGTTAATTACTCAGCCATCTGTTTACCCAGGAAATAAACATCCTGGGCCCACTATCTGTAAGAACCCTCTGTCAATGTGCTGACTGTCAGTGCTGGGTGGTCGTGACCATTAGTCACCGTGTCTGCTGACCATCAATACGTGACAGTTGCCCACTAACCTTTGTCCTTCTTTTCTTTTGTAAAACCTATACATAATCTCCCCTTACCCCTGATGAGTTCAGCCAATCAAAAATGTAGACTTCATGCTCGCTAAATGTTAACCAATCATGTAACTGCTAAGTGGAGAATCTCCAAACCTTGCTGTAACCTCTATAAAAACCCCTCTAATTTAGAACTCGGGGCTCTCAATCTCGATCCGCTGTGTCAGTGACAATTGAGAGTCCCTGCTTAAGCTTGAATAAATGACCCTTGTGTGCTTACATCGGAAACGGCCTCCTGGTGGTCTTTGGGACTTCATAATCTGGGCACAACAAGAGTTTTATTCAAGTAAAGATCTGCAAATTGATCTGCAAATTGGAAACACAGGCTCTACTGGACTAAACCAGTGTTCAGCCAAAGGTTTTATCACACCTAGCTACTGGAAACTGACACAAAACAGGGAGGCACATCAGTTTTCTGTTATTATATAACAAATAATAACAACCAACTTGCAAAGTGGAAAGGGTTATTTTGGCTCACAGTTTGGAGGTTTCACCTTATGATTGGATGGACCTATTTTGGGGCCTGTGGAGGGACATCATGGGGGGAGCAGGTTACAGAGCAAAACTGCTCACCTCAAGGCTGGAAAATGAGAAAAAGAAAGCAGAAGGGACCAGGATCCCAGTGTCCCCACTGAGGGCATTCTCCAATGACGTAAAGAATTCCCACTGAGCCCCAGTTCTTAAAGATTCCACCACTTCCCTGTAGCACCACCCTGAGGATAAAACCTTTTAACATATGGGCCTTTAGAGATACTCCAGATCCAAACTACAGCAGCAAGTGGTCATAAATTTTAAAAAGTCCACTGAAATGTCCAAGTCAAGAGACAAAAACTAATCACTCTGGTATTTCTCAATTCAAGGTATTTTTAGATTCTGGAAAATTGTTCCTTGTAACAAACTCAGTTTCTAACTTAATGTCTGTATGGCCATTTGCCCTTGTCAGTAAAATCTCTGAAGCTCAGAAAGGATTTTTGCTGTCTTTCTGCCCATTCTACAGCCTTTTTGATTTTGTTATCAGAAAGTTTCTCTCATCTTCCTCCTGTCACTCCTGAAGCAGATCACAAGGCCCCCATTCAAGAGGTACCTTCCTTTTACCCAGAGAAAAGGAACATACTTAACGCTAGAGACATCAGAACACAAAAGCCAAACAAAGAGACCTTGTTCCCTCCCTGCCCCCAGTTGATTATCATTAGATAATACTTTTTATCCAATCACCTCTCTACAGCTACACACTTACTCCTCCCAAACCTAGCATAAAAAATAGACAAATTTTAACTACTACTTGGATCTTCATTTTTGAAGGCTCCTGTGTCACAAAACTTACATAAAATAAATTTGCCTGTTTTTCTTTTGTTAACCTGTCTTTTGTTAGAAATGTGTAACGAAATTTTAACTTCACTCTTTTGATTCTGAAGTTTTGATAATTTTATTCTATGAAATGAACTGACAATACGCAGAGGGGTAGAAAAAACAAATTTATTACCATATTTAAACACAGAAACCATACACAAAGTATAAGAGTCAAAAAGGGCCAAGACGTTGAACTTTATATAGAGCTAAGGGAAGGGACAAGGGTTTGAGCTGCTGGGGGAAAGGGCGGGTGACTGCTGTGGATGTTTGGAGAAGGTTTTCACAATGAGTAAGAGATGTCTTGTATTGCACATGAGGTCTCCCTGGTAACAGCTACCTGTGGACATCTCTGTCTGGGTCAGACACTAATCTCTTCTTCCTGTAAAGTGATCTTTCCTAGGCAAACAGAAAGCCTCTGCCGTCATCCACTGTTTACTAATATAGATTATATAATTCTTTTTCTACAAAAGAACAGCCTTCCAGGGTCATTCCTGCAACTGCAAAGGGCTGCAGTTTGGATAAACAACTTGAAATATGCAAAAGAAATATATTTGGGGAAGAATATTTTGATCCTCCTCAACTGCCTCCACCAGGGGCCCAGCAATGGGTGAGCCAAGGAAATCTGTTTTTCCCTATCCCTCTTTCCTAATGCCTAATGATTGATTGCCAACAATTCTTGGCATTCTTTGGCTTATAGATGCATCATGCCACTCTGTCTCAATGTTCACATGGTGTTCTCTGTGTAACTCTGTCTTCAAGTGACCTTCCCAGAAGGACACCAGACAGTTCATTTAGGGTCTACCCTAATCTAGTGTGACTTCATCTTCATTACATCTGAAACAACCAGATTTCCAAAGAAGGTCATGTTCTGAAGTGATAGGTGGACATGAATTTGGGGGAACATTATTCAGCTCAGTACACACAGCAACACTCAGGCTTAGTTTGATAGTCAGGTTTGGAACAGAGCTCCACCAGTACTTAAGAGTTGTGGACAAATTATGCAAATTGACTAAACACATCTTCACCTTATAAAAATAAACAGAAGAAGAAAAGGAACAGTGTCTGTCTCATCTAATTGTAAGGAATAAACAAGATAAAACATGCAATGTACTTAATGTCTAGTACATTATAAGTGTTCAATAAATACTATTATTATTGTGACTATTGACTCAAAATGGAGATGGAGGGTGAAACTCAGTGGTAGAATGCAGGCTTAACATGCAGGATAACCTAGGTTCGATCCCCAGTGCATGTACACACACACATGCATATTCACACACACACCAGGCCTCCTACCTGTGTTTCACACTAGGCCCTGAAATAAGAGGCCTGTTTTCACACCAAGGCCTTTAATAGAGGGTAAAATGCACCTCCTAGAAGGCAAAGTCTTCTATCTGTACCTTTCCCCTCCAGGAAAGGGCCCCAGAGTCATCTTTTAATAACATTTCTTAATTTTACTGGATCTACTTTCCAAAACGGATGTGTGATAGCAATGTTCTTTTGTTTACCTCCCAATTTTCCAGGTTCTAATGTACCCAGGAAACATCCATGCCTAAATAAGCTGAGGAATCAGTGATGTTTTAGTAGGTGAGTAATGGAGGAAGGACATGATGCAGCTACCAGTTCAGGCTGAAGCAGAACTAACATGAGACTCACACACTGTGCCTCTACTGAGTGTAGACAAGGTGAATGCTAGTCTAGAGCTTTGGCAATAATAGAGTTGTGACAAAACAATCCCAGGTGTGGGCTGAAATGAAAAGTGGAGCTGGTGGATAAGAGAGCTGTTTTCAGAAAGATGAGCCCAAGACAGTAAGGAGGGGGAAAGTTTAAGGACTCTAGAAAGGCAGGCAGTTGAAAAAGTATGGTTTTCAGACAGAAGGTAACACTAAAGAAACAATGAACCCCCAAGTTCGGGGGAGACACAGACTCTGAGATCCCCTACCCCAATGCCCCAGGGTGCCTCGATTTCTATCCCCTAAAACCAATCACATTCCCCCACCAAAGACCTGCTCTGGCTTCTTCATCCCCTTTGTCCAAGAAAGTTTCCACCATGCTCCCAGGACTCAACAGCAAGAAGCCAGGGGTCATCTGGGAGCCCTCCCTTGTTCCCGTGGCTTTTGTGCTACAGAGTTCAAGAACTCCAGGGCCCCTGGAATCTGTCTTCTGCCTCTGCCTCTTCCCATCACCTGCAGAATAGCCTTGGGCATAGAACCCACAACTTCCTTGGACTGAGCCTTGGGTCCTTTCCAATATTACCTTGCTCTTTCACAGGCTTCTGACACTCACCCCTCTGTATTGAGCATAAATGATTGCTGAGTGAATATATGAATGAAAAAATACATCCACCAAAAGCAAAAGGAGGTTTGGCATTTCCAATGCAGTAAGAGATGTTCACTAATATTCTGCTGTCAAACTCTACCTCTTAATAAAACACTCCGGAGTTTTCTTATTAGATTGGTAGTCCATCATGAATTTAAAGAGACCCACCCACTGGGATATTGAAGAGTGTATCTTTCTCAGTCCCAGGGTAGGATTTTACACAATATTTGTTGAACAACAAGATGTAAGTTCCCAGGCCGTAGGGACTTCAAACTTGAATTTTTGTCCAAGTTTGGCCCATTGATGTGGGCCCTAATGATCTGTTTTAAATGTGGTAGAAGCAAAAATAATTGAGAGGGAGCAATGCTCCCTGCTTTTAGAGCAAGATTCCCAGAGCAGTCAGCTGGGAGAGGAAATAGAGGCCAATGGAAACACTGTGTGAAGAAAGGGGACAGGCAATACTTAAAGTTGACACATGGATAGAGCCTGCTGCAAAAGCCTAAAAGGCAAATTCTAGAAGGTATTATCAGTATCAGAAAAGGGTTAGTGTTGAAATCTATAAGGCAGGTGGACATCAATTCACACATGTATTCTGTGTGGTCTTGGTATGAATGAGACTGCATCTGCCCAATATTCTTATGCTGAAGCTTTAACCCCTTTAACCCCCGATGTAATAATACCTGGAAATAGTGTCTTTAGGGAGATGATTAAGGATAAATATGATAATCAGGGGTTTGGTCTTAAATCTGATAAGATTTGTTTTTTTGAGAAGAGGAAAATTGTCTCTCTCTCTCTCTCTCTCTCTCTTTCAAGAGGCAAGGCCATCTGAGGACAAGAAGCATGACAGGTATCACAGAGAGATGTCTATAGTATAAGAAGAAATATTTATTTGTTTTTGTCCCCAGATCCTGTCACAAAGCTTCCAAAATTCTTAGAATTCCCTGAATTAGGGGCTAGGGATGTAGCTTGGTGGTAGAGGATTTGCCTAGAATTTCCTTATTTATTAGTTTGAGAGGAGTAACTTTTGGTATTCATAATAAGTCATTTCCAAACACACCTGAAGTGACGGTTGCAGGATGGAGTTTGGTTGCCAAGGGAACCAGTCATGTGATTAGGGAGGGGCTAGAGATTGAGTTGGTCACCAGTAGCTAATGATTTAAGCAATGAAATGAAACTTCCATAAAACCTTAAATATTGGAACTTGAAGAGCTTCTCCTGAAAAGTGAATGCATCCATGTTCAGGAAAGGTGGCATACTCAACTCCACAAGGACAAAGCTCCTGTACCCTTTCACCTAGCTGTTCATCTCTATACTTTGTAATATCCTTTATAATAAACTGGTAAACTTAATTGTTTTCTTGAGTTCTATAAGGTGTTCTAGCCAATTATAGAACTTAAGGGTGGACAGGAGTATATGTAACCTGGCAACTCACCACTGATAATTGGCACCTGAACTGAAGGACCGGCTTGCAGGACAACACCCTTAATCCGTGGGGTCTGTGCTAATTCCTGGTAGTTAGTGTCAGATTTCAGTTAAATTGTAGGATATATACCCAATTGCACTGAAGGATTGTTTGGTGTGGAAAACAAAAACATTTAGTGTCTGAACTGTTATATACATAGAAAATCTTTTTTTTTTTGGTACCGGGGATCGAACATGGGTCCTTGCACTTGCGCAGTAGGTGGCGAAACCACTGAACTAAATCCCTGGCCCAACATTTGTTTTTTTAATAGCCATCTGCTAGGCAAAAAAGAACCCTCTCCAAAAATCACATTTTCTAGCACATTGATTTGGGGACCAGAACTGTGAGGAAATGGGTATCTTTGGTCTAAGCCATACAGTCTCTGGTATTCTGTTACAGCAGCCCAAGCACTAACACAGATTACCTTTGAAGAACCATCCTCTGGCCTCTGTGGTGAGCAGCAAGCACTCTTATCTTCCTGTAGGACATGCATGGTATGATGAGTGCAGAACACATGCGCACACGCATGCATGCACAAACACATGCACGCACATGATAAGAGAGTGAACCTACAAGCATGTAGTCGTGACATTAGCCGAGCAGACTGAGGGAAGGTATCCTGAAACTATGGTTATGTAGGCCATATCTCTCTTGGTGGAAGAATTATTTAGGGATCCACAAAGCAAGGTGCTAAAGCAGTAATATGTAGTTTGAAACTCAGAAGCATTAAGATGGTTACACTCTCCCTAGAAGTTTGACTTCTAGTGTCTAGGATGTCAATTATTCTTCACCAATATGCTGAGTGACCTGTCCTTGTAGATTTGACCACCATAAACATGAGGCTTCTTGACTGCACTGAGGCTTCACTTTGGGGATTAAGGAAGTTAAGGGTACAGGAAACCTCTAAATCTTCAGCATATCTGATGTATGCATAAACCATTTTCATCTTTTCTTTTTACAACAAATGCTTTATAACAAAATTATTGATTATATTCCATGAAAACTCAGTTAGAAAAATAATTTTCTCCAGTTGTGGAGAAAATGACTATTTTACCCCCAACTCAAAGCATGTATTTATATATCTGTTAAAAGTTAATGAAGACTGTCTTACTCCATTCAGGATGTTATAACAAAATATCACAAAATACCTGGCTTATAACAGAAACAGAACAAGAGAAATTTATTTCTCACAGCTTAAGAGACTGGAAGGTCCAAGATTGAGGTACCAGCAGATTCAGTGTCTGGTTTGGGTCCATTCCTCAGAGCCAGCATTTCCTTGCTGTATGCTCACATGGAAGAAGGATGAATGTGCTCCCTCAGGCCTCTTTTATAAGGTCACTATCCCACCTATGAGAGTGCTACCTTGACAAACTAATAACCTTCCAAAGGCCCTAACTGATAATGCCATCACCATCACCATGGGATGGCATTTAAACATATGAGCTTTAAACATATGCACTAGAGGGGTTATAAACCTTCATTTAATTGAAAATCAGATATCAAAACATTTGTGAAAACCATTTTGTCATTAAATATACAAATTAGTATTTGCTACAAGTTCTCCAACCATGTGCACATGTAAAATGATCCTACAGTTGGACTCCATGAGTATAGAAGATGAGAAAGACTTTTCCCTCTGCCTGTGAATACAAATAATGCTTCACTTTTTGACAGCACTAAAAGCAATTATACTTTCTTTCAAAATCTACTGAGATCCATCACCCAACAATCTTGCCTTGTGGTATGCATGTCTTAGTTCCTTTTACCACTGCTGAGACAAAATAGCCAATAACCAAAGTTAAATGAGGAAAGGTTTATTTAGCTCACAGTTTGTAGTGGTTTCAGTTCATAGTTGGCTGGCTCCAAGGCAGGGTGGCATGGCAGGGGGGCATCGAAGAGCAGGCAGGCAGAGGGCAGCAAGTGACAAGCAACAAGCAACAAACCTCTTTCTGTCCCTTAAATCTTATCCAAACTGCATGCTCTGAGGGTGAGGAACCCTTAATCCTACCCAGAATCCTGCCAAACCAATCAGTGGACTAATTTAGTGATCATATACTCCCAGCATCACACCCTCTAGATCCAGCCACCTCTGAAAAAGTCCTACCTGTGACTACATGAGGCTTTGGGTGTGACATCTAGACACAAACCATAACAATGTATTAGCCAGATTTCTGTTATTATAGCAAAATATCTGAGGCAATCAACTCATACAAAAAAATTTAGCTGATGGTTCTAGAGTTTCCATTCTGAGATTGGGTGGTCCAATCATTGTGGCCCACAAGCCAGGGCACCACATTATGGTTGAGGCACAGGGTAGAGCAAACTGCCTACATTATAAGCTTGGAAACAGAGAAAGTGAGCAGATAAGTGGGTGCCTTTCAAGGACATGTCCGTGTGACCTAAGGAGCTCCCATAAAGCCCCACCTCCTAAAAGTTCTACTGCCTCCTATATTGTGTACCCTGAGGAAGAAGCCTTTAAGATATGGGCATTGGTGGGTACTACCTGTGTGGTTACTCTTCTCTCTTTGTTGAGACAAAATACCCTACACCCAAAGTTGAAGGGGGAAATGTTTATTTGGCTTACAGTTCTTAGAGGTTTTGGTCCATAATCAGCTGTCTCCAAGGCAGGGTGGTGTGGCAAATAGGCCTCTAGAGGAGAAAGACTTCATGGCAGCCAGAAGGTAGCAAAAGCAACAAGAGAGCTTTTTATTGAGAGCTGACCCTTTTATTGCAATTTTGGGGCTCAAAGGGTGGAGTCCTGCTGCTTCATTTTTTTTCTACTTAAATTCTTTTATTGGTACATTTTAAGTGCACAACACATTTACATTTCTCATTGCGAACTTGTACCTTTACATGATGCATCTTGGTTCTTATTTTTTCCCCATTCCTAGCCCACCCTTCCCTATTTACAAACACTTTATTTCCATTTTTTCCATTTCTCATCATTTTTCCTTTCCCTTCTTTCCTTTTCCCTGCCC
>NW_004624730.1:32916002-32940903 GCF_000247695.1 Heterocephalus glaber
TGAGAAATTATTTCTGATTTCATTTTTTCCAGATCCCCTTTTGTTGCCAGTTCTGTGGGTCCAGGTGGTTGAGTATCAGAGTGTTCCCTCTCATTTCCCTTTGGGGTTGCTGTAAGTGATCTTGAAATCTGGTTTTGAGACTTATTTATGTGTTTTCTTGTTTTGACTGGGGGGTCATCGGGGTTCTGTTGGTGCCCGCTTCCTCACCTCCTCTGAGCTGGGAGAGGTGGGACAACAGCTCAGAAACCCCTTCCTCTGGGCCAGGAGCAGTGGGACAGTGGCTCAGAAGCCCCTACCTCTGGGCCAGGAGCAGTGAGACAGTGGCTCAGAAGCCCCTTCCTCTGGGCTGGGAGCGGAGTCCTGCTGCTTCTTGTGATGCCCTCAGGCCATCTTTTCTATTCTCCTGTTCCTCCTCAATCAAGATCTCCTCTCTTCTATCTTTTCAGGCTGCAACTTTACTAGAGTTTTCTTTCTGACCAAACTCAAAACATTTCAAATCATTCTGCTGAGATTTTTGCTCTAGATTCTCAACATAAATCTGGCTAAAAGCCCCCCCCCCCATTAGTAGCCATGCCACCATCTCAACATTAGAATGCCTTGAAATTTCTTCTGCCAGGTTAATTAGTCCACTGCCCTTAATCTCAGTCTCAGGCACAGACTCTGGACAGGAGCAAAATGCAGACAAACTTTGTGTCAAGGAATTATTATAGCTGTGTCAAGGCATTATTATAGCTCTCTCAGCAAAAAAAAAAAAAAAAAAAAAAATGCCACAAAAAATGTCCAAATTAAATGTCCTTTTAATAGCTAGTGACCGAAGGGCAAGCTCTCACTCCTACCTCCCTTTGGTACCTCTCAAGCAGGGAAGCCCAGTTTTTAAAGGGAAAAAACCACACAATGGTATGTCATGATCTCATCTTTGAGCAAGCAAAGAGGTACAGAAGCAGGTTGCAAGTCAGATTAAAATTCAATTTTTGGGATCCAGCATAAAATTCCTATCTTTATGGTTAGGGGTGCAGTATAACATGTCTTGTCCTTTGTTCTTAACCACAAAGTAAGCTATGTGCCAGTTAACTTATCACTTTGAGCAAGCAATCTGGGGAGGTAAAGGGGTAAAGTTCAGGCACAGGCTATTAGGGGGAGGGGTTCTGGTTAACTTGCTTATTTCAGGCATTATCTGGAGTCCAGCAGCCAATGCAGTCCTTCCCAGCAAACCCTCCTGAGCCTGGTCTTTACTGGCTTTCTGGTCTTCTGAGCTCTGACCAGAATCTCCCATACAGTACAACCTGAGGCATTCCAGTTCTGCTTCTTCAGCTGGCACCTCTGAACCTTTCCTAACTCTTCACCTTCCCACAAGCCAGTTCCAAAGTCTCTGAGCCATGTGGCCAGGTAATGTCACAACAACAACCCCACTTCTCTGGTTCCAAATTCTGTTAGTTATTTTCCTCTTGTTGTTGAAACAAAATACCCAACACCCAAAGTTAAAGAAAGAAAGGTTTGTTTGGCTTACAATTCATAAAGGTTTCAGTCCATAACTTACTGGCTTCAAGGCAGGGTGACACGGCAGACAGGGCTGCAGAAGAGAAACAGTTCATGGAAGCCAGAAGGTAGCAAAAGCAACAAGAGAGCTTAACACAGAATCTTTCTGCTCCTTTTATCTTATTCAGACTGCTTAGGGCAGGTAGCATAGCACTAATGCCCTTAATCCTAGTGCCCTAGGGCCTAGCCTCACCATGAATCAATCACACACCCTAGATTTAACCACTTCTGAAAAAGCATGAGGCTTTGGGGGAGGAAACATATTAACACAAACTACAACATTACTATAGCATTTGAAGAGTTTTGCATCATTACAAAAGGGTTATTTTGACAACTAGCTTTTGTGTTTCAGATAGACCCTTGCACAAAAATGATTACTCTGCCATTAAAAAAACTTTAAGGGATGATACTTGATACCTTGTACCCAGTGTGGAAGTGTGTTACTCTCAAACACAGTTTGGAATATGTTTGCCATGTAGTTAAACCCCTAAATTCAAGAGCTGAGGATCAGCATGATTTGTCCTTTAAAATATAGAATTGGGGATCTTTGAGCCCCAGTATGTGGACCCCAGTGTGTAGGTAAGGAATCTTAGAATCTGACTTTTATCTGGCCTCAGACAAACCCTTCTGGGTGGCATTGAGAAAATCTAAGTTTTCCTAGATACAGAGATTTTTTAAGTTAGTTAAAATCATCAAACTAATGTTGAATCTCCACTTTACTATTTATAGCAAACTAGTTAAAATTGTGCTGAAATCATGAAAATCTTATTTTCTGGAAATTTTTATTAGTATTTAAAAAACAGTAAAGAAAATGTAGCTGTTTGTGCAATAGTAGAAAGTTTAGGGAAAATATGGGCATTTTTGTTTATTAGAACTAAAATGTATATGCCCCTGAAGTGGTTTGCTAACACTGACAGTGGGATTATGGGCTGCATACTCGCTTTGAACCACTAGAGGTCATTATTTGAACTGTTTGGCACCGAACAGACAAACTGGTTTTGACACAGAAGGTTATGTGGGATTTTTGTGCATGTAGTGTCCAAGAATTGGAGCAAAGCCCAAAAAGTTCAACAAAGGGATTAAGGAGCTTTACTTAGAGAGTGAACATCTGACTGCAGCTCGCACTGATAACAGAGACTGACGAACCTTTCTGACTTCCAACCAGCTACATGAAGTCTGTCATTCAAGGGAATGTAGTATCCACACACAGAGATCAACAGTTTACAATACAAGTAAAACAACCCTTTAATATATGCGCAAACTTGGACCTTTCTGATAAACACACTTAGCTATTACAATTCAACTGTGTGGATAAATGATACATGCAAATTCTAGGCTATATAGGAAATCACCATGGGTATAGAGAAAAAGTAAGAAAATGCCAACATTTAATGGTTAGACCAGGCAAGACATGGTCTTCACCAGCCTGCCTCTTTATTTGCAAAATGGGGAACTTCTATTAGGTGGTCTCCAGGGTCTCTTGCAGCTCTCTGATTTTACAACCTGATATTTACACCTTCACAAAGGCATATTCTATATTTCTCATATCCTTTTAAAAAGCATATGAAATTGTACTACATGGAAACTTTCAACTTTTGAAGGAAGGCAAAGTAGACTGCTATATGGTAGCATTTCCAGTGCCTGGAGAGGAAGATGACTTCTTGCTCTAGACAGGTGGTGCCCTCTTACCTCCCTCCTTCATCTCACCAAATGGCCTGAGCCCTAGAGATTGTTTCCCAAATAGGTATTTGGAACTCCAGAAAAAAATGGCAGTGATTTAACAATGTTTGTGGCTAGTTAAAGAACTTGCATGACAAACTAGGGCTTGTCCTAAAGGCCTGTCCACAGCTGACCCTTTGTTGGATTGACTTACATGTGCCACACAGTTGTGATGATACTGCCTCCTCAGAGCACCTCCTACAATCTCATCAGCAGCTAAGAGGAGGAATATGGCCGTCTCAGTGACCACAGCACCTTCCTGGCTATCCCGTTTGCAGTTTGTTGCCCTGGGGTTCCATTCCCATTGTCCTGCCTCTACTACCATGCTTTTCTCCCATCCTTCCCCCACTCTCCCCAGCTCCTCCAGAATTTTTGGTAATAATATTTTATACAGCACTTTACAGATGACAAACTGCTTATGCTTACAACCATGTTACCTAAATCTCACCTTCATTTGCTCTTGCAGTTGGGGACAGCTTTGTTAAGTCCATTTTACAAATACAAATACTAAAAAAATTATGCATTCTTACTGTTCAGTTTATATGTAGATGCTCCCCATGAGCCACATGCCCTCATAGGTTGGGCCTTTTGAAAGGTAATTTTATTATGTAGGCAGAATAGTTGCCTTGCTGTTAAAAGGTGGGTTCTTGTAGGAATGGACAGGTAAATGTGGGTGTGACCTGAAAGGGTATATCACTCCTTTCCAGCATCTCCCTTGATTCTATCTGCTTCCTGCATTCCATGCCATGAGCATCTCTCTTTCACCATGTCTCTCTGCCATGCTGTTTCTTTTTTGGAGAAGGCTAACCCTATACTGAAACATAAGTCAAAATACACCTTCCCTCCTTTAAGTTGTGAGGGTTGGGTATTTGTCCCAGCAAGAAGAAAAGTAACTAAGACATATTTTTTTACCAAGTGTAAGCTCATCCCTGCGACTGTACTTGACCATGTGGTTTAGATGCCATTGGCACTAGTGGACTGGTTTGCCAGAGGGGTTTGAAAAATGCCACCTGGCGATATGGCCCTAGAATTCTGTAGGCTGAGCTAGCTAAGAAATTCTGGTTGGAGTTCAGAAGACCAGAATGCTTGTTAAAAATGCAAACAGTAAAGATCAAGCTCAGGAGATTTCAGTAGGGAACAAGGACTTCATTGGCAGTTGGACTTCAGATCATGTGTGTTACGCTCTAACAAAACATAAACTTTGTCTACAATTTGCTCATATACTGATACATTGCAAGAGACTGGGATTAAGGACAGTGGATTAATTAACCTGGGCAGTCAGAAGATGGAACTGTGGTATGGATAATATTGGGAGCTTTTAGTCAGGATTATACTGAAAATCAGAAGTAAAAGCCCATTTTAAATTTTTTCAGTTTTACCAGAAAAAAAGTATCCACAAAGATGGAACAGAGGTGAACTTGGTTGTTGGTAAGATTAGCATTAAAAAGAAGCCAAGTACTTTGGATCAGGACAAATTGGATAGGAAAAATGCCTTGAGGGGAATGTGAGCAACCAGCAAGGTATAACCTTTCCCAGAGTAAGAACTGCAAAAGTGAAAGACTTTGCTTTGAGAAGAGAGCCCCAGGGGACCATGCTCCGGAAAGGAATTGGCCTAGGGAATTTGTTCCCTGGGGTTTGGTTCATAGCATTTAGCCATCCAGGCACTAGGAGAACTTTTCATCCATGAATCAAGGGAGCCTGGCTACTGCTTAAGCTGGCAGCAGACCTTGGGATCAATGTGGTGCTTGTGTTGCAGACATAAACAGTATAAGAGTTGTAGGGTTAGGGAGGCTTCCACCTCGACTTCAGAAGAAGGCCTGGGAGGCCAGGCCATGTGCCTTTGAGAGGAAAGTGTGTGAAACTGTGAGAGTAAATGTAAAAGTGCAGTAGAGACAACAGAACATTGGAGAAGCCAGGAACATGGAACATCTGAGTAAAGCCACCAAGAGCAAAGCTAGCTCAAAAGAGAAATCATGAGGACTGCAAACACCAGCAATGCCATGGGGGAGAGGCTCCCTAAGCCCTTTGAAGTTCACATTTTGCCACAATTTGCCCTGGATGCTGGACTTGGAGCTACAGGATTTAATGTTAGCCCTGCTGGATTTCAGTCATGCTTTGGTCCCATTGGTTTCTATCCCCTATTTCTCCATTTTAGAATGGGAATGTATACCTGGTGCCATTGTATTGTTACAAGAAATAATACTGGAGATGAAATATGAAATATTATATCTCCCAACCTGTTAAAAGTATGATACACTGAGTTCTTGTTCTCTAGAAATTGAAGAATGAGTCCTAGGAACAACAGAGGTTAAGAGTAGGAAGATATTTATTGATGGGAAAGCTCCTGAGAGGTAGGAGTGGTCCCAAGTGGGTAGCCCGGGGATCTCACTTTACAGAGGAGTTTTATAGGGTGGAATTCATGTGGGTACAATGTGGGCTACAGCCATGATCATCCAATAAGCTTACGAGTATAGTTACTTATAGGTAATTGGGAAACAAGTCATGTAACAAGCATGCATGGAAAGAACAAAGATTCTCCTGGGAAGTGGTGGGTACAGAGGTCTTTGGTCATCCACTGGGGTGATTGATGTCTATCTAGACTTCTTTAGGCCCAGTATTTGTATATAGGTATGGTCATCTTGTCCTTATCTTGAGGCCTGGTTTTCAGCCAATGTGTCTCCAGTTGCCACTGTGGTGTGTTTCACCTTTGTCCTAGCCCTCTGGAGGACTTAGCTTTATCTGACTGCCTATAATATTTCTACCTCACTCATCTGTCTATAATAGTATGTCAACAATGTTTAACTTTCTTTTTGATTTGTATAGGGGCTCACAGCCAAGACTGTCTCAGAGGATACTTTGGCCTTGGACTTTTCAGTAATGTTAAAATTGTTAGGACTTTGGCAACCCTTAGAAATGGGCTAACTGCAATCTGCATAAAAAGAAGTAGTTTTGGCGAGCCTGGGGGGGAATGTTATGGTTTATGCCTAGATGTTCCCCAGGAGCTTCATGCACTCATACGTGAGACCTTCAGAAGAAGATTGGATTATGAGAGTGTAAGAGCTAACTTGCTGTTAGGAGGCAGGGTCTGGTTGGAAGAGGTAGTTTACTGGGGGCATGACCTACAAGGTATATTTCCCTTCCTGGACTCTCCCTTGACTCTACTTCCTGGTCAACATGAGTGAGCAGCTTTCCTCAGTGCCAGGCTCTTCTACCATGTCACTTCTATCCTGGAGCTAGCTGACCATGGACTGGAACCTCTACAAAATGAACCAATGAAGATCTCCTCCTTTAAGCTGTAGATGTCAGATATTTTATCACAGTAACAAGGAAAGTGACAAAGACACAGAAAATAGTGTTTCTGCCCTTAAAGTGCAGAACATGTTGATGTGGATCTTTGACATTACCACTGACCTAATGATCACAAACTCATCACTGTTGTCCTAATTTATTACAGCTTCTGGAATGGTGGGTGTTTTGTTTTCTTTTGTTTGTTAATTGGCTTATATCAGTAAGCATCCACCTCTGGAGCAAAGCTTTGACCTCTCAGAAGGGATGTACAACTGAATAAAAATCAGCTGGAGGGGCCGGGGATTTAGCTCAGTGGTTTCATCGCCTGCTGTGCAAGCAAAAGGAACTGAGTTCAATCCCCGGTACCAAAAAAAAAAAAATCAGCTGGAGGCCAGACTGGATTGGACAGGTGAGCAATTATTTGTTCCATACAGAAAAAATTAAATATTTTTAAATAGAGTGATATGATTGGATTTATACTTTGAAAAGTCATTTTGGCTGCTATTTGAAGTTTAAAATGGAGGAAGACAAGCCTGGAATGGGTATCTTTTCTATAAAGGAAGCCTTTGTTATATTTGAAAGTAAAATCTTGGCCTTTGCTATGTACGTACCTTGGTACTTACACATGTGTAAAAGCTTGGAGGCAGTCAAGGAATAAAGGCAAACATTTTTCTCATATTGTCAAACATCTTTAAATATAGTTGATGTGCCTTCAACCTATTAAAACCCCTGTTCTGAAAACTGTACTGTCAACATGAATACAGTTTCCCATCAGACAAACACCAAGACTAGGTTTGAGACATAATGAGATCTATAGAAATTTGACGTATTTTCAGAACAAATAAATTTCTCAGTTCCTATTTGCACCTAAATGCATAAACAGTCACACACATTCACATGCACACTCGTGCATTCATATGTACAGACACATATACACACACATACTCTTTAATATATAGACATGCACACACACACTTCACATAAGAGCATGCACTCACTTTTTCATATACATACATCAGAGAGCCTTAGGAGGCCAGATTCAAGCACAATGAATATTAAATTTTGAAATCTTGCCAGGTTACTTTTCTGTTCAAGGAAAGAGGGGATATCAGTCTGGATTTGAGGATTAAGGTCTGGGGAATTTCCATCTTCATTGTGTATTTTAACTGTCTGGGGAAAGACACTGTTCACATTTCAGTTTTAGCCTGCTCAGTTGGTCTGCAAAACCTGTTGTCTATAAACGAAAGGGTATCTTCACCGTTCTGGGAATCTAAACTGGAAAAAAACCTATTTATGCCATTATATTTAAAAAAGGAAAATGTGAGGACAAATTATGTTAGTAATAGAAATAATAGAGCACTCTGGAGTACAAAGTGGTGGCTTCTCAACTACAGTGTGGGGCTGGTTGGAGACCCTGCTGTAGCCCAGTTCTGCTGCTAACTGCCTAAGTGAACACTTTGACTCAGTTTTTTCGTTCAGTGGTAACAGAAGCACATTTCAAAGTCAAAATTCAGTAAAAATGATTAGGTACTAGTAGGGTAGGACTCGTTTCTTTGCAATCTGACAGAAACTTGCCCTGGCCACTGAATCTCCAGGTCGCTGTCCCACACTGGTTCCTGAAGGTGCCTGCTGGAGTGCCTGCTGCACTGTCCCTGTCTGCTGTGCCACTAGGCCTTCACGCAGGGAAGGCTGTGCCCATATACTAAGGACAGAGGGCAGACACGAGGAAATGTGGTAAGGCATCTCCACCACAGGTCTTTCCATGGGGAAAGGTCAGAGAGAGCTGAAGCAGCCTCTGTCCTTGGAGATTGCGCATTCTGCTTGCTACCAGGTAATAAGATGCTTGGTGTTAAAAAAAAAAAAAAATGCACTCATTACTATCAGAATTTGTCATCCTGGAATTTTTTTTTTTCACTTCCTTAAATAAAATTTAGCATGTTAGATATACTGATGTCAAATAGGAATATGGCTGTGTTATAGTTTTCAGTTCCAAACCAAGAAAATTCTGAGAAGGAAATTGTGTGTGTTTGGGGTCTTTCCACCTTTACTCTGAATCTTTAACTACAACACTAAGTATTCTCAATTATCCTTAATTAATTAATTTATTTATTTATTGTTTTTTGGTACCAAGAATTGAATTCGGGACCTTGTGCTTTCAAGGCAGGTGGCAGCACCACTGAGCTAAATCCCCAGCCCAGGTATCCTTAATTTAACACAGTTATACACAGTAGCACTTCACAATGGCGAAATTCTCTTTTTGACGCTTTCAAAATGCAGGTAGCTTATATCCCTATCCATTAGAACACAGCTCTTTGCCAAAAAGTCATCACTGAATGGACATGTGTATGTGTCTTTACCTGGATTTATTCAAAGGTAGAAATGCAGAAGAAAAATAAAACACCATTTATATAAATTCTGGCTAAGTATCTCAGTTAGAGTTCAGCAGTAGTAACAGTAATCCACTGTAGCTCTGGATGAATAAACTGCTGTCTGAGGCATATAAGGAGGCCATGGAATCCATAGAAAATGAGGCTCACTGTATTTACTGAACCAGCATCATCCAGCTCCTGTGTAAAATGAGGTGAACAATTAACATGTAACAAAACCTTAGTATTTTACCTGTACAAGTCATTTTCTATTTCAGCAGGGCTCCCTGGTATTCAGTACAAAACTAAGGTTGATCTAATTCCTCTTGTCCACAGGATAAAGAAGTGACCACAAACACATGGCCCCACCTGCCCCATCTCCCTTTCATGGGCCTCAGTTTCAGGTCCTCTGGTCTTTTATTATATATATATATATATATATATATCCTACTATATATTGTCTTTAATTTCCTGGCCTCATATTTTCTATTAAAATGAAAAAATAGAAAGCAACAAAAAACAATGGCATGTACATTTATATATCCTAGACATTTCTATCCTAGACATTTATTTATATAAAAGTTTAAATCATTCCATATAAACAATTACATTTATTCCCTTATTTTCCTCTTAAGACTATAGCAAAACAATTCCTCAATATGAGATTAAAACTTCCTTATAAACATCATTTAAAATGGTTACACAATAGTCCATTTATGATTATTTGATAATATTCATAGATGTTCAGCATTTCCTTCATTTCTACCTTTCATTGTAGTAACATATACAGATCATATGCACTTTTGCTTCCCTGCTGTCATTTATATTGTCATCTACCTGACACATCTTTCCCTCTGTTCTCGGCCCAATAATTCCCACTTATGTGTCAAATCCCAGCTCAAGTGTCACTTGTTCCTCATACTAATGTATTCTATAACTAACTCTCCAGGGTTAGTCACTTTTTATTTTAGGTTTTTACATAACTTTGTGTAAAATCTCTACAGTATCTTCAACCATATATCAGGATACTTGAGCATTTCTTCTATCACAGTGTGAGCTTCCTAAATCTGGAACTGTGTTTTTCATCCATCTCACCAAATCATCTGAAATAGTACTTGGTACATGTAAGTTACCAGAATTAAAGAATTTAATTCTCTAATTAAAGTGAAAGTTATTGGGTAGAGAGCAGAGAGGAAGATGTGTCAGGCAGATGACAATATAAAGAATTAAAGAATCTTACGAATTTCTGCAGAGACTTTGGGGCCCAATTGTGTCTTTTCCAGGACTCTTCAATTTTGGCATTCTGACATTCTATCCACTTATTTCTTCTTCTATCTACTAGATGGAATACTAGAGACTCTAATTATTGCATTCCAGATAGAAGAGTCTAGTTTGTAATAAAAGAACCAAACTAGTAGTTATAATTCATCCTGATCATTGTGTCTTGGTGTTATGGTTTAGATGTGATATGTCCCCCAAAAGGCTCATTGTGCTGAAGGTGTGGTTACTGATGGGCTTTTGGGAAATGATTAGATTGTGAGGGCTCTAACATCATCACTGGATTAATTCATTAGTGAGATCATAATCTGATTGCATTACTGAGAGATGATGGAAACAGGAGGTGGGGCTTAGGTGTAGAGAGTGGATCATAGGGTTGAACTCCAGGACCCCAGCCCCTTCCTTTCAGGCTTTTTTTCCCTCTCTCTCTGTTTCTTGATTGCCAGGAGTTGAGCATCTTTCCTCTCCCATACCCTCCCCACCATGGAAATAATTATTTCTGACCTAAATATGAATGACTTTTACAATGGAGGCTTAAATTCATTTATAATATGTTCAATCTAGAAAATCTTATGAAGGGAAAATTGCAATTTTTACTTAAATCAGCAGTAGTTCTTTGTTCTATAAATTTGGGGTATGCAAATAATCTTCAGTTCTACTAAGAGATTAATGTATGTATACTAGGGATACGAGTGTTCTGTTACTGATTACTGTGCTATTTCTTTTATTCTTTTATTTACTGTGTTTTCCAGCTTTATTGCAGTATGACTGACAAAAATTTTATGTACTTCAGGTGCACACAGTAGTTATTTGATATATGTAGTATAATGATTATCACAATCAAATTAGTTATGCTCCTTTATAGAAAGAGAAAAGGACAACTTATGTAAGAAAAAGAGGAAAAAGCAGAAGAGAAAGGAGACACAAACTTTACTCCCACATTAGTGGCTAGACAGGAAACATCAGTTTCTGTTGGTTTTGTTCCAATGAAAACCATTAAAAAATGACAACATAGGCATAGAATTGATAGAGCTTAAGAAAGTAGGAGGTGAGGGAGTCTGTTGTTTGTGTTCCAGCTCAAAATCCACCTTGCTTTCATACAATCTACTTTGAAAAAAATCCATCCCACATTACATACATTTTAGCTAGTTGTTTATAAACTGCCCTGGGTTAGTCTGCTTTGCATTATTGTAGCAAAATACCTAAGATAATAAACTTTAAAAAGGGTAAAGATTTGTTTTAACTTACAGTCTTGGAGGTTTCACTCCATGGTCAGTTGTCCTCATTGCTTTTGGGTCTGTGGTAAGGCAATAAATCATGTTGTTTCTGTTGTCAAAGCTGCCCAGTCTGTGGTACTTTGTGAGTGAAGCCCTTGCAAACCAATACAGAGGGCTTTTCCATCATAAATATGATAGATATCTGAGAACTACAGACAAATTCAGTTCTAGGAAAATAAAACCTGTTGATTACTAAAGTAAACAAATAAATAAATATGATAAATACTGAAAACTTTGTAATAAAATAATAATTCATAAAGTCCCATTTGTTTGCCTTAGCTTTTCTTCCCTGCATAAAGTGAATGTTTCTATAATCAAAGTTTTTACCTTAAGAGATTTGACATTTCAAACCTATTTATTTGTTACATTTATTTGCATATTTATCATAAATATAATCTGTTCACTAGTTTAAACATGGCTTTAGCGTTCATGTTTGTCTATTTCTATAAGCCAGAGGGTGAGGGCAGTGGAGGAAGAGGTAGAAGGCAAATATTAAGTGTGCAGAATGCCTTCAATTCAACATTACCCTTTGCTTTCCTGATGGCTTGCATAACTAACCACCCGCACTCCAGGAGTAAAAGCAAGTTCTGAGTCTATGGTCATTTTGTCACCAAAGTTAGGTGTGGCTCTATTACAGAGGTGTTGAGCTTCCTGGGCAATGACTTCCCAGCTTTACCAACACTTTTCCTTCTCTTGGGCTTTCCTGGGAAACATGGTTCCACACTGCAGTTCTCAGTTAAGGGCACTTGCTGCCAGTGTAACCTTCCCAAGCCCTAGGGGACCTATTTGCCATCATTCAAGATGAGCTCACACTGTGACCACCCGGGAACAGATAGGAGCTTTCCTTTCCCAGACTTTGCCCGGTTAATTTGACACTATTGTTAAGCAGATGGCACAGTACAGCCTTCACTCTATATTACAATACTTGGAAGGAAAAGAGAAATTTTTTTCTGAATTTCTTTAAAACAAAAACACAAGTAGGAAGGTGGTTCAGCCAAACCACAGAGACTATAGTAAATATCACACTCAAAAGTGTTAAAATAAATCTCAGAATGCTTTTTTTTTGGTCACAGAATATTTTCTGCCCACTTCTGTTTTCACAGAACTGAAATTTCACAGATGTGGTTCCACAAAAAAGGAACCACATCAGAGGCAATCACCTGTCTATCCTAACATGCATATGAATGAACACAGGAAATAGAACCTTCTCTGTGCAAAACTGGGATATTTCAGGGGAATTATAATGATGGTCCATCCCAGTCCACTGAACTACAGACATTTCCAATTTATCACCATATATTGTAAATGCTAAAATAAATTAAATGCCTTCCTTTGTAATACCACTCATGGGATTTAACCTTAAGAACTAAAGTCATTTAATCAAGAAACAATAATCTAAAAAGAGTAAATAGCAAAATGTTTATTTCAGCATTTTGGGAATGGTGATAATATTATAGACAACCAAGTTAGGTAGAAATATTATAGGCCAACAGACAGGGCTAGGCCCTTGAGCGAGTCAATACAAGAGATGACAACTATGGCCAGAGACAAATCTGTTGGAGGCCAGGCCTCAAGATAAAGATGAAATGACCAGGCCTGCATACTTCCCCAAGTGATGAGATAAGTGGTAACATCTGGCCCAATAAAGTCTAGATAGACATCAGTCACCCTGTTGGGTGACCAAGACCTCTGGACCCATCCCTTCCTAAAAAGTTCTTTGTTCTTTCCATATACACTTGCTATGTGACCTGCTTCCCTATTGGACCACTATTACCTAAGTAGCTATACTTGTAACCTTATTGGTTGATCATAGCTTTATCTCACATTGTACCCACTTCTTGATTTTATACCCACCTTGTGATTTCACTCTATGAAACTTCTCTTATGAAGTGAGGTCCACGGCAACCCACTTGGGCCCCCTCCTGTCTCTCAAGAGCTAAAAATCTCTCCCTCTTAGTAAATATTTTCTACTTTTAACCTCTATTGTTCCTTAGAATTCATTCTTCAATTTTGGAGAATACAAACTTGACATATCTGACATCTAGCAGATTGGGAGTTATATTATTTCCCCTATGTCAATAACAACTATGTGGAAAAAGAAAAATGGTTAAACAAAGCAATATATTTGCATTCTGGGACAATAGAGACTGGTTTCTGGACCTACATGGAGTAAATAGAATGGATATCACTTTAGAATAAATCAAAGTATAGAAACTTTTGACAAAATATCAACCTCAGGACATTTGTTATAGCATATTGCTACAGTACATATCTAGATGTCCCCTCTAAGCCTCATGCACTTGGGTGTAGAAGATGTTTGGATTATGGGGGCACTATAGCTGGCTTGGTATTGGGAAGTGAGACCTGGTCAAAACCTGGGCACTTGGGATGTGACCTGGAAGGTCATATCTTCCTCCATGGCTCCTTGCTTTCCTCTCTGTTGCCCATCTTCCATGACCTGAGCAGCTTTTGCTCCACTATGCTCCTCTGCCATGCTATTCTTCCTTGGAGCCAGCAGATTATGGACTAAAAACATGAACCAAAATCATCTTTTCTTCAAATTGTAGGTGTTAGATATTGTGTTTCAGCAACACGGAAAGTAACTAATGCAGTTTTTTTTTTTAACTTTTTTTTTTTTTTTTGACTAATGCAGATTTTGGTGCCAGAAGTGGGAGCACTGTTGTGACTATACCTGACCATGTAGTTTAGAAGCCTTTAAAACTGGTTCATTAAAGGAGTTTGGAAAGGTTTAGAGAGGTCAGCTAGAGGTGCCCTAGAATGCTGCAGGTTGAGCTCAATGAGTGATTCTGGCCAGAGCTCAGAAGACCAAAATGCTTCTAGCAATGAAGAAAATAAAGGCCAGAATCAGGAGATTTCAGTTGGGAACAAGAAATCCATTGGCAATTGGACTCTGGGCCATATTTGTTATGCTCTGGCAGAAAATTTGTCTACATTTTGTTCATATCCAGAGATTTTTGCAGGAAACTGAGATTAAAGGCAGTGAATTAATTAATCTGGTGGAGGACATTTCAAACCATCCAAATATTTGGGCATAGCACAGCTACTGGTGAGAGCTTTTTGCCAAGTTTATACTGAAAATCAGGGGGGAAAATTCCATTTGAAGAGTTTTCCATTTCCCCAGAAAGAATAGGCCTGTAAAATTTTAGCTGAGGAGAGTTTTGTTGCTGAAAAAGATCAGAATTAAAAAGAAGCCAAGTACTTTGAGTCAGAACAATAGGAAAGATGCTTTGTGGGCCTCCTGGGAAACAGCCAGACCCTACACTTTGCCCTACAATAATGAAAGACTTTGTCTTGAGAAGACATCCTCAGGGCACACTGCTCAAGAAAGGATACCTAAGGAATTTATATCCTGGGGTTTGGTTCACAATGCTCAGCTATCCAGGCAATCAGAGGACTGGACATCCATGCTTCAATCAGGCCTGGCTATTAGTCAAGCTGGCAGCAGACCCTGGCATTATCTATACTGTGCTGGTTTTACAGACATACAGAATGCATGATTTGTGGGGTCAAAAAGGCTTCCAACCAGATTTCAAAGGAAGTCTTGGGAAGCTAGGCAATGTGTCCCTGAGACGACAATATGGGAAGCTGTAACAATGAAACTGAAAGTGCACTGGAAACCCCAGAAAGTTGGAAATCCAAGAACATGGAACATCTGTGGAAAGCAGCAAGTAATGCTATCCCAATAGAAAAGCCATGAGAACTGCAACCACTGGCAATGTCAGAGGGCTAGGAACATCCAAGCCATTTGGAGATCACATCTTTGCGCCTGGTGCTGGAGAGGGATTTAATATTTGCCCCGCTATGTTTTGGTATTCCCTGTTTCCATTGGTTTCCAGACCCCTATTTCTCCCTTTTGGAATGAAAATGTTTACTCTGTGCCACTGTATGTCAACAGCATTTGACATTCTTTTTTATTTTCACCAGGGCTCACAGTTAAGAGTTTGCCTTAAGTCTCAGAAGAGACTTTGGACTTGGACTTTTCAGCAATGCTAGAACTGTTAAGACTTCAGCAACTTTTAGAAATGGACTAGATGCATTTTATATAAAGAGATGCACATAAGTGTTTTGGGGGCCAGGGACAGAGTGTTATTGTGTATATCTGGATGTCCCACAAAGCCTCATGTGCTCAGTAGCAGGCCTTGTGGATGGTGATTGAATTATGGGGGATGCTACCACTGGCTTAGTGTTGGGGGATTGAGCCTGGTTGGAAGAGGTTGATCATTGAGAGTAACCTGGAAAATCATATCTCCTTCCCACTTCCTCCCTTTCCTCTCTGCTTCCTGCCTGCCATGACATGAGCAGTTCTTCCTCTGCCATGCTGACCTGCCTTGAACCCAGTGGACTGTGGACTAAAAGCATGAGCCAAAATAAACCTCTCTCCCTTTAAGTTGTGGGTGTCACATATGTATCCCAGAGATGAGGAAAATAAAGTGACTAAGACATATGTTAGGAGGAAGGAGCTGCTACGTACCATACTACACAGTATGGAAAACACTAATTTTTACATGTGAATGATAAAAGTTAGTATATGTGAATTTATATAAGCTTAATACATTTTTATAAAATTATATCATTTGTGAGGGTTTTCTTTGCTTGCTTTTAAATCACACTAGGGATTGAACCAAGCCCCTGTCACATGATAAGCACATGTTTTACCACATGTTAACCCCTAGACTAATTTCTGTAAGTTTATATAAGCTTTTAATATGTGAAAAATGTGAGTCTTGTCAGATAAAAGCAGAACCTTTGGCTTGAAGTGGCAGGTTGCCAGGATCCCATGAGGTAAGGAAAGTGGAGACCAAATGTCAGCTACAAACATTGGATATCCTGGCAGGGTCCTGGAATGTAGGACACCTAAAAACAACCAAGGAAGACATGTGGTGACTCTGCAGTGCCATCCATGCCACCTGTGATCCAGCTGACCAAACAGAACAACAAGGAAGCTGTCACATGCCTGTGGACAAAAGTGGGCCAAGAACAGGAGAAATAAAAATAACTTGTATGTTAGGTTACTAAGAATATCATTTAATTTTTCTTATTAGTTTCTTTTTGTGTTGGTATCATTATTCCATAATACTTCAAACATATTTCAATAGACTTTTAAATAGTGCTATGCATTGCTTGATAATAAAGCATGAAAACACCGTGCTTATATATATATATATATATATATATATGTATGGATCAGGAAGGGACTTTCAGAAACAGGGTTGTGCCAAATGTTCAGTAGCCAGGAAGGAGTCATGTTGTCATCTATCAAAGTGTTAACATCTGCCACTCTCCCTTTCTGCAGAACAATGTCATGGAAAATGACTCCTACAAAGACACTGTATCCTCTTCCATGATCTCCTTGCATCTCCTTTTGCATTTACCCCACTGTTCTCTTTTGTCAGATCCAAATAGCTGCTCTGTCAGTGCTTGGACCAAACTGCATGGTTTCAAGCTCCTTCTTTTGTGAAGTTCTTTGCAAGATACCTGATGGCAATGAGGGTCAAGTGCCAATTCTACTATTTTAAATGGACCTCCCCCCTTCTTTAAAAACACCTTGACATAAGCCAGGCCATACCTGTAACCCTAGCACTCTGGAGGCTGAGGCAATAGGATTGCCACAACTCCAAAGCCAGCATAGGCTACATAGTGAATTCAAGGCCAGCCTGTACAACAAAGCAAGACCTTGTCTCAAACAACAACAACAACAACAAAAATACCTTGACATGAAAGTGAAGAACAATTTAATCAAGTTTCTCTTAGGCTTTATAGTACTAACCCAAACTTTGAGAATGGTCATACAACAGGAGCATCATTGTTTTAGATACCATTTTTTAGTATTAAAATTTGTTAAGTGCATGTAGATTGCTCATTCAATAAATATTCAATGAGATCTGCCATAGGTACTCATTAGTGACAGAACTGGTACTAGGATCCAAGACTTCTTACTCAACAGATTCTGCCCTTTCCCCTCAAGGCACACAGTGGGAGCACTGACTCTGCACAAAGCTCTCTTCTAGGACTGGAAGGGTAGGAAGGTGCGTACCCTGCAAACCTATAGTCAGCTTTGGTTCTACTCTTTTCCAAAAGGTAGCCTTATAACCTTCTCTGAGTACAATCACCCTATAGCCCCCCTATATGCACCTGTATTTTTATTTATATTTTATTTCCATACATTTAGCTACAACTAAAAATCTCTCTTTTTCAGAAAATACTTTTAGCAATTGTGCTACCTACTTTGAACTTGTTTCTTCTAAGCCAGCAGCTTGTCTCTCTTCCCTGTTGTGAAATTGACTAAAAGCAGCATGAAGCTGACAGGTTTTTGTATAGTCACCAGACACAGCATAAAAAATGTTTCATATAGATTTTCCCTCTTTTAACAGAAAGCATCTTCCGGTTCATCTTTATTGTTGTTGTGATTATTATTGTCATTATTCACCAAAAGCTTTTATTAGCCAAAAAGTTCAGAACTAAGGACTTGGTTCACAGATTATTCTCAAATGGAGCTCTCCTGGGGAAAGGCTTATATCTAAATACAACTTTTAAAATGCATCATTGAAGAACAGACTAAGTTAAAATGGATTCTTCTGATTTTCTTAGCTCATTTGAGTTTATTCAACCCATAGCATATATTTGATAATAAGTGGCAAGAGAAATACCCTGTTTCTTACAGAGAGAAAGAAAAATACAGGAGGGGACAAAAAGCTTTAAAAATAGCATCAATGGGCCAGGGATTTAGCTTAGTGGCACCGCATCTGCCTGGTAAGCACAAGGTCCTGAGTTCTATTCCCAGTATCAAAAGAAAAAAAATAGCATCAATGGCATAAGTAGATACAAACCCAACTCAACTTTCATATCCACTGTTAAAGGAAAAATTATAACATGACATATATTGAAGATGGTAAGGCAGACTTTATTAGCACCATCCCGATAGATGTAGGGACTACTTCAATGAGGTTTTTTGCAAGCTGAGTTTTGCAAGAGATTGGTTTAACTTTGAATATAGCAATGGAAAGGTAGGAATTTATAAACAAAACCAAGGAGGAGGGTTGAGATGGTCAGTGGATGAAAAAGTTGGTAAAATGAAACATCAGAGGTTAGGGAGTTATCTAACAAGATTGTGGCTGGGAACAAGCCACAGTGATCACCATTGCTGGAGAGATGATGGAATAAAGAACACAATCAGATATCAGGGTAGGGGATTCTAGTTCAACTAACTTATCAGGATTCTTACTAAAATTGGATCAGGCAGAGATGAACATGGAAGCCCAAAAGTCAGGGCCAATTTGAGAAGAGTTCAGAGGAGTGTTGTTAGAGGTTGTTTAAGGAGAGGTTCCTATAAAGATAGGAAGAAGGTTCCCAAGTCCTCTCTAGAGTTGTAGAGCCCTAAGTTTTCCCAGCTACTCCTGAGGTCTGAGCTGGAGCATTTTATACAAACCCCAAATTCAAACCATTAATTTTCCCCTGAAATATGCTCTACCTCCTGTATGCCCCAATAGTAAGTTCATAACTTGTACAATCCAGGGTACCTCATCATCCATCCACACTGAACTTACCACTTTTCCCTGAACATCCTTTTACGAGTGCTGTGTCCTGTGGCTAGAATCTCTTTATAACATTTTCTTCCTTGGAAAACCACTTACCTGTCACCTCTTCTGGCAAATGTTCCCCACTCACCCAGACTTTGTAATTTATCCGCTAGCTTTTTTTTTCCTTTTTTTGGTCACCTTATCATTGTGACCACCCTCCCCTTATCATTGTGACCACCTTCCCCTATTACCACTGCCAAGTAATTTTTAGGTCTCAAAACTACATGAACATCAAAATTACCTGAGGAGCTTTTAAATCATAGAGATTTTCAGGACTCAACAGGAGATCCTGACACAATAGGCCTGGAGTGGAACTAGAAACTGAATTTCTGAAAGCTCCACAAAAGATTCCAGGGAACATCCCTGAGGGGGGGCAGGTTTTTTTAGTTAGCATATGGTACAGAATATGAATGTCAGAGAAGATCCACCTGCCTGGGTCGGAAGGGATTATGACTGCTCAGATGAATGGATTCCCAGGGGATGCTGGGAAAACGAGACATCCTAAACTCCTACAAGAGTGAGAGGAGACTGAAAGAGAGATTCTAAATTTAGTTCAGACTCTGGAGTGGACAACAGAACAAAAGCCCATCCTTTGCTCTAAAGAGCCTTGGCTAGTCTCTGGAGCAAAATGGTCTGCATTAATTTCTAGCAGACTCTCTTTCTGCTCTGTATTATCTTCCCCTTCTCCCTCTGTGCTCTCAAAGGCATATATAGGTCAGCAGCCCATTGCTCCCCCAAGCCTCAAGTGAGGCATCTCCAAGGTCCAAGGTGTCAGAGGGCCTGAATAAGATAGCTGAATATACAAGGCCTAAAGTCTCTCATCAAGGGAGTTTCATCTGTCCAAAAGACCTAATGAGATTTCTGTGCCAATCCTAGGCAGGGAATCCAACCAAAAAACAAAAGCCAGTTTCCAGAAGAACAACTCCAAGCCTGAGCTGGAAATGTATGTGGCTGGTTTCTGCTGCACAGAAAAGAGAAGCAATCCCGAGCCCTGGGAGATGTTATCTCTGTTGGAGCCAGGTGCTTTCCACTCACCCTGCAGCTTCCCTGCAGTCTGGTAACATCCAGAACCCTCTGGGTGTTCTTTTTAAGGGCCATTTGAATCCACAATTCAAACTCAAGAGCATTTTCAATGTGAAAGGAATAATGCTTCATTTAGCTTTATTGCCTTAGCCTCAGCTAGGAAAGGGGAAGTGGGGAAGAGAGAAGAGCCTGCACCTCTTCCTCACAAGCAATGACATCTGCTGCTAGTGGGAAAATGCCCAGGGCATTGCCTTTCCATGCAGTTATTCCTGGGCATAAAAATAAAAACAACTCTTTTCCTCCCCAGTCTGCCAGCCTCTTCTGCATGTCTGGAAAGAAGCTCTCTGTAACTGGGCTACTTGGCAGGCTGTCCTCCTACAAACATCAACTGTCACAGGCATAGTGTGATGAGAAGGGAAGGCTCTAGGGCTAAGCAGAAGTATTGGCACACTCAAATGCAACCACCAGAAAGGCTCTGAAAAAGCATGAGAGACAATCAAGTAGATATTGTACAGTGAAGTATCCTGAAGGTGGTTCTCAAGGGTCTGCCTGTGTTTCAATGTCTGTTTTCACATGGAGAAGTTACACGCTATTTCCACACACAAATTTCATCTCCTTGAAAAAAACAATAACAAAGGTGGAGAAAAATAGAAGGATGCATCTAAAGTAATGTTATTAAAATCCTTAATCAACATGAAGCCATAGAAATCCCAGCACTCCCCAAGGTCCCCAACTGGTCCTCTCCCACACACTCACTCAGGTAAGCCATGAGGAAGGCTCAGGTCTCCTGTAGAGAGAAAAACAGGTGGTTTCTCCCATTCCTTGTCAGATTGAAGACACTACAGCACTTTGATCAGGACCACAAAGCTCACTCAAGCCCTGGTCTGTGAGGACAGTGTCCACTGGAAGGGTGAGTGCACAAGGGTTAATTTGGACTTCACTGAGCATGTTACATTCCAAAGTGAAATAATTAAGGGTAGCATAGTATGTGACAGTGAAGCAATCCATCAGTGGTCTATATAGATATGTACACTGAATGGTCATGCCACCTGCTTGCCAGGCCTGCCCTTCTGGGATTCTAGCCACACTTGCCCAATTAGCTATTTGGTACCACATCACCCTCCAATCCTGTTATCAGCTGATTGGACCAAGAGGCATGCTTGATTGAAGAGCAGCTTATGAAGTAGCCAGGCTCAGGAACCTTGCCAAATAAGCATAATCATGACCTAATTGAGCTCATCAGATTTCATTGCTCAGAAAATCTGAGAGCCCAGCATTAAAAAAAAGTATAATAGAAGAGAATTAGCAGTTTAAAGGAAATAAAGACATTCTGCTTACCAAATAGGCAGATAAAGCTCATGTCTAATGACCAGGGTAGCAAGTTATTTTATAAAGAACTCATTTGTTTAATTTCATAAAGCATTAAAGTAATCATCATAGGACAAAACATTACTATTTTTAGACATATTTTTCTTTTTTTAGTCATTATATCTGTTTAATCTCCACTGCTTTTTTAAAAGTTTATGTTATCATGGTAAGAACACTTAACATGAGATTTAACCTCTTAAAAAAATTTTAAGTGTATAATATATTATTGTTGACTATAGGTATAATGTTGCACAGCAGATCTCTATGGCTTGTTTTTCTTAAATGAAACTTTATATTAAATGTTTATATGGCATTCATTTTGAAGTTTGGGGCAGAGACGAAAAGAGTAGCTACACACTTTCTAGCCTAAATGTCAAATTTTAAACCTGAAAACACACACAGAAAAGGATCTGGAAATAGAAGTTCCAGAGCAACAGATTCAGAGAAGACACTACTGAGCCGTGAGAAGACTGGAACAGCCGAAGTTGGAGACTCTCCGAGCCTCTGAAGTGAGCCGGCAACAGGCAATGGATGAAAAGCAGAAAAGAATGCTCTCACTTCCTCTAAGGGACACCTGCAGAAACTCTCGTGGTGCCACAGAGAGGCTGCTGTGACTTTGGTGTGAACTAACCTCCTCTTGTTTCTCTCTGTATCCTTAGTAAAAATCCCTATCTCTCAAACATCAGTATGTCTTTGCTTCCTGAAACCTAAAAGAGTCTAACTAAAGCACTGTATTAGCAAATCAGAGAGATATTTCAGATATTATTATCAAAACCAAATGTGAGTTACTTTAAAAGGGGTGGGCAGAATATCAAGATTTGTGTTGTTCTATTGAGAATTAAATTCAAAAAACTTTAAAATGAAAGACGAACTACAGAGAAACATGGAGTAAATCCAGAAGACAGAGACCAGGAGGAATGTGTGTGAGCTATGTCTCAAAACAGCTCATGATCAGGGAATGAGGGAAGTGCAACCTGAAGAAAAGAATACGCAAGAGACTCATGATGGATGATATCCTGTGACAGCAATGTCAGGTGGAAGGAGAAATGGAATCATTTCATGCACCAATGGGGAGAAATAAGAACATAGGGAATCAACGTTTTAGTTTAACCTTTAGAAAAGTTTTCCAAAAATCTGGACTTAGTGAGAAAGCAGGTTGGTCTACTTTAACAGGGGTGAATTCTTTGTCATTGAATGTATTCAAGGAGAAACAGAACAGTGCCTTGGGAACGATGATTTTAAAAGAATATTTAAGTACCATCCCACTTCTGAGAATGTTTCACAGGTCCCTTTCATCTGTGATCTTCCTATATACAGAACACAAATTCTGGAGCCCTGACTACACAAATCTACAGACTATGTGAGCCTGAGCAGGTTATTTAGCCTCTATCTGCAAATATCTTAATCTAGAATTTGAGAAAACAATAATACATATATAATACAGATGTTGCAGAGAATAAATGTGGTAATTCAAATAAAGAGTTTAACAATGCCTGGCACACAAGAAGCACTAGATATATGGTGGTGGTTATTGTTGTTCTAAAGAATTTGTTCTCCAGAACTTGTTTTCAAGTGCTCATGATCAAACTAATTATAACAGTGAATGGAACATCTCATCATCAAAGGAGACGATATTAGAATATTAGAAATTTCTATTATTATATTATTATTTCTATTTCTAATATTCTAATATTAGAAATATCAGAATAGTTTTATATGTTATGAAATTTTAGTAAATTGATAAATGAACAGTAAAAAATGGTGCTAAGTTTTGGGATTTCTCCCCTTTTTTTCCTTTACAAAGTCCTCCCTTTAAGATTTTTTAAAAGAACAAAGAAAGACAGACTCAATGGCTATGATTGGGTTCCCCTGTTACCTCAATAATGATTTATTGGATGCCTACTATATTCCTGGCATTGCATCATGCACAGCAAACAAATACTTTGCTCTCAAGGTACTCACTTCACTTAGGAAAACAAATAAATCATCAAGATTATAGCAGATAAAAATCCTAGATGGGGGCATAAACACAGCTCAGTGACAGGTGTTAAGGAAAGTGAGGCAGAATGTCATCCTTTGGCCTGAATCCTCAGGAAAACACTGGTCCTTATTCCACCTGTGGAAGATGCAGACAACAAAAGCAAATCCTTGTTACCATTAAATGGATTAGAATTGCTGATGAGTAAGAATCTGTTTATTGCTCCAGTTATTTTTTTTCCTAAAAACAAAAATAGGCCATTTTCAAATTCAAGAGAACCCCCTACAATGTTCTGGTCATATAGCTTTAATTTCATTATCTATTCCATTTCTCTGCAAACTAAATTTCTCACTTTTCTGATAGTCAATTCTGCTTCAGGGTAATAAGATCACATTGATAACTGAAGCTGATACATGAACCAAAAATTTCATTTCAGTCAAAGACATCCAATTTCCTCACCTTTTAGTAGCCAGATCTTCTGATGCACTAAACTAAAAAGAAACTAGATATTAAAGGAGACATGAAAAAGGTCCAAATTATATTCTTCTTGGGCTCAGCTCACACATATCAGAGTATTCTGCCTGGACAGTATATTTTTTCAGTTTATGCTAAACTACTTTAACAAAAATCTCAGTGGCTTAAGATGATAGAAAT
The DNA here is from genome assembly GCF_000247695.1 of Heterocephalus glaber. Next base: position 32,940,088 of record NW_004624730.1, read on the forward strand.
TTATTTCACTTCTCACTTGCAGATCTAGCCATTCCTTAGGAGAAAATTTCCTCCATATGATGATTTAGACATGAAGACTCCTTCCATCCTTGTTTACAGAATATATGTAGCAGGGCAAGAGAGTAAGAAGAGATGAAAAAAAAAAATGGAGCATTACATAAAGAAACCATGTGTGTCAATGTAAATAAACCGACTAATATGGCTACCTTGCAAATACAAATACAATGATACACAAGAACACAAAGACAATATTAACATAGCACCTGGTTTGTGGAAGAAAAATGTTGCTAAATAAATATATATACTGTTTAGGCTGAGACTTTTTAAGACTATAACATCAGCCTCAATCCAATATCCCAAGGTAAACTGGAACTTACCTCAGTTTTTAAAGTGTCAGTTTAAATCAGACTCAATCAAGAGTATCTTATTAGTTGTAAAATGAAAAAAGAATACAAGATAAGTAATCCTGCAATTGAAATTTAAGTGGAAGCAACAATGTTGTGCCCAGATTGTGAAGTCCCAAAGACCACCAGGAGGCCGTTTCCAATGTAAGCACACGAGGGTCGTTTATTCAAGCTTAAGCAGGGACTCTCAATTGTCACCGACACAGCGGATCGAGATTGAGAGCCCTGAGTCCCAAACTAGCAGGGTTTTTATTGAGAATACAACAAGCTTTGGTTATTAGTAGCCAAGTGATTGGTTAATACTTAATACGTATGAAGTGTAGGGTTTTGGTTGGCTAGGCTTTGGGGGTCGAAGGGGATTATGTATTGGTTTTTGTAAGGGAGAAAGGGGCAAAGATTAATGGCCGATTGT
>NW_004624730.1:32960965-32988120 GCF_000247695.1 Heterocephalus glaber
GAAGTCTGTTTTTGAGGCTTGTTTATGTGTCTTCTCATTTCCACGGTGGGGGGGGGGTTGCTTCTGGCACCCAAGCGGCTCACCTTCTCTGCCCTAGGAGCTTGGGATGGCAGCAGGGGAGCTTCCTTCTGGGTGCTGGGACTGGCTGAGCTTCATTGCCCTAGGAGCCTGGGATGGAGGTGGGGAGCTTCTGGGTGCTGGGACCCACTGAGCTTCACAGCCCTAGGAGCCTAGAGTAGCATATATTTTTCTGTGCCACTTCTTATTCCTTCTGCATTGGACTCAAACTGATATTAAGGACTAATTTGCTTCTATTATTAAGTGATCTAAAGATGTATAATATTTTTTAATATTAATAAGACATTTATTCATTAATGCTTATTCTCAATTCAAGTAAAATTCTTCAGTCAAATATATTCCTTAATCTATTATGTGTATATAACTCACTATCTGTTTAAAAACACTTCAGAGCTTACTCAGTAGGTATTTACTGAAACAACTATGTGCTCAGGGTGATTTTGTTTTCCTTCATTCTGATGAGTTTAAACAATATGCAATTTGATTAAAATAAAATAATTCTCCAGAAGATCTCAGCAATGGAGTTATAGAATTCTGGCTTTCGATCATTGTAAACAAAGGCCAAGGTGCTTTCTGTTTGTCCCCATTAAAAATATTCCTGCATAGATATATCATAATATAAAGTATATAGCAATCAGTTATGTGGCTTTAATCCTATTAAAATCCTTTATGTACCTGTAACTTCAAATGAAGTTTTGAATTTGTCTATTCAGTTACCTCTTGTTCATAGCTTGGCCTTTGGAGTTAATGGTGTTTAGGTAGAGATTCTGATTCTGTAACTTATGATGTGCAATTTTGGATGAGTCATGTGGCCTTTCTGAATTTCAAATTCTTCATCTTTAAAAGCAGGGACAATAGTATGCCTATCTCGCAGAGATTTTCTAAGTCCAAAAAGTCATCATAAATGAAAAGGTCTGGTGTAGCTTTAACTAGAAAGCAATGGCTCAATATTGGTTTCCTTCTTTGTTTCTAGTTTTTTTCACTACTAATATATTTTTTTAAATATTACTCTCATGAACTCTGAAATTTCTTTTATAACTTCTAATTGTGTTTTTCAGTCTGGCAAAGAATTTGTCTACATTTTACCTAAGTCTTAAGATTGTGTGAAGCTGAACTTTAAAATGGTGGACTAATTAATCTGGTAGAGGAAATTTCAAGGCAGCCTAATGTTCAGGCTGTAACATGGGGACGGCTGGTTTCTTTCACCTAGATTTGCAATGAGAATCAGGTACAAAAAGTAGAACCAAAAGATATGGAAAATTTTGCTGGTGATCAGAAAGAAAGTGCATGTGAAGTTGGAGCCTAAAGAGTTCTGAATACTAAAGAGATTAGCACCATTAAAAAGTAATCAAGTATTGTACTTTGTACAGAAATAAGAAAGATGCCTAAGAGCACCTTAGAAAACAGCAAGACCCCACCTATCACAAGCTAAAAGGTACAAAAGTATAAGCATTTTAACTGAGAAGAGAGCAGCTGGGCTTTCTGCTCAAGAAAGGGCTCCTAGGGAATTGCTTCCCCAGGATTCATTTCCTGGAGTTCAGCCATCCAGATACTCAGAGGCCTTTGCAGCCATGGTCCAAAGGGGCCAGGCTACTACTTCAGCTGGTGGAAGATCTTGGCATCATCCATGTGATGTTGGTTTTTCAGGTATACAGAATGCAAGAGTAGTAGGATTATGGAGGTTTCCATCCAGATATCAAAGGAAGGCTTGAGAAGCCAAGCAATGTGCCCCTGAAAAAGTGATGTATGAAGCTGAGAGAGAAAAGTGGAAGACACAGTGGAGACCTCAGGAAGTTGGAGATGTCAACTTTAAAGATGTGGAATGTCTGCTGAGGCAAAGCATAGGCAGTGAGTGGATCCAGACCAAGAGAGGCTGCATAGAATGCAACCAGCAAGGAAATAGGAGTAAGGCTGCCCAAGCCCTTTGGAGTTCACATCTCACCATAACTTTCCTTGGGTGTTGGACATAGAGCTAAAAGATTTAATGTTTGCTCTGCTGCATTTTGGTCTTGGTTTCATCCAATTCCTTTTCATTCTCTATCCCACCATTTTGGAATGGAAATATTTGCTCTGGGATATCGTATGTTGGAATCACTTAGCTTTCTTTTTGATTTTCAGGGGGGCTCATATCTAAGAATTTGCCTTGAGCCTCAGAGGACACTTTGGACTTGGACTTGTCAGCAGTGCTAGAACTGTAAAGACTGATTATCTGTTAGATTGTTAAGAGATGGACTTAATCCATTTCATATAATGAGATAAGCATGAGCCTTTGGGGGAGAGGGACAGAAGCAGAATGTTATAGTTTAGTTGTAAAAATGTCTCATATTCAAAGGTAGAGCCTGATCAGAGGTGGAGGGCCCCTGGAGATGTGACCAGGAAATGTGTATTCTTGTCCCTTGTTCTCACTTTCTCTTGGCTTCCTGGCCACCACTGAGTGAGCACCTTTCCTCTGCCATGACCTTCTACCATGCTGTTTCTGCTTTGGAGCCAGCTAACCATGGACTTAACCCACTGAAACTGTGAGCCTAAATAAACCTCTCCTCTTGAATTGCTGTTGTTTTGTATTTTGCCCCAGCAATAGAAAAACTTACTAATACACTAGGGCACTGAGGCTGAGAGATGCCCTATTATTCCAGTACCTGTTCCATTGAAATAGATAGCCTATTCAGTCACTGCAAAAGAAGAAAAAATAGGACTAGCATGTCTAGTACAGAATAATTAAATGTTTTGGCTGAGAAGTAGCATGCCAGTTCCATTCAGAGCCCTTGGAAAGACCTAACCAAACAAGTCACCCCAATTAATCTAGGTGCCTGAAAGGTGAGACAAGTAGAATCTGGGCAAGATCACTACAAAACCACTCATGGTACAGGGGAACAATATGAGTAAAAGCGGCTGAGTGGAAAACAGAAACAATAAAATAAAGCAGCCAAATAAACACTCCTTATGTATGCTCACCTGGTGCTTTTATCCCCAAGATAACATTTATATGAAGCAAAAGAGAGGCTTATCAGAGTCTCTTGGCTATGTAAAAGAGCCATAGACACAGTTATTGACTGGAAACCATTTGGAAGATTTGGTTAAATACTGATTAGAAGCAAAATAATTTATATCAATAGTGTATGACAGCCACAGACTTTTTTTTTACCATTTTTTACCCAAAAAGCAGCCATATAAACTACATCACTATCTACCATCACATAATTTAGAGAGGTTTTTTTGTACTGGGAATCGAACTCAGGGCCTTGTGCTTGCCAGGCACGTGCTGTGCCACTGAGCTACATCCCCAGCCCAATATTAGACAGATCTTAAGAAGAAAAGAAAACATCATAAGCTTATCTGAGAGAATCACAGAAGTTCCTAGCCCTGGATTATCCAAGATTAATTTTTAGCTGTGGGAGGAAAACAAGAGTTCTAGACAGACATTAAATCATTTGAGGTAAAATTATATTCTCAAGCATGATTTTCAAATATCATGATTGGCACACAATAATAAATTAGCAAAGAACTAAAGACTTATAAAAAGATACATCTGTTAGGTCTGGAATTTCCTGGATGAGAAAGAGAAAAATGGAGAAGATGTCAGTACTCAGCCAGGATATAGACAGAAAACAGATATCTCTGGACTAGGTAGAAATGAATGATCTGATCACCTTGGTAATTTTATTGTATTTCTTCCAGTTTTGAATTTAAATTAACCTCTGTCTGTGCTATTTGTTTGTTTGCCTGTTTTTTGTTTTGTTTTGTTTTTTTTGAGACAGAATTTTACTTTATAGTTCAGGATAGCCTTGAACTGAGTATGTAGTCCAGGCTGGCCTCAAACTTGCAATGATCCTCCTACCTTGGCCTTCTGAGTGCTGGGATTACAGGCATGTGCCACCATAAGCAGCTACTTGTACTGTCTTACGATAAGAATTGGGACACAAGACAGGTCAGAAATAAGGAGAAATTACCCTTTGACTCCAAAAATCACCTTACTGTTTTCAACGCAATCCATCATTCCCTTGAAGCCTGGATGACCATTCCATCCCATATGCTACCCTTTCCTCTCTTACATACAACCCTTATTGGACAATATCCTTGCAGGATCCAGTGTAAACTTTTTAGCATATGTGTGTTCCTGCTTTCCTCTTTAGCTTTATGTTTTCCCATACCATATTCTTCAGCACCACTTACATGGAATAATTTATGGTTCTCTGATGAATTCTTTTTCTTCTTACTTCCATATGTTCTGGTTAAATGAGCACCAGCATCACCACCAGAGCCAGCAGTACCAGCAACACTAGTGCTGTCAGAACCACCACTACAAGCTCTAAGGCCACCATTGAATCTACTGACAGCACCCTTGTCACCATCCGCTCCGGTAGCATCGCCTCTGCTGCCACCACCACCACCACCATCAGCAGTATCACCACGACCACCACGCAGCCAATAAAGGCCCTAGTAAAGGCCCTTGCTTTAAAGTATCAGCTTCTCTATGGATCCATAACATTATCCTCTGTGTTACCAGAGAGCCCTATTCAAAAGTTTTTCCTAAAATGTTATCTAGGAAGCATTTTCCTCAAGATGATAGCACACAATCACCTTCATTAACAACTGTTATTGTGTCCTTTGAACAAAGCCTTCAATATTTTGAAAAACAATGCATTCATACAATATAAATAACAGAGAAAATAAAACTTTTATGCCTCTGAAATAATAATTATAATAGATTTATTGTACTTTAAATGTATGTTTTGGGCTATGTTGTTTTCAAATTATTTATTTTTGGATTAGAATCACTTATGTTTAAAATTAATGGCTTTGTTCTCTGGTTTTACTCCTCTGCTCTGCTATCCAAATACCATGAACTGAGTAGCTTTCCTCCATCATCTGTCATGATGTTTCTGCCTTGGAGCCAGCTGATCATGGATGGAGCCCTCCAAAATTGTGAGCCGAATTACATGTCTCCTCCTATATATTGTGTGTGTTGGTTATTTTGGTACTGGCAATAAAAAGCGGACAACCACAATAGTTAAATCTGCAATGTAAGTGCTGACAAAATCATTCATTCTGTCAGTATTACACAGTACCTACTCTGTGCCAGGCACTGTGCTAGGCACTAAGAATCATAATGGACAAGATTGACATGGTCCTTGCCCTCAGTGTAGATTCCATTCTACAAAAAAAAGTAAAACTTCCTGCTCCCAATTAGAGACTAGATATCATTTTTTCACCCATAAGAAGATATTCTTTCCCTTTTACCTTACTTAGAACAGAGGTACTCATCCTAGAGAAATGTGACAATGTGGCTGGCAGGTAAGGATTAGAAAAACTTCCCCCAGACTTCCTCCAGGCCCAGCTGAGACTGTGTTTACTCAGTCAACTAAAGAAGGAGGAGCAGAGAACTGATAGTCTGTCTCAGAGAGGTTACTCAGCCCTGTCTGGGTCTAATAATGAGGATTGAGTGCCATGGATTACCAGAGCTCATAGCTATTACATTGTACCCTAAATGGGTTAGATTAGGTTTTTTTCAATTACCCATTGAGAGAAGTAAAGATTTCATGTTCTGTTGCCTCTAGAAATTGCCACTGGGGAATAAAAATTGTTACTGCAATAAAATTATGATTGTGGGAAATAACACTGAGCATTTGGGTTCTTTTTTTTTTTTTTTTGCTTAAATTCTTTTATTGGTGCATTTTAGGTATACAATACGTTTACATTTATCACTGGGTGCTTGTACCTGTACATGATATATCTTGGTTCTTATTTTTTCCCCATTACCTGTGTTCCCTTCACCCCCTCCACCCTTTCCTATTTACATAGATTTTGTTTCCATTTTTTTCTTTTCTCATAATTTTTCCTTTCCCTTCTTTCCTTTCCCCTTCCCCTCCCACTTCCCCTATCCCTTTGGACCTTTTCTTCCTATTTCAAATTATCAGTTATTTGTTTTAATCATTTTAACCCTTATTTACACTTTCAGTTTCTCACACTAGAGAAACTATTCGGTATTTACACATGTGTGTCCTATTTATTTCACGTAAGAGTATCGCCTCAATGTGCATCCATTTAGCTATAAATGTCTCTAGTTTCTCGTTCTTTATGGTTGAGTAGTACTCCATTTTTACAAAAAGCATTTGGGTTCTTAAAGGCCCACTCCTCTTTCACTGTCAGAAATACAGATCCAATAGTCTATTCTATCCAGAGAAATCCTTGAGTTTAAGAACAAGTGTATTAGTCTGCTTGAGCTGCTGTAACAAAATTCTATAGATGAGGTGGCTTAAAAATATGTTTGTCTTAGTTCTGAAGACTGATGAATCCAAGATCAAGGTAACAGCTGACTTAGTTCCTGATGAGAGATCCCTTCTAACCTTGCAGGTGGCCACCTTTTTATTCTATCCACATGGCCCAGAGAGAGAAAGAGAGCTATCTTTCTCTTTTTCTGTTCCTCCTCTTATAAAGCCACTAACCCCACCATGAGGGCCCCAACCATCATTAATTCATCTAACTCTAATTACTTTCCAAGGACCCCATCTATAAATAGCATCATACCAGGAATTTCACAACCTATGAATTCTGGGGAAACACAGTTTAGTCCGTAGTATCAGGTGATATTACAAACTTGGAGGGCTTCAAATTGTTCCTTTCTCAAATTAACCTATCCCAGGATTCTTTTTTATTTCACATTTTCTTATTCCTAGGATGACTTTCAATGTAAGAGAGGCCCTACTGTGTACATTTAACTGGGCTTCAGTAAGAGATAGGATTTCCTAACTTCTAAAATCAGGCACAAGAATCAGTTCAGAGACCAGGAGAAATATCACTGGCCTACAACAGATAATTCACCATATTCTGTACAGCTAAGATTTAAGTTGTCATTCTGCTAATGGTCTGTGTAGCCTGTGGGCAAAATTTAGGTTTCACATTTTCCAAACAATGAAAAGGAAGTAAGATCTCATTGTCAGAGCCAGTGATAAGGGAGGCAGGCAGCTTTGGATCTGGTGCCTCTCTACAACTGGCAGACGAGAGAGCACATGAGGTCTAGTCATGCTTTGGCAAGGTATTAGCTGTGCTATCTTGGATGAGTCACTTAACTCATCCCTGATTTGTAAATAAGGATGATAAAATATCCTGAGTATCTGACTGGAACACTAAAAGGGGCCAGTACAAATGTTGCAGGTGTGCATAGGATAATATTGGAACTACAAATGGTGATAATCAGGCCCAACTCTCACCATTTGGAAATAGTTTAAGGCCTTGGTTTCTCAGAATTACCATAAAATTGGCATCCCAGAGCTTTTTAATAGGAGCAATAGATCTTTCTCCCTTGCTTTCTGTGTAAGGTTACTCCTAATACTTCTTTAAGGTCCTAAATATGATAACCAGGGGTAAAAATTATTTCAAAAACAGAGCACTCCTCTAAATTCTGTAATACGATATATATTTTTTGGTTTTCATCAATGGTTCCTGGCTCATAACACCCATGGCCCTTGTTATTTCCTAAATGACTGGAATAGTAAGGTTAAAATATTTGGCCTTGGGCTGGGATTTAGCTCAGTGGTTTCACTGCTTGCTGCGCAAGCGCAAGGACCTGAGTTCAATCCCCAGTACCAAAAAAAAAATTAAAAAATTAAAAAATAAAATATTTGGCCTTTTGTCTTTGGTCTGAGCTTCACAATAGTTTCAGCGTGATAAAAGTGAAAGAAAGTCTTTTGTTATTATGTCTGGGTGCATTAGGCCACAGAAAGCAAAATCTCTCTCTCCCTATCACTCTCTCTCTCTCTCTCTCTCTCTCTGATTTCCAGCCCACCAGCCCTCTTTTCACCTGTCTATTTTCCTCCCAATGGTAGGCCATAGAAACTATTATTTCTCTTCTCCAAGACAGGTCTAAAAACTAAAAATATACTGTAATATCCCTCTGATTTCTGTCTTGGAACTAGACATAAAGAAATGACATAAGGCCACTATTTCAGAAAGAGTCTTGCCCCATACCAAGGAAGAAGCAATCCTGTGCAGAGAGGCCAAGAAGAATCGAAGCTGATGGGCCTTGCAGGGTTTTCCCCCTTAGTCTGTTAACTATTAGACCACACCCTTCTATCCAGTCACATTTCTACACAGCTTTCTATTCTCTATCCCTTGATTCCTATGTAAAAGGACAGGGTTTGGAAGCTTCTAGAGAGCTGAACATGTGGAGATTCTAGAGACCGTGTGCCTGGAGAGGGGATGGAAGCTCCACACCCCTTCCTCATATTTAGTTCCATGATTCTCTTCAACTATATCCCTTAGACTACCCTTGATAATAAACCAGTAAGTGTATTTCCCTAAATTCTGTGAGTTGCTCAAGCTAATCAAACCCAAAAAGGAGATGTAAGAGGCCCATCATAGCCTATTGGTCAGAAGCACAGGTCACAAACTAATGGTTACAGGGCTGGGAATGTAGCTCAGTAGCAGAGTGCTTGCCTGGCATGTGCTAGGTCCTGGGTTCAATACTCAATACCAGGAAACAAATAAAATAGGGGCTACAACTGGCATCTAAAGTTGGGAGGGGGAATCTTAGGCACTGAGACCTCAAGCTGTAAGATCTTACTGTCTCCAGTTAGACAGTGTCAGAAGTAAATTGAAGCAGAAATGTTGGCCAAATGCCCATAATCCCAGGTAAAATTGGGAGGTGAGGGAGGAAGATCAAAAGTTTGAGGCCAGCCTGGGCAACTTAGGGAAATTGTCTCAAGTTAAAAAAAAAAAAAAGTGTAAAGGGGCTATAGATCATCACTCCTTATATTCATTCTCCAATACTTAAAAAAATGAATTAGGAGAAACACGGCTGGTATCTGCCTGCAGAATTAATTGCTTGCTCACTGGTCGGGAGAAATTCCCACATCTTTCAGGTCACAGAGTGATCTGTGTTATGAGTGAATAGTAGGAGAAATGAGGTTTGATTTTGTTTATTTTTCCTTAGATCCTCAGACACTATTTACATGTTACTTTAGAAACTCTGTTATCAAGGCCTTTTTATCTCCAAAGCAAAATGTACTTAAAGGGCTCACTCTTTAATGATAGCAAAACAAGCCAATCTTTAGCCAGTCTTTTCTAAAATAGTGAGGGTCCTTGAACAGATGTGAAGAAAGAAAAGATTAGTTTAAAGAAATCCTTTCCCTTTTCTGACTTCAGTTGCTTTATGCCTTAATCAGAATTACTCGAGTAATCAATCCACCAAAAACTGAATAATCAATCCTACAAAAATTGGTTTTTAACACTTGAGCAGCTATTATTAGTTTAGAAAAATTAACTGAAGTGGGAGGTAAGCTCTGACTACACAGGATAACAAAGTTTTGAAATTAAACCTAAGATATCAACAAACCTGTACACAGCTTGCCTGGCCTCAGGGACCACTGAGATGCCTGACAGGGCAGTGGAGAAGAGAGGGGGACGAGAAGGGGTAAGAGCCCAGGGGCACCTCAGGATGTGGGAAGGGAAGAAAAGCCCTGTTCTTACTATGAGTAAACAGGAAATCTGGTTCAAAAACAAAACAAACAAACCTCAAAATGGTCTAAGATAGTGGTCAAGTAGTTTAAAGTCCCAGAAAGTGATCCCACTAAGATCTCAGTCACTCTAGGACTGCAGACATGGCCTCCAGCCCAACTTGGGGGCTGCTGTGCATGACACAATGGTACAATGGAATGGACTCTTGGGTCTCTTTCAGACTGGTGCGGTTGAAATCCTTATGCTGGGAACTTAAAAAGTAGACTCTATATGGAGATAAGGCCTTTTAAAAGGTAGTTGAGGTTACCTGAGGTTACAGGGTTGGGACCCAATCCAATGTGACTAGTTCCATATAAGAAAGACCAGGGGCACTCACACATGGGGGAGAGACCATGTGAGGACAGCCAAAAGCACTGGGAGAAAGCACACCTGCTGACACCTGGACCTGAGGAATTCTACCCTTCAGAACTGTGACAGATAAAATTCTGTTGCTTAACCTACCCAGTTTGTGGTATTTTGCTATGGCAGCCCAGTAAAATAATACATACATGTAAATCCAAATCCAAAAATATCAAGAATAAAAGAAATATTATTAATACTTTATTTTTCTACAGCTCAATTACAAGTAATTTCAGAATCAGAACTTCCACCTTCCTCTACCTCAAGCAGTGCAGAATTTACCCTCAGTTCACCCAGATTCTCTCAGTGCCAGAGCATGGGGAAAGGCATGTCTTATCTGGCCCTTAGGCCCTGGACAGCCTTTGTCTATGTGAGTTCTTCAGGTTGGGCCTTTCTGCGAGGCTGCAATGGTCCTATTGTCCTAGGTGCACCATTGTGTAATTTTTCTTCTTTGGGGTCATGCTGTCTTTTTTTGACACTGCCAGGAAACAAAGCCTGAGAATGTACTACTAGACAGGGTATGCATGGGGTGGGGGGGTGTCTGGGGGTGCTCTCCATTTATAGAAGAAAGCTAAGCAATTGGGTTTTCATTCTTCCATAACCTAATTATAGCTACAGGCTGAAGTTGTATAGCCTAGCTGCTTAAAATAAAGATAATGACTCACCACGCATAAACGCACAGGCATACACACTCACAAAATTATTAACTATGTAGAGATAATGGGTATGTTAATTAGCTTGATTGTGATTATTATTTCACAGTATTTATATCTATCGAAAGATCAATTTATGTACCTTACATATATACAATTTTTATATGTCAATGGTATCTCAGTAAAGCTTAAAAAAATAAGGACAATGAACCAGAAGCACTGGCATCACTTGGAAACTTGGTAGAATTATAGAATTTCAGGCCCCAACCTAGAATCTGAAATTGTATTGTAACTGTATCTAAGGGGAAATTTTAGTTATATTAAAATCTGAGAATCAGTGGTCCAGTGCCATGGTCTGACACTACAGCAGGCATCAGAATCAGAGAGGGGTCATGTAAGCACAAAGGCCTGGAATCTGACCCAGATGCTACATCAGCAGGTCTGGGGAGCCCTGAGTAATGGTGATACTGTTAGTTTGGGGCTATGATTGGAGTAGCATTGGTATGGAACATATGTAAATACATTAGTGTTTTATAAGTTAAAGGACCTCTGGTAACTTGTCCTGAATACCTTGTTATGAGTTGAGGTAGACCTCTCTTAACATTTATAGAGCCCAGGGCAAGAGTACAAAAGTAGACCTGCATACTATTTGTACAATATTTTAATGTTACAAATCTGGCTGAAAGTGAGGTGACAGAAATAATGTTTAATTCTGTTTTGACAAATACACCTTCAGAATGTATTTGTCAGGGCCCGGGACTTAGCTTGGTGGTGCTGCCACCTGCCTCGAAAGTGCAAGGTCCTGAGTTCAATCTCTGGTAACCAAAGAAAAGGAATGTATTTGTCAGATCTTCATATCAGGTTCAGATGTGGAATTTTCAGAAATCATCAGAATTCATTCTTATCCTTATCCATGAACTGTTCCTTTTCTCTCTCCCTTCCTCCATTCTGAGAAAAGACACTAGAAGTGGGCTCAGGGCCTTTTGGGCAAGGAATTCCAGTGACTCCAGTACCATACAGAATGGGTCCGGAAGGAAGAAGACCCTCCAGGGTGGTGTATCACTTGGCTTCATGGCCACTTTGCTCCTGTAAGGATTGAGACCACAAAGGGGCCAGAATGGGAACCTTTCAAACACAGAAGGCAGAGGCATCTCAACATAGCCAAGTCTAAGGATGATATAGTTTGGAAGGCTTGGGGCCACCGGTGGTTTTCTGATTAAATTGTTAGTACTATAGAACTCTATAGTGCCCCTAGGAAGTATGTAAGATAGAATGCAGTGGTCAACAAACTGAGTTCTATGACTCTTGGTGTGGTTCTTAAATCAGCAGCATCAGCATTATTATGGACTGAATATGTTTGTCCCCCAAAAATTCATATGCTAAAGTCCTAAGCCCAAATTCCTGCTATTTGGAGATAGGGCCCTTGGGAAGCAATAAGGTTAGGTAAAGTCATGAAGTTAGGACCCTCATGATGGGATTAGTACCCTTATCAGAAACATCAGAAAATTCCCTCTCTCTCTCTCTCTCTCTCTCTCTCTCTCTGTCTGTCTTTCTCCCTTCCTCCCTCCCTCCCTCCCTCTTTCCTTCTCTCCTTCCCTCAAGGTAAGGCTGCAGCAAGAACATGGTCATCTGCAAACCAGGAAAAGATTTCCCTCCCCAGTAGCAGAATCTGCCAGCACCTTGATCTTAGACTTCCAAGCCTTAGCTTTATGAGAAAATAAACATCTATTATTTAAGTCTCCATTCCATGCTGTTTTGTTGTGCCACCTAAAGCAGACTAACACAGATTTTGGTACCAAGAAATGAGGTGCTACTTTAACAAACACTTAAAAATATGGAAGTGTAACAAAGAGGTGGATAAAGCCTGGAAGAATTGAGGAGCACGTTAGACAATACCCTAGATTGCTGTAAATAGAATATTGATAGAAATGTCAATGGTAAAGCCATTTCTATAAAATCTCAGGTAGAAATGAGGAACAGGTTATTGGAAACTGCAGGAAAGGTAACCTTTGGCTTAAAGTGGCAGATAACTATGCTGAATTGTGCTCTAATGTTTTGTGCAGAGTAGAAGTTACAATCAATAAAACTGAATATTTAGCTGAAGAATTTCTAAGCAAAATCTTGAGGAGTCATTTGGTTCCTCCTCTCTTACAATGAAATGTGAGAGGAGAGAAATAAATTGAAGATGGAATTTTTAAGCAAACAAGAAACCAGAATTTAGATTCTTGGAAAATTTCTAGTCTATATTTCAGAAAGAAAGAGAGAGAGAAAAGGAGAAATCTTACTCTAAAAGGAACAATAAAGATGTGGCTGAACAACCATTTGAGAAAGATCTTGTGTGTAAACGTGGATGTAATCTGATTACCTCAACAGAAGCCAGGAATGGAGAAAAGATCATATCAGCAGATATTCTGTCAACTGCAAATAAAAGGGACAAAACAGTGGGACAGAATGAAAGAGGCAATTAAAACCAATGGCTTAGATCCTACTGCTGGGATCCTACAGGACTAGACAATAGAAGTAGAACTATCTGGATGTGAACATGCTTTATCCTTTTAAAAAAGGAAGAATGAACATAAAGGTGATTTAGAGATCATCAAGGCTATCTCTTCCACTAGAGGCCCATAGAGCCTTAGTTCCGGGGGGCAGAATGTTCTCAGACCCCTGAGGGTGGTTCCCTGTGGAGCCAAAGGGGCGGCCACTCCACCAAGTGGGCCAGCAAGGCAAAACACAAATCCAAAAGGATTATTCTCAAGACTTAGCAGCTAAAGAAATTTGTCTTGTTATATTTGAGACTTACATGGAACTCATCACCTCTTTCTCCTGTACGGGATAAGAATATCTATTTTATGCCTATCCCACCATTGCATTTGGGAAGTTCTGTACATAACTTGTTTTGTTTCTCAGGTTCACATCTAGAAAGGAATTTTTCTTTGGGATATATTGGGTCTCATTTAATTTATATGACACAAGTAAAACTTTGGACTTCAGAATTGATGCTAAATAGTGCCTTTGGAAAATGATTATAGTTAGATGAGGTCATGCAGGTAGACCCCTTAGTGGGATTAGTATCTTTATAAGAAGAATCACCAGAGAATGTGCATGCTTTGAGGCTCTTCCTGCAAGCCACTATGGGAAAACAGTGAGGAGGTGGGTGTCTATAAGCCAAGAAGAGAACTATTGCCAAAAATCAAATCCACTAGTATCTTGAGCTTAGACTTCTCATGCTTTTGAACCATGAGAAAATAAATTCCTGCCGTTTAAATTCCTGTCTATAGTATTTTGTGATGGCAGCCTCAGCAAACTAACACAGACATTAGAGTCTTATTAGAAATTCAAATTTCCAGGGCCCTCTCCCAGCCCCACTGAATCAGAAACTCTGGAACCAAAGTCCCAGCAGTCTATGTTTTAACAAGTCCTCTAGGGTTTTCTGATGCATGTTTCCAAAGCTCAAAGCAGTTTTTGTTCTGCTATGTTCCTCCATTAGAAATAATTTGAACAATATTTTTTTTTAAAGAATTCACTTTTGGACTCCTCAGAACTAAAAGTGTTTTTTGCTCCATTATCAGCAGGATCTCTCCACTCCCCACCAAGTTCATAAATACAAAGTAAGGCTGCTGATCTAATGTATGTTAGAGTGTACCTGGTTAAAACTATCAGAAACGTCAATCAGTGTGCTCTGTGCACAAGATTTTCAGATCCATCTCTTGTATGAATTTTTTCATATTTTCATCTCCTTAAAATTATGACAATAAGGTCTTAGGAAAAGGCTGCTAAAATCACATTTTAGAAACAGACATTTCTTTGATTTATCACATCTATATTCATGTAGGCATAAAAGTCACAAGAGGACATGACGAGGGCTCAGCATGTCAACCTCTTTCCTTGGATTCTTGGGAGATTTATGTCTCCACAGTAATATTAAATGGGAAGAGACAAGAAGGAGTTTTGGTATAAAAATAATAATTAGTACTTGAATTTAAATAACTACAGCATGGCAAATTTCCTTATGTGCTCCATGAGAAGAGGAGAAAGAAGAAGTCAGATGTCTTAATCTACTTGTGGGCAGCTTTTATATACTTCATGTTACATGCAACCATCACAGCATTTTCAGGCTAGTAGCGTTATCACCTTTATCAATTTTTTTTTAAATTTGACTCAAGAGGCAGAATGTGTGGCTTTCTGAGGGCAACTTGGTCAATAAATAAATGCCTTGGGATTTGAACTCAAGAACCTCTATTTTCTTACAACACTGCGATGCCTCCTTACACTTACAGAAACTGCATTGTGTCCTTACGGTCTGACTTTCTCTCAGGGAAACTGCGGTGCTTTGGTTATTTCATTCAGGCTGCTTACTACACTTACTACAAGAACTTACTAAGGAGCATCTGGCTCTCTAGTCTGTTTGTCCATGTTTCACTGCTATAATATGGATAGTTTTCTGGAAAGTAAAAGTAATCAAGTCATTCCCTCCACTAAGAATTCTCACCTCAGTCCCCAGGATGAAGCCCATCATCCTCAGCATGCCGCCCATCATCCTCAGCATGCCACTGAAGATCCTTCCCAACTTGTCTTCTGTCCATGTGTCAATCTCCCCTCATGCCCTTTTTTTTTTTTTAACTCACTATGTAATTCAGGCTGACCTTGAACTCACTATATATGTAGCCCAGGCTGGCATCAAACTCACAGTGATCCTGCTGCCTCAGCCTCCTGAGTGCTGGGATTATAAGTGTACACCATCACACCCAGCCCTCCCATGTCTTTCAACTGCTCTGCCCTCCTACAGGATTCTGTGCTCTACCCTCACTGTGCCCCTCACTGTGGCCCCTCACTGGGTGACCTCTAATCCATGCTCAGATCATGTTTCTTGCCCTTTCCCTCCAACATATGCTCTTCCTTTTGCCTAAAGTACCTGTTATGGCTCCCTTCTAGATGTCCCCCCAAAGCCTCATGTGGTCATAGGTAGGGCTTTTCAGAGGTGGCTGGATCTAGGGTATGTGATGTTCGGATAGAGGATGTGGTGCTGGGATTGATTCACCAAGTGATGTTAGGATTGAGGCTGCCCCTCCCTGGGTGTGAGTGCTACCTACTCTAAGGGTGAGTAGCCTGGATAGGATATAAGGGACAGAAAAGGGGTCCCTTCTTGTCACTTGCTGCTTACTGCTTTGATTCTTCACTACTTTGCTGACTTCTACCTGTCATGAACGTTTCTCCTCTGCAATACCACCCTATCTTGGAGCCAGCCAACTATGAAGTGAAACCTCTATGAACTGTGAGCTAAATAAAACTTTCCTCCTTTAACTTTGCATGTCGAATATTTTGTCTCAGTAATAAGAAAGGTAACTAAGACACTGGCCTTCTTGACCCTTTTACTTAACTAGTTCCTCCCTGTCCTTCCAGCCAAATTGCCCCAATCTTCACAATCAGCAATCAGACTTGAGTATATCTCTGGAATGTCCCCACTGTGTCTTGCAACTCCTTCTATCATGATATTTAGGGTACTGCAGAGTTGTATACTTGTGCCAGCTCAGGATCACTAACTAAATGGACTATAGTTACTGGTGCTGAGAAGACTTCTTGCACCTTGAAGTCACCCTCCCCCTCTTTGTGGGAGTCCCCTGGGAAGGTTCACATCTGCTCAGAAATAAGTCTCTTCATCTGCATCATCCACTGAACCCTTGCCTGCAGACTACTTTGGTCACCCCTGCTGAGCTACTTCTGCCATTGCTTACCTCTGCTGCAGAGCCTGCAGCACTCACTTAACCTTCCTTGCTGTCCCCCAACTGTGACTGAGCCACACTGCAAGTTCCAACCACCTGCCAGCAATTTTTGTGTGCAAAAGGTTCTTTCTGTTTTATTTGTTTTCACTCACAGCTCCTGCTCTCTGTCACGGTTTCAGACATGCAGGAAAGCATAGATGAGCACCATTGAGTTCTCAAAGTCATCTTTCCACTTTGATGATTGTGGGGCTACAGAATATGTCACCTCCAAATATATTTCTTTGGCATATTGTAAGAGGGTTATTTAGAGAAGCTGCAGTCAGAAATCTGCTTTTTGTAATCTGAACATCTTTTTTGTAAAAGAAATTTATAAAAATAAATTTACATCCAAGTGCATTTGTAGAGTAAGTAAGGATGTAAACAGAAGTTTTCTCTCCAGAGGTCCCCCTTAACTGCCCAAGCCAATCTGGGAAAGAACTAGAAATGTTACCTGAAAGACCTTTTTTTATAGAGTCAGATGACCTTTATTTACAGTGTATTCTCCTCAACTTCCCTTTGCTTGCTTCAATATCCCTCAGAAACTCTCAGCCCCAGTTCCATTCTGTGGCTCAGAATGGTGTACAAACTTCAAATGTGTGGCCCTTTCTTTAAGTCTCACACTTTGTGTGGGGCTCCTGTGCCTGTGTACTTAATAAATTTTATTTGGTTTTTTTCCTATTAATCTGCCTTAATTCATTTCATAGACTAAGGTTTTTCCAGAGGGCAAAGAGAAGATTTAAAATTTCTCTACATAGGAAGTAGACTCTGTGGAAATAAGAAGGAGATTTGGGAAAGGAGGGAGACAAGAAGCTGGAGTAAAAATGATCAAGATGCAATATGTATGTGCATCAAATCCCCAAGGTGAATGTAATCACTATGTATCACAAACATACTAATAAAAAATTTTTTTAAACTTTCCTACATGATTGAGGTCATAAATTTGGGCATAGCTTATCTTGACTCTTTATCCCTTAGGAGAAATTTTTCAGGTGGTCTCATTTCCACATGCTAATAGACCTCCTAGAGTCCTACCCACCAGTATTCTACTTCCCAACATAGGCTCAGAGTGGTGCCCCCACTGCCTTCCTATCTAGAGTGTTGGGCATGGAGCCAAAGTGATCAAATAGGACACAGATTTACTCCTCTAAATTGAGAGTGGTACTGTAACTGAATTCTTCACAAAGAGAAAAATGCTTATTTTCCATTTCTGTCTTTTTGCAAAGAGAAAACACTAGAGGAGCTCTGGTTGTTCAGAGTTCTACATTGGCTGTGGCTTTAGTTTTTAGCAGCTTTTATTGTTAGTTGTTTTGTTTCCTCTAGCCCTGGTAGCCTAGCCTGAAAAGTGAAGGGATGACAAGTGAGGCTGATGAAAGTCAGGAGCTGAACATAGGCACTATGGTGATCAGACAGTGGTTACAATTGTCTGGGAAAAAGACAGACATAGACTGTCATTTTTAAGCACTTCTGAAAAGCTAAAAATCCCCTGGATCCTGGCCTTTTACTTGAAGTGCTTATTTCTTGGCAGAAATGACTTGGTCTCCTAGAAAATACAGGTAAGAATTTGACCAATGGTCTGCAAATTAATCTGCTTTTTAAAGGAGACACACATTACCATATATCTTTCTTTCCCTTCATAATTGGCATTTTGGTAAATCCAGAACATTTTATTTATCCTGGTGAGTATCTATCTAGAAAAGTCCCAGCCAGAGCATTCTACCCTATAGGCTAAAATCACAGTTTATCTCACCAGCCAATTGGAGATAGTCTAGTTGTCTAGTAATCACTAGGTAAAAGCGAGGCTAGAGAACATTGTGGCACAATTCAATAAAGAAAAAACACATTTCCTCCAAAAATGGAAAGCCACAACCTGGCGCTTTAAAAAACAACTGCATCTCTGGTGCTAGGAGTGTAGCTGTTGCCATGGTATCCATCCAGCCAAAACCTCGGATGCCACAGAGGTTCCACTGAGACCAGATCCTCAGAGCTGACAGCAACAGTAAGATGCAGCCACCTGTTATATATTAAAGCAACAAGAAAACACCCTCTTCTGACATGCTGCAGATGATGCCATGCTCTGGGATAGGCTCTTGACAAGAATGGAGCTCCCATGGCTAAATTCCATGTTTGTCCTTTAAAAATGCATAATTCTGGGTCATGTCTGGGGCCACCACACCCAATCCAAGAAACACTGGGAGTATGCACCTCCTTTGGCTGTCCTTACAGAAACAGTATGCACTGTAATTCTGCCTACCTTTTATATATAGTAAATTAGGGCATTCTCTTTTATTTTATTGCTATGATCATAGCATCTGTCTAACTTTTTCATTTAACAGATGTGAAAATTGATAATATCCAAATATTGATATATCAATAAAATAAAATATTCCACAAAGTATATTACCTTACCCAAGCTCATTCAGCTAGTAAATGAGGAATCCAGGAATTGAACCCAGGAATGTCTGATTTCAAATAAAACCCATCCATTTCTTCAGCAGTTTGCAGTTTCCCCTAGACTATATTTTCTTTCTTGTATCAGTTAAGAAATATTTCAGCAGCAGGTAAGAGCAAGAGTAAAAACTAAGAGTACCCTAGACTTTAAAGGAATTAAATCTGGACATAAGCAATTGCAAAACTGGTTCAAAAGCAACATAGGATCAGGACCCCAGGTTGGTACAGTATCTGGCATTCTGATGACCTTCCTCAAACAATCACAAAAAAATATGAGAAAAGAAAAAAATGTAAACAAAGTCTTTGTAAATAGGGAAGGGTGGAGGGGGTGAAGGGAGGGGAGGGGAATGGGGAAAAATAAGAACCAAGATACATCATGCAAAGGTACAAGATCCCAGTGATGAACGTAACTGTATTGCATACCTAAAATGTACCAATAAACTTAAAGGAAAAGAAAAATCACAAGACGGTTACCAGAAATGCAAACATCAAGTCTACATGAGCATTCCAAAGATAGACCCAAGGACGGCTGCACAGTAGAAGTAAGAATGTGAAAAAGAGCTATTATGATAATCTGATCTCTCCTCTCTTTACCAAGGACTAAAATTCTTTTCAGAATTCCCTCAGGTGGCTTTCTCTTAGTCTCACTGGACATAGCCAGGTTATGTGAATAAGTCTAGGTGGAAGAAAGTCTGGAAAAGTGAGCATTTGGCTTTTCTCCACATCTCTAAGGGAAGGAAGCTAAGAGAAATAAATTGGTAATAAACATTAAGAATCCATGTTCTTCGTGTCTGTCACATGTCCTCAAAGCCTCCAAGGAACCATCCTGGTTGGTAATTCTTTGGTTCTGTGCTCATAATCTTTTTCTAGAATTACTCTAAGAGCCTCCTAACTAATGTTTCCTGACCACAATCTATCCCGTTATTGGAAAGATTTGGGTGAATTGTTAGTTGTCTTATTCCTCCCCTGAACCTTTTCTATCACAAGACTTTCATAACCATCCATGGATTTAATACATAAGCATGTTGTAAACAGTGCTTCTATTCTAAGCACTATTGGAAAATATTCTTAACAAAACATAGTAGATGTAGAAAATTTCCTCTGGTTTGGAATAAGTGTTCCCAAAAGGCCCATGTGTCAAAGGCTTCATCCCCAGCCCATGATGTTTTTGGGAGGTGGTGGAACTGAGGGAAGATACAAGAAATAAAGATAGGTAGAAAGGAGATAAAGAAAATCATAATTTAAAAATTGTCCTTTTAATAAAAACCTGCAACTTCAGGATACAACCCCAGTCAAAAATTCCTAAGCATCTTAAAGACATCATAAACCTGGGCCTTTTTTTTTTTTTTTTTTTTTTTTGCCTGTAAGTGAGATTTTTCACCTGTGAGCAGATCATCTCTTTTCACCTCCAAGATGGGCTTTTCCCTTATAGATGAGCTATCACTCCATCACCTGGGATAGTTATCACCAACGAAAGGGTCATCACTCCTCCCCTGCAGAAAAGCCCACCACCTTTCATCTAGAATCTGAACCTCCTCTTTGCATAGATTCACACCTTCTACAAATTTTCACTCTCAAATCCCCATAAATATACCTAGCTCTAAGCCACAAGATGCTTCTTCTCCTTCTTAAGAGCCCACATTCTATTTCTTTGAATGTGTAATTCTAAAATTCTGCCTAATAAATATTTTTATTCTTCTCACTGATGTGCTCTGAAAATTTATTTTCTGTGATAGAAGTCTGCAAACCTGCAACCTACAATGTGCCCCAGGGTGGAGTGAACCCATGTTCCCCATCCCCACCTTGACGAATCTCCTTGGACCCTGTCTGGTGGTGGGACATTTAAGAGGTGTGGTCTAGTGTGAGTTCTTCTGATCACTGAGGTTGTGCTCTCAAAGGTAACACAGAGACCCCAAACCCTTTCTTCTTTTGACTCTTTCAGCCACCATGTGGACAAGTTTGCTCTGACACATGGTGCCAGCAATGATATGCTGCCTCCCCACAGGTCTAAAAGCAATGGTTTCCCCTTATAATGGACTAAAATCTCCAAAACTGTAAGCCAGAACAAATTTCTTTTTTACAATTTGATTGACTCTGCCATTTTGTTATAGTAACAGAAAACTTACTAGAATGGAATACATTATCTTTATTCCCCTTCTTTGCTTCCACAACAAATCTCATTCTAATTAACCCACTTCATGTGAACTTTCCACATGATCTAAATTCTAAATGAACTTGAAATGCTGTACCTTGACTGGAAGAAGAAATACACACACACTCAATTCTAACATTAAGGTTTAAAATTCCTCAAGGACTTACAAATTGACTACACAGAAACTTAGAGGATTTTCCTTTCTTTTTAATACAATCATTTCAGTGTTGTTGCTGGTTTTCAGTTTTACCGATTTGAACAATTAAGACTTTCCTATGAGATATTTTATTCTTGCCACTAAAGTCCAGGCTCAGACACTTCATTTTAAAAGCCTTGGGAGAACTTTTGAGTTGTTTTGTCCACAAACAAGCTGGAACAGTACAACAATAAAAATGTAAAGCAGCACCCCCTGTAGATTGCAAATTTCAGGTGGGACCACTCACATTGTTATTTGTCAATGGAGCCCCCAGGAGCTAGGAAGCAGCAGTCATGACAGTAGCTCTACAGGCAGCGGATAGGACACCTGTTAGCCTGAGCTCCAGTCCTCACAAGACCTGTGCTCACAGTGATGAGACAATGTCTTCAGTCATTGCCAGGGTACATATGTGAAGGTTTTTCACAGAAACTGTTGTTTTATCCACAGCCCAAACACTGAAGCCTGAGCAAAGCAATCAGTCTTTGTAAAGTGACACTTAGCTCTTATTTTTAAATGATTAAGTCAGGAAGGCAACCCTGATATTCTAGCCCTCTTCCCTTTGTAGAGAATAAAGACACAAGATAGAATAAGGGAATGAAGATTTGGAACCAGATACAAGTACAGCATCTGTTTGCTCAGTCAAAAAACCTGGCACCAGGATGGGGATTGAGGGTCACAAACTATTCGGTTATAAAAAAAGAAACACAGTTTATTTCTTGGGAAGAAATTATGCAACTTGGGGGAGGCTGAGTAGAATGTATTAAAGACATGAAATCTCAGTACTAAGTTAGTCCCTGGGGAATCAAATTCAGCTTTTCATTCATTCATCAAAAATGTATCATGTATCAATTGTGTCAAGCAGTGTGGCTGTGGAATTTGGATTGGAGGCAGACATGGTCCTTGCCCCTCAGGAAGCGTACAATCCAGTGGGAAAAGCAAGTATTAAATAAATAATCACACAAATAAGTCTGAGATTTGAATTGTGATGAACATTACAAAGGAAAATGCAAGGCAACAGAAGAGTGAAAAACAAAAGCACATACCTCACTAGACAGTATGATTCCAGGGAAATGATGTGTAAGCCCTTGAAGGGTGACTAGAGTCCAGCTAAGGGAAGTGGAGGCACATTCTAGGCAGAGGGAACAGCACACTGGGATTCCTTGAGAATAAAAAGAACTCAGTACATTTAAAGACAGGAAGGAAGTTAGTGTTGTCACCAGCTAGTGTGGGTCCTTGCTTCAATGATAATGGAAATTAAAAGTGAGGCAATCACATGAATTCACAAGCAAAAGCTTTAACTGGAATGTAAGAAAAAATAGTAAGAGACTTAGCTTGAGTAGCTGAAAGCTGAAATAAGCACAAGTCTGACAAAGATCAAGCCAGACCTTTAACAAAGGAAAGTAAGAGAAAATAGGGAAGAAACCTCCATTTGAGAAGGTAAAGGAGGCACAGCTCTGAAAAAAAAGATCAGACTGGCTGAACAAAAAGAATAGCTCCAGCTTTATGGAGTGCTGTAATGGGCTGTGGTCTGGTTAATAAGTTCAAACAAAGCTCTACAAGTCAGTGAGAGAAAAAAAAATTCAGTGAGAATATACATTCTCTTAGATCTACCCACTCTAACTTGTAACACATCTCATTTCTTTGAGTACCTGCATGCCATTCTTTGAGTGTCTCCTAATAAACCCTTCTCATGACTTTTACTGACACTTCCTGAAAATTCTTTGTCCATGACGGAGTCAGTGAACCTGCAAACTTATTTTTTTCCTTAAATTCTTTTATTTGTACATTTTAGGTATACAATACGTTTACATTTATCATTAGGTGTTTGTACCTGTACATGATCTATCTTGGTTCTTAATTTTTTCCCCATTACCTGTGCGCCCTTCACCCCCTCCACCCTTCCCTATTTACATAGACTTCATTTCCATTTTTCTCTTCTCTCATAATTTTTCCTTTCCCTTCTTTCCTTTCCCCTTCCCCTCCCACTGCAAACTTATTTTAAAAGGATGAGATAGGTTCCTTATTTCAGCCTTGGGATCTAACAGATCCAGCCCATTGACAGTGTTAAATGCCTATAATCCCAGCACACTGAGAGGCTGAGACAAGAGAATTCAGGTTCAAGCCCAGCCTGAGCAACTTATCAACTTAGTGAAAACTAGTCTCAAAATAAAAATAAGAAATCTAGCTCATTGGGAAGGCCCTGGGTTGAATTCCCAGTACCATAAACAAACAAATAAATAAAAAAAGAAAGAGAATCAGGGTCTTTCTAACCTTCCTTTGTCCTTCTGACTGCCTCTAAGCACAGGGAGACACTCTCTCTAAAGTTTATTTATCTGCTTGAAAGAAATTCTTCCAAAATAAATGCAATTGTCCTATACTCCCATCCTTAAACCTTACTAACTAAGGACATTTAACACAAAGAAAACTAAAAGTTTCCTACTTGTTTACACTAAATACACCACCTATTTTTCTAAGGATTCCCACCTGAGCCATATTATCTGCACAATAGGACAATTTTTTTTCCAGGTGCAATTCTATCTTTCACCTTCCATTAACTTGAAACCACAGAGCTCATGGGAACTTTGTTTCAAGCCATTATCTGTCCTTTGGAGCCATTCACTGCTCCTAACATTCATTAACTACCCATCTAGAATTTGTTGCACCCACTCTCCCAGTTTTCTTTTCCCTTTCGAGGAGAATATTTTAGCTTTAACCATTTGGCCCTTCCTTGAATTTTATCTGTTGTGTGGTTCCCATGTTAAGTTGCAGAGAAAATAAATAATGTACACATTTTTAAAAAATTATATGTCTTTCTTCTGTTAAACTGTTCATTATCTCTTTTTTCCCAATAGACTCTATCAAAACTTCAGAGGAAATTTTTGAATTTTCAAATTTCTGAATTTGGATTGCATACAATTCAGAGACTTTCAGAGAAAATTTTCCTTTTAGGTCCAGTTCTGAATCATATTTACTGTAAAAGTTTCCTAGTGATTAGTCAGCTAATGGTGGAGAAAGTCACCTCAAGGCAGGAAATTAGGGCATGGCAAAGCAACTTGGGCAAGTGGCTATGACCTGTCAATCACAGAGATCCAGGAGACATGCACCCAAGCCCTGCACCTGAAACTGATAAGAAAGTGCTAGCTTCAGTTCTCCTCATGAGAACTCAAGAAGGCTTTTGATAGGATGGCATAGACCTGATGTCAGCCTGAGGAGTGAGAGACACAAAAGACAGCTGCCATTAGGCTTTTGGCCACTGTGCTCTCCCTTTCACAGTGGCTCACTCTCACCCCGCAGAGTCCACTTCTTTCCCTGCTTTTAATTGCCCCACCTTGCTCTGCAGAGCACATTTCTTTTCCTACTTTTAATAAATGTAAAACCTTGCTACTTTTTGTACTTCTTTTGTCCAATTCTTTGTTCAGAACAAGAAAAACCTAGAATCTCTAGAAGGAATCTGCAGCACCCAAGAACCAGGTGACAACTATGCCTTAAGGACACTGTTCCCTATCTTAAACCTTTAGCAGAATGTAAATTTATGCCTTAAAGTATTCACAGGTATTAGCAGAAGAGGTACAGCTGAGACCACTGCTGATATCTGGACCACTGTGTCAGGGTACTGGGACCTCCCTAAAATCACCAGCTGGCAACTGCCCACAGCGCTAGTTAGAAGAGCTGGTGGGAAAGGCTGCCAGGCTGGCACTGTACGTGAGAAGCTGCTCCTTCTTAGAAAACCCTTCCCTACCTGTTTCCTTCTGCTGCAAACTAGTCCATGGCTTTTAGATCTCTTTGGTTTTGTTTTCTAACATTTGGGAAAGGGAGCAATTTGTAAATGTTTTCCGGATTATAATTGTTCAACTTACCTGTTACCAGTTCCAGTGTAAGCTCTCTTCAATTTATTATAGACAGCTAAGTTAGGTAGAAATATTATAGGCAGTCAAATAGGGATAGGCCCTTGAGAGAGTTAGGACAAAGGTAAAACACATTACAACCATGGCCAGAGACACATCTGCTGAAGACCAGGCCTTAAGATAAAAATGAAATGACCAGGCCTGCATACTTCCCCAAAGGACAAGGTAAGTGGTAACACCTGGCCTAATGAAGTCTAGACAGATATCAGTCACCTCAATGGGGGACCAAGGCCTCTGGACCCATCGTTTCCCAGAAAAAATCTTTGTTCTTTCCATACACAATTGTTATGTGACTTGCTTCCCCATTGGATCACTACTACCTAAATGACTACACTTGTAACCTTAGTGTTGATCATAGCTTTAAATCACATTGTGCTTATATGGTTTTTGCTCTATAAAGCTTTCCTGTAAAGTGAGGTCCTCAGCCACCCATTTGGGACCCCTCCTGCCTCTCAGGAACTATCCTTTCAATAAATATTTTCTACTCTTAACCTCCAGTGTTCCTAGAATTCATTCTTCAATTTTAGAGAACACAAACTTGGCATATCAGATAGCTAACAGGTTGGAATTATATTTCCCTTATATCATTTGGAGGTCTTATTTCATCTCCCATACCATTTCTGTATCAAGTTGTTAGGACAGGACAGAATATGTCTTGCAAGAGCACTACAATCCAGGGTGCTGCATCAAGGATCAGCTAGTCACCTCAATGAGCTGGGCACCTTCTGCACTCTCATTTCCAGTACATACTCAGACCCTGGGGAACAAAAAACCAGTTAGGAAATAGGTTCCTTGGTATCTCAAGTTCTTTCTCATCTTCCATCCAACAAGTGTGTGAAAAATTTTATTAATTCCTTGCATTTTAAAATCTAGGGACTGGATTGACATTCAAGAGCCCAAAATACACACCCTCCCAATTAACTTCTAAAAATATTAATATGGAAGGAACTGGAGCTTTTAAGACCTGTGTACCCTAATGGGAGTGTAATGTTGAGCAGATGGTCTTTGAGGAGCAAGGGGTCTTCAACAACATCCTGTCTGTCAGGGTATGTCTGAGTTCCTCACCTTCCCCCAGGCATGTCCGGGTTGCTCAATTTCACTTTGATGACAGATGAAGAAGTGAGGCAAAGTTGGCTCAGAGCAGAAGGCCCCAGAAGAGAATGAGGAACTCTGGTCCCATGCCAAAAGAGGAAGTTAGAAGTGAAAGTAATGTGATGCAAATGTTTATTTATGAGGTTGTGAATGCAAGGTACAGTTGCCAAGCAATGCGACATCCTACAAGGTGGAAGAATTCAATTGAGATTTCCCCTGTGGGGCCAGGAATCTGCTCTTACTTATATAGGGGTAAACTGGTTCCTGAAAATAACTGTTTCACTGATTGATGTAATCTAAGCCAATCGAGGTCTTAGGCTTTGTTTCTAAGTTGAGGAAAAGGTCAGGGGGCTAGAGGGTTACAGCAAATGCATGTTATCATTTCATAAGGGCTAGCTTCCTCAAATACATAGTATACAATAAGCTTGTGGTAAATACACAATCATCAGCCATTCAGGTCACATCATATATCATCCCTACCTACATGTCCCTCTAACTGTCCCTAAAGAAGACAGTTCCAGAATGCTTCAGAACAGCCACAGACAAAAAATAAAAGTAGACAGCATGATTCTGGTCTTACTTTTTAAGAAGGAAAGAAAAGCCAAATTTAAAAAGGAGACAATATGCAAATGGACAATGTCCAGACCACATATAAAACAAAACACTGGCTCACAACTTGCAGCAAGAAGCTCAGGAAATTAACCTGTTATCTACATTAACCAGTCAAGAAAGCAAGCCTGCTGTTTGTAAGTCAAACTTACAAGAATGCAGACAACTCTGTCAAGTAAAGTGCAGGAAGCCAAAGAAGACCTCTGTAATAATCAGCTTCCCTAACTTTTTATTCCAGCATTCAATTTTTTTTTCTTAAATATTTTATTGGTACATTTTAGGTATACAACACAATTACATTTCTCATTGGGAACTTGTACCTTTACATGATGCATCTTGTTTCTTATTTATTCCCCATTCCTAGCCCTCCCTTCACCCCCTCCACCCTTCCCTATTTACAAAGACTTT
>NW_004624730.1:32993206-33007060 GCF_000247695.1 Heterocephalus glaber
TTTCCCTTTGGGGTTGCTGTAGTTGATCTGGAAGACTGGTTTTGAGACTTATTTACATGTTTTCTCATTTTGACTGGGAGAGGGCAGGGAGGCTGCTGTTGGTGCCCGCTTGTTCACCTCTGAGCTGGGAGAGGTGGGACAGGGACTGAGAGTGGTGGTAGGGATGGTGACCTGGAAGCCCCTTCCTCTAGGCCAGGAGCAGTGGGACAGAAAGCAGCCCAAAAGCTCTTTCCTCTGGGCTGGGA
Organism: Heterocephalus glaber; assembly: GCF_000247695.1. Next base: position 32,993,452 of record NW_004624730.1, read on the forward strand.
GCAGCGGGAGGGATGGTGGCTGGGAAGCCCCTTCCTCTGGACCAGGAGCAGTGAGATGGAGCCTCAGAAGCCCCTACCTCTGGGCTGGGAGTGGTGGGATAGATGTCGGCCCAGAAGCCCCTTCCTCTGGCCTGAGAGTGGTGGGAGGGATGGTGGCCGGGAAGCCCCTTTCTCTGGACCAGGAGCAGTGGGACGGCACCTCTGAAGCCCCTATCTCCAGGCTGGGAGCAGCAGGATGGATGGCAGCCCAGAAGCCCCTTCATCTGGGCCAGGAGCAGTGGAACAGCAGCTCAGTAGCCCCTACCTCTGGGCTGGGAGCAGTGGGATGGATGGACCCAGCTTTCAATTTAATACCAACAAGATAAAGCCAAACATAGGATGCTGCCTACATATCTCCTTGACAAAATCAGGAGATAGCTAAAGCCTTCTCTTTTTCCTACTATCAAGTTTGCCTGCCTTTGAGTACCTTCCAAAGCACAAGTGATGGTGGCTGACTCCCTTGCTACATAACAAGGTGAATAAATGGCCTACATTTGCTCTCATTTGGTTTGTCTTTGTTTACCTTCAAAAAAGATTCCATCATTTAATTGATACCTGGTGCATTCTGGGTCTTCTCTGGACCTTAAGTTCCTCCTTTTTAAAGTGGAGTTAACATTGGTAATTACTGCCTCCTTCATAGTGATACCACATGGTGGACTTGACCAGTAGATTCTAGGATCTTGTGTATGGCAACCAAAGAACTGCAAGGGTACATCCAAGGCAAAAAAAAAAAAAGTAGATAGCAGCTACATTTATTGAAGCTAACAGGAAGATGTACTCAGAGCAGGCACAAACAAAAAAATGGTATCAGGGCAGCAGGAAAGTAAAAAGCAAGCACCCAGGGCCGGGGATTTAGCTCAGTGGTTTTGCCGCCTGCTGCACAAGAGCAAGGACCCGAGTTCGATCCCCGGTACCAAAAAAACAAAATCAAACAAACAAACAAAAAAAAGCGAGCACCCAGAAAAATCAGCCCTTTAGAATTTTAAAGGACATGTACTCCAGCCCTAGTGCTTCTCAGTACATCTCTAGGGGTGACTGATAGGGGGCTGAGTCATCTCAGAGGCTTTCAACAAGCATGTGTGTCCCTTGTATATGTTCACTCTAAATAAATGACATGTAAGAGATGTAGTCCATATTTGTGAACTTTGAACAAGAATTGAGTGGGGGAAAAGGCCACAAGATCTAACACACATGTGCTCTGGCCTGCAGCCTCAGAGATTTCCTGAGTCTTTGTTTTATTTCTGCTTCTCATAGAACACTGGAAGGAGGATTGGCCCTGAAGTGTTGCCCAAATTCAAGAGGGAAGAGGGGAGTGGTCTCCTAGCACCCACTGTCCTACCTGTACTAATAGCACTGTGAAATAGAAATAAGTGCTTAGGAAACTGAAACACTGAAACAAAATAAGGTGTTGTTATTTTAGATGTTAATGGGGGCTCTGGTCATGTTAAATTTTATGACTGCAGCATACCAGAATATGCCACCTGAAAATACATCTCTCCTGGCATGAATATTTTGAGAAAGTGCAGACAAAAGATTAGCTCTGAAAACTGCATTTTACCAAGAGAAATTTCCATCTGTAAAGGAAATCTTCTTTTGTAAGTATTGTTTCTCTCTTTGTACCTGAATGAGAAGGGTGACTAATTAAATCAGTGACGCTTAATGTTATCCAATATGGAGGTACTTTTGAGGGCAATCACCTCTGATTGCTGGGAGAGACAGAAACAGTTGATGTCCTTAAACAGTTGTTAACTTCTTCAAATTTGCTGAGTTTTGTCTCATTCAAAGCCCTCCAGAAAACTTACAAGGAACTAGTCAAATTTCAGAGTCATTTTGACTAACTCCTTTTAAATGAGAGTAGAGTAGACTTTACTTATTTTAATATTTAACAGCAGGCTGCACAGAAGTAGTAAGAAAGACAGATTTATTAAAGGAAACTACACTCCACAGAGTGGAGCTGATGAGAAAACTCAAGAGCAAATTTGACTCAGAATGGCCCTGTTTTAGGTTTGAGGTTAAAGTGCACTTGGGAGAGTTCTAAGCAGGCAGAACGTAGAGGTGGCAATAGTAATGAAAGTACACCCTCAAGAATGGAGGGTGGAGGGCCAGGGATTTAGCTCAGTGGTTTCCTCACCTGCTGCACAAGCACAAGGGCCCAAGTTTGATCCCCAGTACCAAAATAATAATAATAATAATACTTTTAGGGCCGGGGATTTAGCTCAGTGGTTTTGCCACCTGCCTTGCAAGCTCAAGGGCCCGAGTTCAATCCCCAGTACCAAAAAAAAAAAAGAATGGAGGGTGAGCAGAGCTAGAGATGGCAACTACAGTGAGTTCTAGGTTTGACTTTTCTTGTCCTAGAATTTGAGGAATGGTCAGAGGTGGTTACTAATGAGACTTTCTCCAATCAGTTATGAGTCTCCACCCTAACATCAGGAGGGGATGTTTTTAACTTTATATGGAGCTAGATAGAAAAAGCATGGGTGCCAAAACCAGGGAACTCAAAACTGTAATGCTAGTGATATAATGCCTATGTAGTTATCCCCAGTTACTTTGAGGCAAGTTAGTGTACATATCTCTCCACTCATGCCAGAGGGCAAGGAAGGATGATAAGGGCAGGAGCATATTTTTTGAGTCTCATGTCAGCATGCTAAGCAAATGTGGTGAGAGAAGAATGCTCTCCAAGAGCCAGAAGGTATTCCGTCTATTTTGAGCCTTTGGGCAGAATGTCTCCCACACTATCTCTTGCTTCATGAATACATATAAGTTTTCCTATTAAAGTTTACTCATTTCTTTTGTTCGAGGAGGCCCTGCTTTGCAAATTATCTCCAATATACTACTTACTTACTGCAAGTAAGTGATAAAACCTTCACTGTTATTTCCTAGTTGCGCTTATCAGCTTTGCACTCAAAGGCAAACTCTTGCATTTGGTTGTATTATCAATAGAGAAAGCATACACTTAAGCTTCATAACAAATTTTGCCTTTTTTGCCATATCTTTCTTGACCATCTCTTCTTAACCAGGCCTTGCCCCATATTTTTCTTCAGACAAAAGTTTAAACTTTTTTTGAGATCTATTTTAGATACTGACTCATTTCTCTGGATTTTTTCCCATGTGTACATGAAGTATGCATACTATTAAGCTGTTGGTTGTTTTTCTGCTGTTAATTTGGCTTTTATTACAAGGAGTTTGTCCCAACTAAGAACTATGGAGAATGGAGAGATAATCATTTTTTCACCCACAAAAATGTCAATGTTAACCCTCCACCACTTTCCTCTGTTCTTACCCTTGCTACTCTTGTTGTAATTTGAATATATAAAATATGTAGGAAGTCACATAAATGTAATGATTTAAAACTTTAAAAATAAAACCTTGTAGCACTTTTCTCCACTGTAATGGCTCCTACTGTTCCTACTCCTGCTGTTTCTCCTGCCCTCCACCCATACACTTAAGTTTCTTTTTTCACGTTAAAGCTTTTTAGCCTTGAACTTCTTTCTTCCTTTTTCTCTCTCCTTCTTTTCCTCCATGTAAAGGGTTTTTACATTCTAATTATAGATTCAAAGGTTTTAAAAACTATAAAATCCTGCAATCTTTCCCTATTTGAGGACAAATGTCAACCTGGTGGGTCTGGGAACATTTTAAAAGGAATATAGTTTCATTAATTCCAAGAACAAAAAGATAACATTGGCTGAAATGGGAATAAGAAACTCTTGTGCTCTAATGGATCAGAATTCTAATTAGTCTATTCATTGTTTGGATGCAAATTCAGACTAACAAAGAGAGGAGCATTTCCCTTGTTTGTGTTCTTAATTCCATTAGCAAATCTTATTTCCTTAGATGCATAAAATCCCATTGCATAGTAATATTCACCACAAAAATTAATCCCAGGATTCCCTGTAACTACAAATATTAATTCCTGAGAATGGCCCAGTGCTTTGTTGATGTGATTACAACAAAATGTCCACATGTAATAACTTCATATAATAGATGCTGCCAGAGTACAGATGCTAGTGTGAACTTCCAGCGATGATTCCACTGCAGTGGTTCTCAAACCAGAGCGTATATCAGAGTCACCTGGAGGGCTTGTGAAAGCACACATTTCTACCCCTTCTCCTCAATTTCTGAGTCAGCAGGAATGGTGTGGAGCCTCATGATTTGCATTTTGGGAAGGTTCCAAGATTATGCAGACTTCCCACATCAAGGACCAGCAATGAGAACCTCTGATTTAGGAACTGGGACAGACTTGAACCCAGCCAACTCAATCCTGTTTCACTGACACACTACCAATTTATGAGATTTCTAACTAGGGCCAAGCATCTCGTCCTTAAAAATCAGAAGGTAACCAAGTGTTACCCAAAAGAGAGTCTTATGAGTCTTCCTTCCAGGTTCCCGGTGTTCCAAACAAAGAATTGGATGAGACACACAGAAAACACAGTGATGGTATGCCTTTACTGAAGGTAGAGAAGAAGTATGCTCTGCATAGTGAGAGTCAGCTGCAGAAAAGGCTCACAGTGACAAGAGGATAGGAGAAAGAGGTCTTTTATTTCCCAGATGGCTCTCCTGGGCATGTTTGATAGCATGTTCTGAGTTATGTCCTCTTGTTATTATATTTAGGGATACTAGAGTTTCTTTCTGGTGGTGGTTCTTAGGTTCTTTCTATACTGATCAAAGAATTGGTCAAGACAAGAACAAATGGTAGCAACATTTTGTTAAAAGTAGGAAAAGAAACAAGCTCTGCAGAGCAAGTTTGGTCCTAGGAAAAGAAGTACACCCTACAGTGTGAGCATGCATCACCATGCAAGAGAGAACACAGTGATGAAAATTCAATGTGAACTGTCCTTTTTGTATCAGTCTGAAGTGAGGTCTAGCCCATACTGTAGAAAACCTGCTTGAGTTCTCACAAGAAGTCCATGTGCAGGGCTTTGGGAACTATTCCCCACATGTGTTCTAGGATCCTTGTCACATCTCCTTTGCCTGCCAGTTTTAGCCATGTCCTACCTTCCTGTCTCATTTTCCCTGAGAAACACATATCCTATTTCCATAATTCTTCATGGTTTGCTAAAGGAATGGAGGTCTCTGTCTACTATTGAACAGGGAAATGATTTCTGCTGACCCCTCCCACAACTAAAACATGTCGAGCAAGTCTGAGTGAGACCCGGACATGTTTTCCTCCACTGTCCTTTATTCTCAGTAGACTTTCTGTGACCCCTGCTTCCCACCATATGTAAATAAGGTGAATCCTAATGTACCTTTCTATCCAACTGTACAGGCTGAACCAATGAACCAATGAACTAATGCAAAGTGTCTTGACATTGTATCCTTACCCCTTCTTTCTCAAATCTATATAAACCCCGTTCATTCCCAAACCGGGCTGATCACTTTGTGAAGTCCCTGATCAGTCCGCTAGCAAAATAAACCTGCCTCCAACTTCCAGGGTGTGTGTTTGATTCTTCTCAGCCTGACTCTGTTATACCACCTACAGCTACAACACTGTGAGTTATATTTGCTACAATACTATAGCTTCTTCTGGCTGGAGGGGACTGTAGATCCTAAATAATGGGGATTATGTGTTTTCCAATTACCTGGGGTGTTGTGGCTCACTGGCTAGATTGAACAGTCATAATGTTAGAAGACAATGAGAAAAGAATTAGTGACTGTTGATCTGTCTGCTTGATGGAAGAAAAAAAGTAACTTTACTACTATGTTGGAAATTTAGAACACAAATGTAAGGAGAGTTCAGATTTCCACACTTTTTGTGGAGAACAAAGTATGACAAAGAGGAAGGTTAGGTAAATTATCAAGAGCCTAAGAGCCATAGTCTTATCAAGATTACACACAAAATGGATCTAACTTAAAATGAGTCCCAATACAGGTTCCAATTTAAGTTATGGTAAATTAAGGTCACTAACAACTCTACTTATCTGCACCCAGAGCAATACTGGAGTCTTGCTTTCTGAAGAGGAGCCTCAGATCTTCCAGAGGTCCTCAGGGATAGCTTTCTTATAGTCCTGTAAAAATTCTAGTGACTATTTCCTATGAAGGATTTTTATAGATTATCATTATATCTCTTAAGGAAGAATCAGAAGGGTTCCCCAGGAACTTGGAATAAGGGTAGAGACTTGAGGGGCTGTAGGACTGCCCTTCTTATCTCCATATCAGCCTTGTGATTTCCCAAGGAGACTGTAGACATCTCTCTTTGTTGTCCCTTACAATGCATGACTGTGTCCTCCTCCCCTGGGAAGACAAACTACTTCTAATAGTTGCACAATTTGTTGCTTATTAGTCACCAAGCTCCTCCTTTCTAGGTTGCTTCATGGCCATGTAGCAACAGAAAGGCATATTTGGAGTCTGTATAGATACATAGTTTTTGCATTTTCCTTATATCAATTCTTAAGTAAGAGCTTTTAGATCAGCCTTTTGAGCAGAGGTCCCTAGGTGAAGAGGTTTTTCTTCATTGACCTCTTATGAATTGACAACTACATAATCTTCCTTTTGATGTCCTTGGACAAAGCTACTTCAATCAATGAACCATACCTTCTCAGGGTCTTGGGAGAGAGCAGGTCACTGATGTCCTGCCTACTGACGTAGGTCTGAGACATTACTTGTTCACAAGAGTAGCTGACTTCTAGGACTGTAGACAGAAGACAGACAGGATTAAGAGTAGTGCAAGTTTTTATAATAACCTCAGGAGTATCTAAGAGCATGGTCTGATACTTGGCAAACTGTTCCCCTGTTGACCAGAAATAAACATAGGTCTCAAGAATTGCTCTGACCTGATGAAGAGTCAGAATTTCTAGTTTCTGTCCTAAAGTGAATTTTTCAGCTTCCTCCATTAACATAGCTACACTTGCTATTGTTTTCAGATGGGATAGCAATCCAGCAACCACCCCATCTAACTTTTTGAAAAGTATGCCACTGGAAAAAGTACTTGTCCTAGCCTCTGGGTCAAGATACCTAGAGCAATTCCTCTCTTTTCTGATATGTAGAAGGGTCTTAAGTCAGATATTATATTATACTATGCAACAGGATCCACCTATTGACTAATTAGGTCAGGGAGAAATGATGTAATCCCAACAGGTAAAATCTGTTTTGGTCAGGATTTGAGAATTGCCCCCCAATTTTGCTAGTAAATCCATTCCTAGCAAGGGAGTAGAACACTGTAGGACAATTAGAAACTCATGATTAATCATTCAGCCTTCAAAGTGATATGTCAGACCAGGAGTAAAGAATCTCTAATAAGGGCCCCCTCAACCCCCATTATGACTATAGATCTAGAGGATGGTTTTCCAGAGAAGTAAGTCAAAACAGAATGAAGTAATTGAATCGGATCACCCCTGACATCCAGCATTACCCGGGGTTCCTCATAGGAGATGGTAATATCTGTGGGCAGGGGCATGGTAGTTCCCTTGGCTCTCTTGAAAGCTGGAAATGAGGGGTTTTGGCTCATCCTCTCTGACAGCAGGGACAGTCAGTCTTCCAGTCCATGAGTCAGGAACACTGGCTGCCTCAACTGGGAGCAGAGACCCAGCAGTGCCTTGGTATAGTCACATACCCAGTGTCCAGATTTGTTGCACTCAATCACCCTTGAGTTTTCCCTTAGACAATTTGGATGAGTTTAAAACATTTTCAATTGCAACAGTTATAATTAAAGCTTTTGTCTTTTGATCCTCCTCCATATCTCAATTGTTGAACACAGAAAAGGCCATGTCCAGCAATTGGGTCATCAGTGTCTAGAGTCCCATCTGAAATTTCTTCACTAAACTGATGGAAGGAACCCATATCCCCTGAGAGACAAGTGGGGATCTAGGGACAGGATCATCAAAGATATCTCTCTGCTTATTGGGGGCCACTCTAAATACCATAGTTTCTGGGATTTTCCTGAAATAAAGGGTCACAAATGCCTGAATATCATGGATTTCACTCTACCTTCTATGTTTTAAGCAGAAAGTTTAAATAAAAAACAGTCTCATATTTTAAATTGCCATCCTATATCCATCATTGGCCATTTCCTAGTTCATATTGAACCCAAACTGTGTTGCAATAGTAGATAAGCTTTTTGTTTTTTAAATTGGCAAGGTCAAACTTTTCCCTAAGATATGGCCTAGTGGCAAAATCAGTGGAGTCTATAGGGGATGGTTCTTGAGGTTTCCCATGGCTCATTTAGGGGCATACTGAGAGAAACGTCTAGGTCTTGGATCCCTAAGCTGGAATCCAATGTAGAAGGAGGAGACCCAATATGAGCTCAAAAAGTGTCCCTTGTGAGACTCAATACTGAGAGCTTTTTGTAGACAACTGTGTCACAGATACTTATGATGATATCCCATGTAGAAAAAGGAGACCCAATTTGAGTCCACAAAGTGTCCCTTGTGAGACTCAGGTATTCACTAGATAGATGTCTCTGTCCAAAGGCAGGTCAACACAGGCATCTTTCACAGAAGCATAGAAGAAAGCCCTACTAAGGGCTTTTTGTCTCCACATGGGAGCCCACTAACTTCTTAGTGAGAAAGGTATTGAGCCACTTGATGTCTCTACCCAGCCCTTTGAAACTACCATGACATCAAGATAGAGTCCCTCCCAACTGGGACTCCTTTAGTCACATTGAGCCACTTGATGGATCTGCTCAAGCAGGGAAGGGCCGCCTAAGAAACAATACCTCTTACATTAACAACAATAGTAGAAACTTTGGTACTTTGTTTAAGGTAGTAGATATAGAAACCCCTTTTCTCAGGAAAAAAGCCTTTAAAAATCCTAAGAATGACTCACAGTCACTTGCATTTAGCTTTACTGGCTGTTCTTTTGTTCCTCTCAGGCCATCAGGCATATGTTTCTAAATTGCCTGCATTTTGTTAGAAGAAACAAGGAAGGGAAACAAACATGGTAGACCTCACCTGGCTGATTCAAAATCAGTCTTGTGACAAGACACAGTCATGTGACAAGACAAGATGGCAGCTAGTAGTGTGATGAGAAAAGATGATGACCCTAAGTTAGCACCCCAGGAAAGAAATAGCCATCTAGGAGAAAAGTTTGGATGGGACTTTAAGTTCAAAATGAGTGAATTTGGGTAGATGGGTATTCAAGCAGAAGACCAACTTAACAACAGCTATTTTTCTCAAGGGTGAGAAAGCTCAGCAAAGTATCATGGAGAATAGACCATGAGGTCATAAAGGCATACTGAACTCTAGATCACATACATAATACCTGAATGATCTTTTCTGCAATGGGGTTAATAACAGGCCCTCTGGTTTTTCTTTACCAACTTGTATCTGCAATGAGTGACAAATATTGGGGAAAAGAAAAAAGAAAAGGGGAGATAAACTTCAAGCAGGGCTGTAGGCTTCCTACAGCTGGAATAAAAACACAGAGGCCATGCATTCCCTACACACATGCTCGTGCGCATGCGCGCATGCAGGGCTAGAAAAGTAGGAAACTATTCCTGGCACCAAGAGGAGAGTCTCCTGATTTCCACAGCCTAGAGGGGAAAGATGAGGAAAGAAGAAATAAAAACCTACATAGAATTGTAGAGAGAAACAACAACAAAAAATGTACCCAAAGGGACTTACCTGCTCTCCTGGATGGCTAAACCAGATATGCTACCAGATTTTGTGGTGCTAGAGTCTCCCTCTGGTGCTGGTTTCTAGATTCTTTCTGTCCTGAGCAAAGAATTGTTCAACACAAGCACAAATGGTAGCAATGTTTTATTAAAGGTAGGAAAAGAAACAGGCTCTGCAGAGCAAGTTTGGTCCAAGTAAAAGTAGGAAAGGGGCCAAGTAAAAGTAGGAAAAGAAGTACAACCTACAATGTGAGGGTGGGCCACCACTGCAAGAGAGAATACAGTGGCAAAAACTCAGTGTTGACTCTCCTTCTTGTATCACCCACTCCTCAGGCTGAAGTCATGTCTAGGCCATCCTATAGAAAACCTACTCAAGTTCTCACAAGAAATGAACATGCAGGGCTCTGGGAACTGTTCTGTGCATGTGTTTGATATCGTGCCATGCTTCCTTTCCCAGCCCATTTAAGTTGTGCCCTAACTTCTTGTCTCACTCTGTTAACTGTGCATATCCTTACCCATAATTCACTCTGTTATAACTGTATCTATGAAATGCTACCCATATGGATGAGTAGATAATGAGTGAGTCAGTAGCCAAAGGTTACTTTTAGATACTTTGAGGTATTTCTACACCGGCACCTGAGTTGGGGATTTCTCCAAAAACTGATTGATTTATAGGTTACTACTTCACCTGTGGCTATTGTTTGGGAGCTAGAGAACCAGATCCCTGTGTAGAACCAGGACCCTTATAGACTGATGGAGATCATTAGCCCATGATTGATAGGAAGGCATGTCCTGGCCCATGTTGACTACTATTCTACAGGGACTTACTAAGTCATACTTAGTTCATACTAAGGTCAAGTAACTGGCATTAGCTCCTATCAGATTTTATCTTGTATGATGTGAGCAGAGTAAGGCAGTAGTGAGTCAATGAAATTACTAGGCTGTACAGTGGGGAGTGGTAGTGTCTGTAGGTACTAAAATGCACCCACATCATTTTGTCTATCCCCCAACTGGCCCTTGAAATGAGAGTCTCTCTGCACAAGGAAATACCAATTTCCATCATCTTTAAGTGAAATGAGGAAAAGAGCTTAATGACTTCAGATTTTTTGTCCCCAACCTCCAAGTCTTTTAAAGTCACCTACTGTACAGGGAAGCCTTATAGTTTGGCTTGTGGTTATCTCACCCTGAGATATTAAAATAAAAAAAGGATTGAAAGCATTTTTGATAACTTACATGTTTTCATTTAGATGTAAAATTAACTGGAGAGATTTTCATTATTTACTTGACCTGGAGTTCTAAAAGGGCTTTGATTCTTAAATATCATTAAAGTATATGCACTGAGCATGATAAAGCAGTTGAGCCTATCATAATTAGTTTCCTGGTTCAGTGAGCAGGTCTGAGGAATAAGTAAGGAGAAACAAGCCTCTGCAGATTCAATAATGTGGGTCGAAAGAACTGTGAAGGGGAGAATTCATCAAAGTTGGAGAAAAATGGGGAGCTTCAGAAGAGAGCTGAGTCCAGGCAGGATGCCCACCTACTCAGATGATGACTCCAGACTCCCTTTGACTTCACTGAGCTCTTCAGCAAAAACAAAAAACAAGTGATCAAAGTGTGTAGGCTCAGAGATAAGTCTGGCCCCTGAGCAGTGCTGCAGTGGGGTCAGGCAGCTGGTGAGCTGTTGTCATGTGGAAGGAGAGAGTTGTTGCCCCAGGACACTTTTTCCATTAAGATGCCTAGTGTCAAGGCTTCATAATGCCAACATGGGATGGGTGGGTAGTTGTTAAGACAATGATAAAAGTATTTTAAAAATCAAAGCAAGATTTTCTTCAAAGAGTTTAATCAATTATTCAAATACTTCTTTGGTTCATTTGTAAGTTGGCTAATGGTGAAATAAGCCCAGACATGATAAAAAGCATTGATTGTCTAGAATGCCCAAGTTAAGTGGTGAAACGAATTTCTAAGCCAAATAAGACTGTAATTGCCTCTAGGAAGACTTTTATTGAAAATACAGTGTAGGCAAGTAGATCTTACATTCAGATTGATATAGACTTGATTTTCCTTTGGCTATGTACAATTGTGAAAATCAGAATGAGATGATTACTAATACAGAAGCCAATAGTTTATAGAGTACTAGTAATTGTGTTAAACTTCTTTTAAATTTGTGTCAAAATAGCTGGTTTAAGTCAGTTATACTATTAACACATGACAACAAACTCCTCTTCAATAAATTAATACAGAAAGGAGTTGTCATATGACTTTTGTAAAGGTGGTAGCTTTCAATCTGAAGCACTGATTACATAAAAGGAAATTTTAGTTGATATAGAAAGCAGAATGTTAGGAATGCTATATCAATGACTGGACATAATACATGACATCTTTCTTAAGAAAATATTCCGCTATAGATACTGTCAGAAATACTGAATATTTTTCATAATACTTTGTAGCTTGCATTGATGGGGTTCAGTATATGGTACATTAGTGTAGGAGAGAAAAAATAGATTTTCTCACCCATCTCCAGGTTCATAGCTAAGATACCTATAACAAAAGACAAGATTAATAAAAGCATATAAACTTATTTAATATGTTTCATATGACATGGGAGCCTTCAAAAATGAAGATGCCCTATTTTTTTTTTTGGTACTGGAGATCGAACTCGGGACCTTGCATTTGTGAGGCAGGGACCGGAACCACTGAGATAAATCCCCAGCTCAAGATGCCGTATTTTTACACTTAGATTGGATGGAAAAGTCAGTAGTTGTGGAGAAGTATGATCCAATGGTAATCAACTGGGGGGATCTTAGCAAGGCCTGATTATTCAGTCTTTTGTGTCCCTGTGTCTTTAAGGATAAGGTTGTTTCCATTATAAGGAAGACACTCCTCAAATGAGGGTCATGTGGCCTGCATAAGGTGGAAAACTTTTTCTAGGTTTAATGACCTCCCTCAGAGGAAAAAAACAGAAGATAAGAGTGACCTTCCTATTTTCTCAAGTGCCCGGGTACCATATTTCAGGGAGGCCTGTGCTAAAGCCCACTCTTGGCATATTTGCTGAAGGTATTTGATAAATAGTATGTCCAGGAGAAACTCTCCGAGCTCTCCCTGCAGCAAGTAACAAGACCCTGCTGTGAGAGGTGCCCTCTATGACCAGAGGAAAGGAACACCCTTATCTCTGAAGACTTAGGGACTCCTAGAGGAATGTGAAGAGTAGGCCTTCTTAACTCTCTCCTAGTTTTCTGGGCCCTTGGTCCTGTCACGTTTCTCCACAATTCTGCATTCTCCTTCAAAACTACTAAGATGTAACTGTTTCTTTGGGTCTTTATTCCTTTAGGAAGGTTCTCGTGTCATGCAAAACTTAGATTAATGTGTATGCTTTTCTCTTTATTATCTGTCTTTTGACACAGGTGCCTACCCTAGAACTCAGAAGCATAGGATAGATACTTTTCTTCCTCTATGTGTAATATAAACTCCTAGACCAATAATGGTAGTGTCGTAATATTAGTTTGTGATATTTCTCTTATATAGACAGTAGTGAGCTCTGGTGATAGGTATTCTTGAAGCTAGAAGGATTGAAGCAGTAAGTAGCAGCACTCATAATGGATGTAGCAGGCAAACACCTGCTGTAGGACAGCATCTGCTAAATTCTGATTAGAAGTTAAGTCTGACTGTTAGGAAACTCAGAGAAATGCTGGATAGAAAAACTCCTTCTGATATTACTGATAAATGTGTAGCAACCTTGGAAAAATACTCTTGTAAAACATTTCATCATAATTGGATTATTGTTACTAGTTGGTAATACAGTTAAGTTGAAATGAAATAACAATCCATCTTGAGTTTATAGATAGTAGAATCAATACCAGTTCTGTTAATGGCCAAGGGCTTGTGTTTCCTACATGGTACTTATATATTTGGTGAGTCTGGGCAATTTAGTGACTTAATGATGACTTGTCTCAAAAGAAATTTTAAAGCAGTGGGGGAGGGGGGTTGCTGGTAATCTAGTCCAGTGCAAAGGCCCTGGGTTCAATCATCAGT
>NW_004624730.1:33007160-33026597 GCF_000247695.1 Heterocephalus glaber
ATATATCATCATCATCATCATAAGTTGGGTCTTTGGCTCCTAGTGTTTATCCTAGAAATCAATCCACAAAGCCATTTAGAAAGGATATGGTAGAAATGGACAAAACTATATGCTATGATGATTAATTTTGTCACCTTGGCTAGTCCAGATTTCCTGGGCATTTTGTCAAATACATATAAATATTGCTGTAAAGGTATTTTCACATGAAATAAACATTTAAATCAGAAGACTTCAAATAAGCAGATTCCTCTGCATAGTGTTGGTAGCCTCATCTGATCAACGGAAGGCCTTCAGAAAACACAGGCCCCTAAACAAAGAGGGAAAATTGTGCCAGCCAACTGCCTTTGGACCAGGGATACAATATGAACTCTTCCTGGTCTCCATCCTATCAGCCTATTTGCAAGGTAGGTCAGGCCAGCAGGCTGGAAAGTCAGGCTGGAGTTAATGTGGCTGTCTTTGGGTAACATTGCTTCTTCTACAGTTGTCATAAATTGTTTAATACAGTTGCTTCTTTGGGATCTATTTTTAGGCTGACACATGTGTTTGGAAACCCAGTTATACCCCAATACTTCTGGCTACTTAAAACTTTTCCCTCCCTGTGTGTTTTTTTGAACTATAGCCCATGTGTTGCTCATTTCACTGATCCCAAAACCTAACACATCCCACAGCTGCTGAACGCAGTGAAACTTAGTGGTCAACACCAGAGTCATGTAAATAAGTGCTCCGTGGAGCAGATTCAGTAAACAGACCTCTTGCTGCCCCTCAGTGGTTTTTTTTGTTTTGTTTTGTTTTTGTTTTTTAATTTTTTTTTACTTTCCAAAATACTCCAATTTAATTCTGAAAAACACAAATGGTAGGTGCCCAGAGCTGCCTATGTGCCCCTATCTTTTGCAACCTGCCCTGGGTCCCAGAAGAGACCTGCAAGATCAGGCCTCTCCCTGCTCCATCTGGGAAAGACTAGGGAGAGCTTTGTTCTCTTCCTTATTGGCCCAAGCAGGAGCTCAGAGAGCAATATTCCTCCCTTTAAAGCAAATGCAGTAGCCTCATATGTGCCTCACATACTTCTTTCCTAGCCTTTCCCAGTCCCTAACCTGCAGGACTGGAGGTGCCTCAAGGTCATGACCTGCACGTCTTAGGTCACTTTCGAGGGCTGAGGTGAGGGCTTTGAGAAAAATGTGACCCTTGGCCTACACAGACTCTTTGCTGCCCCTCTACTCACCCTAGGCTTACCCACTTGTTCTTACTTTTTACTCTTTGCATTGGTTCACTCAGAAATGGATGACTCCACTCCCTAACTCCTGTCTCAGTAGGAGTGGAGGTAAAGCAGTTTTGGCCCTGGTGTCTGAGAAGTTAAAACAAAGGGCAGTTTCAAAACTGCCACACTAGATTGGCATCCAGCACAGGAACCTTTGTGGAACATACTCAAACTACATCAAACCCTGCAAATCCTATCCAGAGCTGAAATAATTCACTTCTCAGTTGATTTCCAGACCTTCCCCTGGGTGCCAACTTTGTCTTCCAGTGGCAGGACCAAGATTTATATCTCTTCTTTTCCAAGAGGGCTCTCTAACTTTTTATAGACTGAAGTTTTATCCCTCTGTGGCACTGTCTGTAACCAAACTACTACGTTACTTAGAATAACTGAGAATAGAAATTTCCTCCTCATCCCTCACAAGGCAGAGGGAAGAGTTTTTTTACATTGAATAAAGCAATCACACCTGGGAATGCATTTGCATTACATTTCTGGAGTTCTCTGTACTTATCAAAGGTATTTCACACACTGCATTTCCAGTTAACAATCACCACCCATAGCCTGTAACAATAAGCAGCATATATCTAGACGTCACACTTTACAGATGCACAAGAGACTCAGAATTCTCAGCTACTAGGTAAGGACCTTAACCAAAACTTGACTTCAGATCTTGAGATACTTTTCTCACATTCCACACATTATCTCACATCTCATACATTCCAAGCTATCTCCCAGATCTGCTCATCAGATAATCATGTTCTGACCTAGTCCAAGGAAAACAGCTCAGGAAAAAACACTGGGACCAGAGTAGGCAAACTAAGCTAGAAATGCTAGTAACAAAAATAACCTCAACTTGTTAAATATTTCCTGATTAAGGCTACAAATGTACCAGAAATATGTTTTATTCTTCTTCAGTTAAAAATTCTTTTTATTTACCTGGTATCTGTCAAGTGGCCTATTATGCCTTTTAGGAAATCAGTAAAATTTGCATACCTTAGCTGCCAACAAAGGAGATGTCAGGTCTTTCCAGTTCACCCTTATATGAACTCATCCCAGTCATTCTCCCAGAAACTTCTATTCTGAAATGTTAAAACATAGCTGGAGAGGAGAAAGGGTAAATTTTTCACCCAGAAAGTCATAGTAATATGCTCTTTCCAATAATTTATTCTTCTCTCTCTCTCTCTCTCCTCTCTCCTCTCTCCTCTCTCCTTCTCTCTCCTTCTCTCTCTGTGTCTGTCTCTCCCTCTTAATTTTAATTCTTAGAGAAAATCCTCTCTACTCATTCATGTAATTATAGGAAAACTCATTCAAAGAATACTAAGAGTAACAGTCATAGTCAGAGAAAAATTAAATACTCTAATGACCTTTCCTTGCTTTTGGCAAGAATTCATATTGCCTCTAAAGAAAATAAAGTAAATGTTTTCCAAAGCTGAGGTAAAGTGATCAGTACAATTTTATCATTTCAGCCTAATAGTTATGTGGTAAAAATCAAGAAGAAAGTATACCACAGTGAAAAGTCCTACTAGACCTCTTTTTTTATTCTCCGAGTTTGAGTTTTTCCATTCTGCCTGCATGTCTCTTTCCAGTTTGCCAGAATGAGACTTTTTTATACAGCCAAGTATTTAGACGTAGGCTTGTCTACTTTAATTTTACTATTTATGGAAGAGGATCAGTAGGAAAAATCTCAAGTACTTTTTTGAATTCTTCACTCCCACCCTACAGATCTCAGGATCTTGACTTACACTGAGAAGGTTATATTCTTTTTGTTTGTTTGTTGGCTTTGTCCTCTAAATTGTGCTTTGAGCTGACTCAATGATATAATTATTGTGAAATTTCTAAGGTAATCCCTTTACTTTTGTTCAGTAAATTATCTGGCACAGAATGGGCCTTCAAAATGTAGTACAAGAATGAATGACAAAGACTCTAGTTGAGAAGCCCCAGTAGAGTTATATGTTCTCTAAACCCAACCAAGTTACATCACAAACCTTTCAGACAGTCCCCAAAGCTCTAAGAGTTTCAAGCCATTCAAAAGCTTGAGCAATGTATTTTTACCAACTTTATAATTCATCATTTTCTGAACACAATTACAGTGGCATAATTAAAAGTAGGGAGTTTGAAATCAGAGACTGGAGACCTAGCCCTTGCAACTTAATTGTTTGACTTTAAAATCCATGAGCCACGGTTTTCTTATATTTAGAATGATAATAAGTATAGAACTACTTCATTGACTTGTTATGGAAATTAAGAAAAATAATTTACAACTAGTGCTTAGCATAGTTCTTGACATAAAGTAAGTGTTCACTAAATAAATCAGTAAGGTTTGCTGGCAACAAATTCTCCTAACTCTTGTTTCCCTAAAATATTTATTTCACCTTTATTCTCTAGTTGGCAAAAAAATTTGGTTGAGTACTTTAAACATGTGATTAAATTGCCCTTGGTTTTTATTGTTCTGTTGGGCAGTCTGTCAGTCTGTCGATCCTTTGAGAGAAATATGTCTTTGTTCTGTTTTTTTGTTTTGTTTTACTTTGTTTTGTTTTTTTTGTTTTTGAGGATGTGTTTTGTTTTTACTGAGGATTGAACCCAGAGCCTTCACACCAAGATATATCCCTACCCTTTTTTTTAAGACAGGGTTAAACTTAGTTGCTCAGGCTAGGCTCAAAATTGAGATCCTCCTGCCTCAGCATCCCAGAGTGCTAGGATTACAGGCATGTGCCACCATGCCAGGCTAATCTCTGTTAAGATATTCTCTTTGGTTTTGGTTTTCAATGATATTATGAAACTGAAGTTTGAAATTTTTATTTCACTTAAGAGTTGATGGAACTTCATGACCCTAAGAATCAGTGTCTTTGAGTGAATTTTTAAAGACAGTAGTTTTACTATGTAGTTCAGGTTTGCCTTGAACTCACCATGTAGCCCAGACTGACCTTGAACTCTCAGCAATCCTCTGCCTCAGCCTCCTGAGTGCTGGGATCACAAGCACACACCACCACATCTGGCCCTTATGAATTTTGAAGATTTCCCAGTAGTTCAATTTTAAAAGCATTCAAAAAGTAAGCACTAGAGAAATATATCTCATTTTAATTTCTTACTTTTTATAATGAGTTATTTCTTCTTTCTGGCAATAACATTTTCTTCTTCTTTATTATTTTGGTTTATTGATTCCCCATATTTTTGAATCCCATTGTAAGCCTAATTAAAACCAAGTAGACATCCACCATCAGAATCAGGAAACTTCTACTTTGATCAATAGAAAATCTGGATGAAAGTGAATAGAAGGCTAAAAATTTTCCTAGTATACTTAAGAACTATAAGAGTAACAATTTAATTTTTTAAATTGCACCTATATTTCTTTCTGAGAATGGTATAAACAACCCAATATAATCTAAGGAAAGAAAGAATGGGACGCTGCATGAGAATCAACAACCATCTACATCTTGGAATGCTGTGTTTATTATTTCTTTTAAAACCTAGAAATCAAGAAGTAAAATCTTCTGTACTTTTAAAAAATACAACATTGGAACCCTCATATATTTATTTAGTTATTTATTTATTTTTATATATTGTGTGACTGGGAACTGAACATAGGGACTTCCCACTGAATTATATCCCCAGCACCTATTTTTATTTTTTATTTTGTGTCAGGGTCTCACTACATTGCTAAGTTCCCCAGCTTAGGCTCAACCATTCCACTCTCCTGCCTCAGCCTTTCAGAGTGCTGGAATTACAGGTATGCACCACTATAGTGGGCTTGGAACCCTGAAATATCATTTAAATCTTTCTGGAAAAGGAGGATTTTCAACATATGAAAATTTATAAACCTGTGACACAAGAGAGTATAAAGCCTATATTTTTTGGTTATTGATATTCTGAACAGAACGAGGTTCACTCCAGGCAAGTAACATGAGGAGGCAGCTACAGAAGTCTTCCATGCCTGTTTAAGTAATATTTCACAACAGTAATTGGGCAGGGAAGAGAAACTGCAAGTTAAAATGCCTCCAACTACAACCAAGGACCTGGGGACCCCGAGGAACAGAGCCATGCACTAAGAATTTGCATGATTTGACAGCCCTGAGGAAGCCACCCCAGGAGCAGGGACTTCTGCCTCTCCAGCTCAGCCTCAGCAACTCACCTGCTGCCACAGTCCAGCCATAGCGGCTGGCCTCAGGAACTTTGGTAGACAGGTCCTGAGAAGAAATTGAACCCTTCCTGAGAGCTAGAGTGAGAGTTGGCAGAAAGGCTGGGAAATAGACATTAGTGCCTACATAGAGAAAAATATGCGTAAATGTAGTACAATTTAGTCATCATTTGTTCATCAGGAACCAAATTTAATTTAATTTTTATTTTATTAGTACATGTTTGCAGTATAATGGTTACATTCATTGTAGGGAATTGGTACGTGTATATAACACATTTCAATACCCTTTCCTTCTTGCCCCTGTTTTATTTTTCCAGGATCAGACTCATGTATTTATTTTATAAGATCTTATAAAGTTAATTATCATTTATACAGATTGAAAGCCAGACAAATAGGCCAAAGACCATATAAAACATGTAAGATAATTGTACTAAGTCAAGGAACCAAAGTTAATTTTCTTACTCTAATATGTGTGTTAGTGAACTACAATGCCCCTTGACTGTTAGTATTAATCATTTCACTGGAACTTGTGATTTTCTTGCCTCACCCTCCTGAGTAGCTTGAGATTACAGGAATGTGCCATCATGCCCAGCATCAGACTATATATTAAAAAAATAACTTAGAATTTCTAACTTTCTAATATTGTCTGCTTCATGCTCTGCTTTCTGCCATTAAACAAAGCACATGAAGCATTAACTCAGAAATGAGAAGAACTCCTTTAGGCATTTCCCAGCACAGTATCAGGACCAAGTACAACCTTGGAAAATATAGTGGACTCAGAAATCATTAAATCCAAAAAATGTCAGTGTTTTCAACTATATAAGTTGCCACAAAGAAAGAAAAATGGCTAAGAAGCAACTTACAAACAGTGTTCCTAGACACAGACTTTTCAACACAAAATGCACAAGCAAAGGAAACACAGACCTCCTTACAGAATAGAGGCAAAAATGGCTACACTTGGATTTTTTTTCTTGTGATAGAATGACTTCGAAGCAACTAACATTTTCAAAGGTTTTGTTCACCACTGTTGACTATGGGAGGTTATGAAAGGGCAGTCATTCAAACAAGCTAAATGGCACGATTGCAGCTTCATTATTTGTAGCCATTTCAATTTTGATTTTCACTAAAGATTATCTCATCATCTGCCTACCACACCACACCCCCACAACACACCTGGTACTTTGCTCTTTGATGCACTGTTTCTAGAATATTTTGCATAACTAAGAAGGAATTGAATAAAATATTATAATTTACAAATCTCACTTGGCAAACGAATGTGCATATAAATCAATATTTTTGGTGAAAACCATAAAATCCTTTTAGTTTCTCACTGAATTCACTGTGTTCAATATGTGAGTACTTTCAGAGGAATAATGCATTTTAAAAGTGCCTCACTTGCTACATATATAGTGTTTTTAAATTCCTAACACTATCAAAGTGAAGGCCAAAGGAAGAAATGCATCCAGCCTCAAGCCACATCAATGATGCCATCCTGCTTAAAAAGGACCCCAGAATTAATTTTTCTCAGATAGATTAATAGATGATAGGTAGATAGATAGATAAATAGAGAGGGAGGCAGATATCATAGGAGACAAAATGATAATACAGAAGGAACCGGAACAGGGTTTTAGATTAGGACAGAACTAAATTTGAATCCAACCTCTTCACAATAACTCTTGACCTTGGTCCAACATTCAGCCTTACTGGGCTTAAGTTCATCTCCTGAGAAATGGAGACAAGACCTACTTTCTGGAGTTCTGTGAGGGTCAGTTCTGTATTGTGTATATATAACCACCTAATGGTGGCCATCATACCTTTCCTCTTCCCCATTCCCCAGCTATAAAAGGTTGGCAAGGAAAGATATAGAAGAATCATAACTCAAGTAATGGTTTTAAAATTATATATTCAGGCCATGTGCCTTCTGCCTAAGGGAAACACACACACACACACACACACACACACACACACACACACACACTTCCCTGAAGCCCTAATATCATTGGTTTCTGGTAGAAAGAGCAGGGCAGTAAAGTCCAGATCCAAATAGTCTTATTGTTAGCCCATCAAATACAGAGTCCAGAAGCATGTATAAAAACAGTCCATTTCCTCAGATTTGACCTCTTACTAGGATGCAACCTTACTTCTGAACAGACCCACATAGCCACCACCTTAGATATTGCAGAGAAATCTCCTCTCCCTTGGAACTCTGACTGCATCTTTATCTATCCCGATGCTCTTTGGACCTTGCAGAGATTGCTCATTAATTTTGCACTTAAAATAATATCTTTTCTTTGTGCAAGTGATCATTCCTTCACTCCATCAAACCATCTTGGTGGTTCTGGGCACAGTACTCTGGGAGATAGAAGAGAGGATAGGTGGATAAACAGTGGTTGACATGGATGACTTCATTTAAGATAGAGTAACTTTCTGGTGGTGAGCACTTTCATATTGTGCAGGAAGCTCATGGGCATACCCAAGGTGTTTTTATGTCGTTTTTCACCAAAGGAAAAGAATAGAAAAGAGACCCATTCTGTAATCCTCCTTCCATGGAAACCTCTCAATCTTTATAAAGGCTGGATTCCTTCCCAACTCTTTGATATGTCTCCACACAAACCTCATCTACACTTCTCAATCTTTAGACTTATCCAGAGCCAGCAGCTTTTTCAGAGCTGAGGATTTCTCTATAACACCATCATGTCCACTGTCATGTCCACCTGGACTCCGGGACCCAAATTCCAGTGTTTCATTTGCAGTGCCAACTACACTCTTCTGGCTTTAGATTACACTCTTAATAAGGGGTGCACTTCCTCTCTGGTTAGGGATAGTAGACATTCTCCCATACATCAGAGAGGAGTGATTATTGAGCCCTGGAGTCTCTATATTGGAGAGTTTCTATATTCTCCCTGTCTCATGCACACCTTTCCCCACTCCTAACCAGAGTATAGGTGGGATCTTGGTTTTCATCCAGCCTATTAGCTTCCTCATAGAAGACAAGAGCTTTGTCCTGAGAAATGACAGATCCTTTCTCTGTGAGCTCTCAGATAAGCAGCACGAGAGGGTGCTGAGGCTCGGCTCAGTTCAGCCTTCAAATAAACCTTATAAACTTGAAGGTATTTAAGCTGGTCTTTTATCAGTCTGAACACAGGCTTCAAATCATGTTTGATACACATCTATTAAGTTTCCTGGCTTGCTCGTGCTTCTATAGGTGATAGACTAGTTCTTGACTTTTTAATCCCAAACAATTGAAATTGCTTTAGTGGTAAAATAGCTCTCAAAGTTTCTTCCTTGATCAGAATGAACCCAAGAGAGAAATCTTTAAATTGCTAGGAGTTTCTTTCCTGAATCTGCATGGTATATGCCTGGGGGTAAAAATAAATGTATAACTAATCTATTACCACCAGTATGTTACCACAGATTTGGAGGTCTAGCTCTCAAACAAACAAACAAAAAATTCAGTGTGGATTAATTCTAGGGGTTTGTTCACTGAATTGTTTCCAGATGGCTACTGTTAGGGAAAATATTTAACAAGTGCAGCAGATCCACTGGTCTCATTTTGTCACCACATTCTTTACCATCAGAAGATTTGCCCTGAATACCTTCCATGCTTCTTCCTTCCCCAAGTGGCTTGTCATCATGAATCACTCTGGGTCCTAGAGGGCACTATTTGCAAATGTTTCCATAGCCAATCTGTGTATATGATACCCCATTTCTGGAGTAGAGACTGCTGTTCTTAGGAAAGGCATTGGTCTTCCCTGCTATAGGCTCACCTTACCCTCTCCTGTCCTGCCCAAAACTCTAAGGTCTCCCTTTAAGATTTGGCCATCCCATCTCACAGGAGCAGCATAAGGAAACTTGCTGCGGAAAATTTCTCACCAGATGTGGCCATCTTTCCATGCCCACTGCAAACTGCAGTGTCTCTCTGTATGGGTGTCTTTCTCCTACCCTCCTAATCAGGAGTCTTCAGTTACACCTATTTCTCCATCATGAAGTGGAAACAGTGACTCCTTTGCTAACAGCCTAAGGTATTCAGAATCTGCAATGTAGTATATTGATCTGTTTAGTCATTTATTTAATATCATATTTTCTTTAAAACCCCATCTTCTTCTATTATACTAGCACTTAACATGTCCAGTGCTGGAAAGGAGAAGGGAAAGGAGGAAAAACATGTCCCTCCAGTCACAAACACAAAATTTCGTTAGAAATTTGCAGACATACACTACCTGTATTAGTGTGCCACAGCTGCTGTAGCAAAGTGCACAGAGTAAACAGAAATTTACTGTCTCACAGTTCTGGAGGACAGAAATCTGAATCACAGTACTAGCAGAGCTGATTTCTGTCCTAGACAAGGATCAGTTCCAGGGACCTCTCAATGGGGCTTCACATTCCCTTATGAATGTCGCTAGGTCAAATTTCCCCTTTAAAAGGACACAGTCATGTTCATTTAGGGTTCACTCAAATGGCTTCATTTCAACTTGCCTACTTCTCTATGGCCTCAAATAAGGTCACATTCTGAGGTACTGGGGTTAGGACTCCAACATATCATTTTCTTTGTAGGGAGGATCGTATAATTCCACCCATAGCACTTCCAGGTCCCAGACACCCTTCAAGAATCCCAGACTAAAACATAATCCTATTACAATGTTAAGATTCTAGTGATAGTTAGAGAACAATTTTGTCTAATTCTTATGTTGATCTTCAGTCAACAATAATAACAACAAAATTATACTACTACCCATCAAACATACTCCATTAATTCACTGATCTCTTCAATTACATAGACTATAAGTATGTTTTTAGTCCCAGTCTCCATAATTGGTATAATTCTGGCATCTTAAACCTCAATGTTCAAATAGGTTAATTTTTAAAATGCTCTTGGGCCAGGGATTTAGCTCAGTAGTGCCACCACCTGCCTTGCAAGTGCAAGGTCCTGAGTTCAATCCCCTGGTACCAAAAAAAAATGCCCTTGGTGTTTTTCAGTCATTAATATTGTGCATAATTATGGAAATATTTTTTAAATTTATAACTGTAATGAATTAACAATAAATGACAAACAAGTTGCCAGAGTGAGTAAAGTTGCATGGAAAATTAGTTACATAATTGCCAACATTTTTCTATTTTGCATTGCTTAGGAAGTTGCTGACTAGCACTTGTATTCAAGCAAGACCAAGAAATTATCATTCATGCATTTACCCACTTTAGCTCAGGGCTTAGAGAGAGGTGCTGCATTAATAACTATTCTTTTTCTCTTTTTTTTTTGAGACAGGGCCTTGCTATATAGTCCAGACTGGCCTTGAACTCACTGTGTAGCCCAGGATCCATTAGTAACCCTTGAAGTTATAGTCAGTGAACATTAAAAATTTTTCACCTACATTAGAAGCTTATTCTTCAGAGCTGGATGTGTTGGTACATGCCTGTAATCTGAGCTATTCATAAGGCTAAAGCAAGAGGACTTCAAGTTCCAACTTGCAATTTAGTGAGACTCTGCTTCAAAATAAAATTTTAAAAGAGCGCTGGAGATGCACTCAGTGTTAGTGTGCTTGGCTAGCATGCATGATGCCTTGGGTTCAATCTCTTATATAGGAGGAAAAAAAGGAGGAAAAAGAAAGTTGATGTTTATTCTTCAAAAAATAACCCTTTTTCTATTGTTGTTTGAAATGGCACCATCAGACAAATCAAAGCAGACAAGCAATAAGGCTTTTGGAGAGAGAAATAGTTTTACACAGAAATTTCCAGATCATATTTGCACTTCAGGTAGGTCCAGAATCTTTTTCAGAAACCACAGTTTTTCCTTTCAGCTTTCAAGGGGTGATAAAATCTAAATTGTATTTTTCTCCTGTAAAGGTTCCCTATCTAGGGAGATATTATTTTTATAAAGGTATAAGTTCTCTTTTATATTGATTTTTATATCTGTTGATTAAATTAACTTTTTGTAACTAGGCTACACATAGCACTGAAAACTTAGTTTATAAGTTTAGCATCAGGTGTCATTTTCAAGACATCCTTCCTATTTAAAATAAAGGGCAACCAAAAGCTGATAAATAATGCAAAGAAGAATAACATAAGATTGACTGGAATCAGTGAAAACTCAGACAATAGCTTAAATGATATAAAAACCCTGTTCACAGAAGTAATGGCAGAAAACTTCTCAAGAATGAATTTGACACACATATAAGTAAGGCATACAGAACTCCAATTAGCTATCATCAGAAAAAAACTAAACCAAGGCATACAAGAGTCAAGATTTCAGAAATTCAACACAAGCACAGAATGTTAAAAGCTGTTAGAGAAAAGAAACAAATCACATATAAAAGAAAGCCCATCAGAATCACAGCAGACTTCTCAACACAAACCTATAAGTCAAGGACAGCTTTGAGTGAATTATTTCAAGCCGTAAAAGAAAACAGCCTCCAACCTAGATTGATGTACCTCACAAAGTTATCTTTCAAAATTGATGGAGAAATAAGATACTTCCATGATAAAGATCATCTGAAGAAATTCATGAACACCAAATCAACACTCCAAAACTCTCTGAAGGACATTCTAGAAAAAGACAATGGGGACAACAGTTCCATGAATTCCAATAGAATGAATCCATCAGGCACAGCAAACAGAGGGGAAAGAAAGGGAACCAACAACAGGAAAACACTATGACAAGGATAAGTCAATACATATCAGTTATAACCATCAATTTAAATAGTCTCAATTCACCAATAAGAAAAAACAGATTTGCTGAATGAATCAAGAAACAAGATCCAACAATATGATGCATACAAAAAACACAAACACATTTAAGTAAAAAAGAAATGTATAGATCGAAAGTCAAAAGATGGAAAACAATACTCCATGCAACAGGGGCCTGGAAAAAAGCAGGAGTAGCTATTCTGTTTGCAGACAAAGTGGATTTCAAGCCAAGACTGATCAGAAAAGACAAAAAATGTCAATACATACTTGTTCAGTGAACAATTAAAGAGGAAGAGACCATAGTCATAAATATATATGCACCAAATGCAATCATACCCACATATATAACACAAACATTAATGGGCATGACAAATAAAATGAGCACTAATACAATTGTAATAGGGGACCTCAATACCCCACTGTCACAAATAGACAGATCAACTAAACAAAAAAATCAACAAAGAAATATCAGAGAAGAAATAAACCTTTGAACAAATAGACTTAGTAAATGTCTATAGACTGTTCTATCACACAACAGAATACATATTATTCTCACCTGTACATAAGACATTATCCAAAAGAGACCAATACCAGCCAACAGAACATGCTTGGGTAAATGTAAAAGAATTCAGATTGTCCCATGAATATTATTGGATCATAGTACAATGAAATTAGAAAACAATGGCAAAAGAAACTTCAAAACTTGCATAAATAAATGGGAATTAAATTACACTCTCCTGAATAACTAATGAGCCACAGATAAAATTAAAGAAGACATTAAATTGTTCCTACAATTAAACAAAAATGCCAATACTGGAACTTATGGGATGCAACGAAAGCAGTCCTGTGAGGGAAATTTATAATGGTGAATTCCTATATCAGGAAAACAGAGCGAGCTAAAATAAATAACCAAATAAATGATGGACTACAAACTTCTAGAAAAAGAAAATCAAGTTAAACACAAAGTACATAAAAAGGAGGAAATTATAAAGATCAGAGCAGAAATTAATGAAATTGAGACAAGGAAAACAATACAAGAATAAATGAATCAAGTTGGTTCTTTGAAAGATTAAATAAAATAGACAACCTTATCAAATATAGGAAAGACTCAAATCCGTGCAATTGTAAATGAAAGGAGTAAAATCACAATTGACCCTGAAAAAATCCAGAAGATCATCAATACCTTCTTCAAGGACCTGTAATCTAATAAGATGGGAAGCTCAGATGAAATGGACAGATTCCATGATACATATAGATTACCAAACCTGAATCAAGAAGTTATAAAAATTCTAACTAAACCAACTAAACCAATGAAATTGAGGAAGCAATTTAAAAAACTACCAACAAAGAAAAGCCCAGGTCTTGATGGGTTTGCTGCTAAATTTGACAAGAAATTTAGAGAAGATTTAATGCCACTGCTCCTTAAACTCTTTAATGAAACTGAAAGGGGAGCGATACTCCTGAATTCATTCCTGGAAGCAAGCATTACCATAATACCAAAATCAGAGAAGGATCCAACCAAAAAAAGAGAACTGCAGTCCAATCTCCCTAATGAATATAAACACAAAAATCCTCAATATGATACTGACAAACAGAATGTAGCAAATCATCAAGAAAATTACACACCATGACCAAGTAGGATTCATCCCAGGGACACAGAGATGGTTCAACATATGCAAATCAAGAAATGTAATACACTACATTAATAGAACCAAGGAGAAAAATCACATGATCATCTCAATAGATCCAGAAAAAGCATTTGACAAAGTCCAACATCCATTTGTGATTAAAAAAAAAACAAAAAACCCTGTAGAAATTGAAATAGAAGGCCTTTATCTCAAACTCATAAAAGTCATCTATGGCAATCTAGCAGCCAACATCATACTAAAGGGCCAAAAACTGAAAGCTTTCACTCTAAAATCAGGAACAAGACAAAAATATCGACTATCACCACTCCTATTCAATATAACTCTGAAAACATTAGGCACAGCAATTAGACCAGAGAAAGAAATAAGAGAAATAAGGATAGGAAAGGAAAAAGTTAAATTATCATTATTTGGGGATGACATGATACTATACATAGAAGACCCCAAAACTTCACCAAAGGACTCCTAGATTTAATAATTAAATTCAGTAGCATAGCTGTATACAAAGTCAACACTCAAAAATCAATAGTAGGGCTGGGGATTTAGCTCAGTGGTTCTGGCACCTGCCTCACAAGTGCAAGGTCCTGAGTTCAATCCCCAGTACCAAAAAATCAATAGCAGGGTGGGGATTTAGCTCAGTGATTCTGCTGCCTGTGCCACCTGCCCCACAAGCACAAGGACCCAAGTACTATCCTCGGTACCAAAAAAAAAAAAAATCAATAGCATTCCTATATACAAATAACAAACTCACTAAGAGAGAAATTAAAGAAACAATATTAGCATCAAGAAAAATAAAATACTTAGGAATCAATCTAATGAAGGAAGTAAAAGACCTTTACATTGAAAACTACAGTACTCTGAAAAAAGAGATTAAAAAGGACATCAGAAAATGGAAAGATATCACTTGTTCTTGGACAGGCAAAAGCAATATAGTGAAAATGGCCATACTTCCAAAACTTTTATACAGATTTAATGGAATCCTGATCAAAATACCAGCAGCATACCAAGCAGAATTATAGAAAACAATCCTAGAATTCATTTGGAACCAGAAGAGACCTAGAATAGCAAAAGCAATTCTGGGCAACAAAGGCAAGGCCATCATGATCCCCAGCTTGAAATTATACTACAAAGCTACTGTGATGAAAACAGCATGGCACTGGCAAAAAATAGACCCAATGATTAATGGAACAAATTAGAAGATGCAAAAACAACCCCAAACACACTCAGCCACCTTATCTTGACAAAGGGGCTAAACACTTTCACTAGAAGAAAGGTAACCTCTTTAATTAATGGTGCTGAGAAAACTGGCTTTCCACATACCAAAGATTAAAACTACACCCATACCTCTCACTGTGCACTAAACTAAAATTGAAATGGATCAAAGGTCTAAATATTAAAACATAAACACTTAATCTGCTGGAAGATAAAATAGGTAAAACTCTTGAAGACACAGGTGTAAGCAAAGACTTTATGAACAAAACCCCAATTGCACAAGAAACATAACAAAGAATCAACAACTTGGATTATGTCATATTTAAAAAGCTTTTGCACAGCAAGAGAAACCACCAACAGAGTGAAGAGACAACATACAGAATGAGAAAAAATTTACCAGCTATTCCTCTGATAAAGAACTAATAGCTCAAATATATAAAGAACTCAAAAAAGATCAGGGCCCCCCCCCAAACTTTAAAGACCCAATTTAAAAATGGGCATCTGAAATGAATAGATACTTCTCAGATGAGGAAATACAATTGGCAAACAGATAGATGGAAGAATGTTCAACACCACTGACCATTCAAGAAATGCAAATTCGAACAACACTGAGATTCCATCTCACTCCAGAAAGAATGGCTATTATCAAGAAATCAACCAGTGGTGGCAAGGCTGCGGGAAAAAGGAACCCTTCTCCACTGTTAGTGGGAGTGTAAATTCATCTAACCAATATAGAAATCAGTATGGAGATTCCTAAAAAAACTGAAACTAGAAGTTCCATTTGACCCACCTATTCCCCTTCTTGTTATCATCCCGAAAGAGTTAAAAACATCACACCACAGCGATACATGCACAACCATGTTTATAGCAGCACAACTGGTAATAACCAATCTTGGAAACAGCCTGGTGATCATTAGCAAATGAATGAATAAAGGAAATGTGGTTTTTAAATACAATGGAGTAATACTCTGCCACAAAGAAAAATAAACTTGAGACATTTTTAGGTAAATGGGTGCACCTTGAGACCATAGTTTTAAGCGAAATAATTTGGACACACATGTTTAAAAATTGCATTGTTTCTCATGTGAGAAACTGAAAGGGTATATAGGGACTATATGAATGCTAGATATTGGGAAGTAGGAAGAAATATTTGAATGGGAAGGGGAACAGGGTGGAGGGGGAGTGGAAGGAAGGAAAAAGAATAGAAGGAAAAAATGGAAACAAAGCTTTTGTACATAAGGAGGGGAAGAAGGGTTAAAGGGAGGGGAGGGGAATTGGGAAAGAAGAAGAATCAAGATATATTATGTAGAGGTACAACTTCCCTAGGATGAATGTGACCATTATGTATATCAAACATATACCAATAAAATTAATTTTTAAAACAGAATATTGTTCTCATTGTTCCATGTCCCTGGGATTACTGCATGAAGCACAGAAGCTGAATTCTCATGGAATCAATCCCTTCTATGTCATGGAAATGGGCAGTTGTTTCTCATTGTCACATCAGCTTATATATTTTTTAGTAACCCAGTGATAATAAACAATTAGCTCCACTAGGGAAAAGCACAGGTGAGCAGTTGGCAGTTATTGCTCCACACAGGTTTATTCTTTAAGCAGTGTGAGCAGCATATTATTCTTCCCCTTATTCCCTTATCTTTCATTGCAAGATAATAGAACACTGAGAATTCCCCACACATTTAGGTTAACTTCAGCTATAATTTCACGAAGGCATGAGAGGAGAGCACTCACCAACATAAGAGAAATGAAATGGGGGGTCATATTCTTTCAAACTGTAAAAAAAAGAATAATTTCTCTTCCAAAGTTGTATATAATTTATACTACATTATAAGGTACATAATATTGATGACATGTTCCAAACAGATAACTAATCATTAAGTTTTTTAAGCTAGTTGAATAATATATTTTATAAGAATTGTATAATATAGTATGGCATACATCTTTTCATCTTGATCTTTTTTTTATTCTCCTGGTAAATATTTAGTGGTAGCCAGATAAAGGATACTCCTATAATTGAACTAAATCATGCTCTTAATTAATCTCACATGGATGATCTACAAACAAAAGAAACCTAAACACAGAATGTAAATGAGTAACAATCTAATGCAATTTCAATATTTAAATTATTGTGGGGGAAGATAGCATTAAATAGAGTAATTTACAATTACTGAAAGAGATACAGCCTATTAAATTGTTTTCTTTTCTCATTAAACAGTAATTGGTATTAATTGCAAAATGTTTTGCTTAATTATGTATTATTTTCACATCTTCTATAAGAATAGTCATATGAATCATGCTCTAAGTGTCTTTTACTTTACTTAGCTAAATAATATGATTTTTTTCTTATTAATCATTATGGGAAAATATTGAAAATTTATCTACACAAAGGTTTCTTTATACATCCGCCTGCAATAAAGGAAAATATTTCTTCCCTGATAGCTATAATCTTAAAAATTAAGACCTTCTTTGCCAACAGGATAATTGGAAATGCTATTTAATTATTTTATTTTAAATTTCTTTATAAGTGAAAAAAAATATACCAAGTTAATGAACATTTGCTTTGCATGTATTCAGTTGTCCTATTTATCTTTTTGTCATTGATATATGAGGTCTTTACACACTAAGGATAACCCTTTATCTTTAATATATGTATATCACTAATGTTTTCTTTTTTCTTATTTACCAAATGTCATTGTATTTTGAAGTATTTTTAATATTCTGAATATTAAAAACTTTCTGACATTTGCTAAGACTTGGATTTGTAATGCTCCCCAAAGGCTCATGTGTTGAAGGCTTGGTCATCAGCTATGGCACTAATGGGATGTGGTGGAACCTGTAAGAGGCAAGGCCAAGTCGCAGAAAGATAGGTCACTGAGTGCACTCTCTCTCCTTCTCTTTCTCTCTCTCTTTCTCTCTCTCTCTCTCTCTCTGTCCCATTTGTCATGAGGTAAGCAGCTTGCTTTGCAATTTTCTCCCCATCATTATGTACTGCCTTACCATAAGCCCAAAGGCAATAGGTCAACCAGTCATGGGCTAAAACCTCTAAAACACTACAACAAAATAAACCTTTTTTCCTTTTAAATTACTTAGTTCAAGCATTTTGTCACAAGAATAGAAAGTTGAGGGAGGAGACTTCCCAGCTTCTGTACCACTGCCCCCAGCACTGAAGAGCAGAGCCTCCCCCAGTGATGAGGAGGTGAGCCTTGCAAGCACCAGGAGCACATACCCCTATATCCTCCCTCTTGAAATGAGAAGACATGTAAACAAGTCTCAAAAACAGACTTCCAGATCACCTAAAGCAACCCCAAAGGGAAACGAGATGGAACAATCTGATGCTCAACAACCTGGACTCCCTGAACTAGCAACAAAAGAGGATCTGGAAAGAATGAAATCAGAAAAATTTCTCACGTAAAAGCAGAGATTGTGCCCATAGTGCAAGACTTGATTAATAAATCTAGAGAGGACACAGAAAAAAAATAGAGGAGCTAAGGAACATGATGGAATCCCAACATACAAAACAAATGGAATCCATAAAACACATGCAAACAAATTTCCAGGAGATTAAAAACTCCACTGAAACTCTACACAGCAGAATGAGCCAAGGTGAGAATAGAATTTCAGATACAGAAGATAAGATTGCAATTAGTGACCAGGAAAAGAAAAATTGCATTAAAATAGTAAGAGACCATGAGAAATCAATCCAGCAGCTGCTAGATAATCCAAAGAGGAATAACATAAGACTGATAGGAGTCAATGAAGAAACAGGAGACACTGCAGATGACATAACAAAAAAACAGTTCACAGAAGTGATGGCAGAAAACTTCCCAAGCAGGGGAAAAGAACTTGACATACAGAGAAGGGAGGCACATAGGACTCCAAATAGCCTTCATCAAAAAAAAATTTACACATAGGCATATAATTGTTAAGATTCCAGAAACCCAACAGAAGAACAAAATTCTGCAAGCAGTTAGAGAAAAGAAATAAATCACATACAAAGGAAAGTCCATCAGAAGCACAGCAGACTTCTCAATGGAAACCCCCAATGCAAGAAGAGCTTGGAGTGAAGTATTACAAGGCCTAAAGGAAAACAGCCTCCAACCCAGATTGATGTACCCTGCAAAATTATCTTTCAAAATTGATGGAGAAATAAGATACTTTCATAACAAAGAGCACCTTAGGAACTTCATGAATACCAAACCAGCGCTCCAAAAAATTTTACACAATATTCTAGGAAAAAACAATGAGGATCACAGCCCCAGGAATCTCTGCAGAATGAATCCATCAGGCATGACAAGAAATTAAATGTAAAGGGGGAGAATCCAACAGAAAGAAAAAGTCATGAAAATGATAAGTCAATACATATCAGTTATAACCATCAATGTTAATGGTCTCAATTCACCAATCAAAAGAAATAGGCTGGCAGAATGGGTCAAGAAGCAAAATCCAACAATATGCTGCATACAAGAAACACACTTAATTCAAAAAGAAACTCA
>NW_004624730.1:33028480-33066016 GCF_000247695.1 Heterocephalus glaber
CAAAAGAAAGAAATAAAAGGAATAAAGTTAGGAAATGAAGAAGTCAAATTGTCATTATTTCCAGAGGACATGATACTGTATATAGAAGACCCCAAGAACTCCACCAAAAGTCTTCTAGACTAATAACCAAATTCATTAAAGTAGCTGGATACAAGGTCAGCACACAAAAATCAATAGCTTTCCTCTACATGAAAAACAGATTCACTGAGACGTAAATAGGGCAAACAATTCCTTTCACAATAGCATCCACAAAACTGAAATACCTAGGAATCAACCTAATGAAAGAAATCAAAGACATCTTCTCTGAAAACTACAGCACTCTAAAAAGAGATTGAAGACAATAGCAGAAAATGGAAAGACATCCCTTGCTCCTGGGTGGGAAGAATTAACATAGTGAAAATGGCCATACTTCCAAAACTGCTATATAGATTTAATGCAATCCTAATTGAAATTCCAGCAGCGTACTTCAAGGATCTTGGGAAAACAATCCAAAAATTCATTTGAAACCAGAAGAGACCTAGAATACCAAAAGCAATTCTAAGCAACAGAGACATGGCAGGGGGTATCACAACCCCCAACTTGAAACTATACTAAAAGCTACTGTGATAAAAACAGTGTGGTACTGGCAAAGAAACAGACCTGAGGACCAGCGGACCAGACTAGAAGATGCAGAAACAACTCCAGACACACTCAACCACCTTGTCTTTGACAAAGGAGCCAAACACCCTCATTGGAGGAAACATAGCCTCTTTAATATATGGTGCTGGAAAAATTGCCAAAGTTTAAAACTACACCTATATTTCTCACCATGGACTAAACTAAAATCAAAATGGATTAAAGATCCAAATATTAAAACAGAAACACTGAACCAGCTGGAACAGAGGCTAGGTAGAACTCTTGAAGACATTGGTGTAGAAAAAGATTTTATGAACAAAACCTCAGTTGCCTGTGAACTAGCAAAAAAAAATCAACAAGTAGGATCTCTTCTTATTAAAAAGCTTCTACACAGCAAGAGAAACCACCAGCAGTGTGAGGGGACAACCCATAATGTGGGAAAAAATTTTCACCAGCTGTCCTTCAGACAAAGGTCTACTATCTAGAATCTATAAAGAACTTTAAAAAATCAGACATCTAAAATTTAAAGACCCAACCCAAAAATGGGCATCTGAAATGAACAGACATTTCTCAGACAAAGAAGTATAAATAACAAATAAACATATGAAAAAATGTTCAACATCACTGGTCATTCGAGAGGTGCACATGAAAACAATGCTGAGATTTCACCTCACCCCAGTAAGAATGGCTGCTATCATGAAATCAACCAATAACAAATGCTGGTGGGGCTGTGGGGAAAGAGGGACCCTACTCCACTGCTGGTGAGAGTGTAGACTGGTGCAACCACTGTAGAAATCAGTATGGAAATACCTCAAAGAACTAGGACTGGAAGTCCCATTTGACCCCACTATTCCACTGTTGGGGATCTTCCCCAAAGAATTAAAAGAATCATACCACTGTGATATATGTGCACCCATGTTCATAGCAGCACAATTTGTTATAGCTAAAACTTGGAAGCAGCCCAAATGCCCATCAACTGGAGACTAGATAAAGAAAATGTATTTTTTAATGAAATGGAGTACTGCTCAGCCATAAAAATGAGAAATTACAGACATTTATAGCTAAATGGATGAACATTGAGGCAATACTCTTAAGTGAAATAAATAGGACACACGTGTAAATACCGAATAGTTTCTCTAGTGTGAGAAACTGAAAGTGTAAATAAGGACTAAAAGGTATAATAGATAATGTGAAATAGGAAGAAAAGGGGCAGAGGGGAAGGGGAAGTGAGAGAGGTAGGGGAAAGGAAAGAAGGAAATAGAATTAATATGAGAAAATGAAAAAATGGAAACAAAGTCTTTGTAAATAGAGAGTGATGGAGGGTTTGAAGGGAGGGCAGGTGAGGGGGGAAAATAAGAACCAAGAGAGATTATGTAAAGGTGCAAATTTCCAATGATGAATGTCATTGTATTGTATACCTAAAAAGTACCAATAAAATTAATTTTAAAAATACAGAAAGTTGACTAACATAATATCATATTTATTACCTTACTGTTTCTACCATTAGTATTGTTTAAGCAGGGATTCGTTCAAATC
The DNA here is from genome assembly GCF_000247695.1 of Heterocephalus glaber. The sequence continues at coordinate 33,030,632 of NW_004624730.1, forward strand.
TAAATAAATATTCACTTATATTTTGAGATTTATGCTTTTCAGTTGTTTTGTAGCACTGAGAAGTGAAACCAGAGCCTTCACACCAAAGTACATTACCAGCCTTTTTTATTTTTTGATTCAGTTTCTTGCTGTTACTAATTGCCTCCACCTCCTCGAGTGCCAAGATTATAGGCATGCACCACTGTGCCTAGCTTGGTTTTACTTTTTCTGTTGTTTTCTTTTTAACCAATCTGAGTTTATTTAGATTTAAAATGTAAGGTAGGAAGATACCAGTTCTTCCTCCACCCCTACCATAGAAAGTTAGCCAATTTGTCCATGACTTATTAAACAATTCATGCTTGCAACATAGATTCCTCTTCCCCACCATTCTTTAAGAAATAAGTCAAAACAAAAATTCTTATACCTAGATCCTTCCTTAAGATAATTCTGAAGGTTTTGTTGTTTCTGTTTTGTTTTTTACTTAATCCTATTGTTATATGATAATGATTAAAGTATTCTTAGATTTATGTGGGAAAGGAGATTAAAATTTCCACAAAATCAAGTCTTCCCTTTTCACAATAGCTCCTTCTGATCAAGACATCTGTCCTTCAATAAAATATTTTAGCTTTCATATACTGAATGACCATTTAATATTTCGGTGGCTATTTGAAATCGAATCACTTTTTAAATTTTATTTTCTCTCTGATTATTGTTGCTCTGAAAAACATTATTTTTCTTCCAGTATGTTTTTCTGACTATACACTCCTGATGATTCTCATGAGTGGTGAAAGATGAGTGGTGATCCTGAGGGATATAGAGTTTCTTCTACATATTGTAGTTTATTGCCAACAAGGATTGAATGAAAAATTAAATTTCAGTTAAGGATTAGAGAGAATATGGACATAATTTTTCTTCCCCATCACTCAAGTTAAAAACTCCCCATGGGTGTGGAATCTCTTGCATTAGGGAGTCATAGCATGTTCTGCAGGATTTTCTACAATCAGCTGTAACAGATGGAGAAACTACCATTTGCTGGGACACATTTTTCTTTTGCAGTCTTTCTAAGTTCTTTTGTTTAGATACCTCAAGTGCACTGCACATCGCTTTTAGACTGTAATTCAGTCTGAAAATCACTTGCAATTATTGATTCCTGAAATGCTTCAGACTATCTCTGAGATCTTACCTTTCACTGATATTTTTCTGCCTTGCTTTTTGTTTTACTTTGCAATTTGTTGTGTTTTCTTTGCTCCATTTTTTTCCTTTTATAAGTTTGGGGAGTTTTGTGTAATCAATTTCTATCCTGTGAGAATTTTAAAACACATGTGAGCTTACATTTTCTATGATTGCTACTATCAAATATTACTGAAGACTTGAAAATAAATGTATTAAAATCAGGCATACAGGATTTGTCTCTCCACCTAATACTCCTATTCACCCCAGAGAATAGGAGAAAAGTGGTAAGTGGGAGGAGCCATATCACCCATCTTCTGTTCTTGGCGGGTACTGACTGATAGAGAATGCAGAGCAAAACAGAACAGGTTTTCTTACACTTCTTTAGAACATAGGGAATTTGATGAACCCCAAAACTCACTGACACCAGGGTGCTTTCTACCTGCCCTTCTAAGCATTTGACTTGTGAAACCCATACTGGTGCACTACAACCCGGATGTGGCAGCAGCCATGCTTCCTGCTGTATTTCTCTAGCAGGGTGGATGGGAATAAGATCTCTGAAATGATCTTGGAGCAATAGATCTAGGGAAGAATTCTTCTAATCTTAGAGAAGCATCTATCTATTATTTGGTTTATGCTGACTCAGAGAAACAGAAATATAAAGTATATTCCTTTTGTTTGCATGTTGTCTTTATTTCCATAGTAAAAGACAGAATAGGATATTTTTCCTCAGTCCGGTTTCATTTATTTTAGACTTAGTGAATTTCCCTCTAGCGCATTATAATCATTTTAAATTTTAGCTTTTGATTGCATTACAATTAAAATTGCATTTACCATTTTTTCTTTTGCTGTTGTCATAAGATAATTAATTAGAAGCTATTAGGCAATTGTCATTTGAAACAGGATCCTGTTACTTCTATTTTTTAACTGATATTATAAATCCCAGATAATGTATATAATTCTAAAACACATATGGATAGGTTATTTAATGTTTATTTATTAGCCTAGGGGCTGAGAAGTTGACTCTAAAAAATAAAGCATATTTAGGTTGTCTTTCAGGAGAGAAAATGTTTACAATCAAGCCTTAGTTTCCTATTATTTATAGCCTACTATTTTGAAAATGAGTTCTGAAAAACCCTTTGTAGTAAAAACCTCTTTTAAATTGTTCTAAATTTCAAGAGCCATGATTATCCATCTGATCAACCAAGTAGATATTCCTAGGTTGCTTGTTATCAGATCTCAGGAAATACTCAAATATTCTCAGGTGTCAGATGTTTTGATTGAATACAACTACACCTACAGAGACTGTGGTTCAAAGTCCCACGGAGTGGAGATTCAGTGAGTTGTGCTTCAACATTATGGGCATCTGGGGCAAATATTGCTTCATTCTATGCCTGGATGTGGAGTATGGTGTTATCATAGATGGCAGACTCGTTATCCTGCTGATTCTGAACCCAACATTCATCCTCTACCCCTTTTTTAGCAGACAGAGCCTGCTTCTCATGAATGAGGCTGAAAATGTCAAATGTGCCCTTGAAGTTGGGGTAGCAGATGGCTCGGTTTTGACTAGTGGGGTAGAATGGGAAGTGTATTCTTAGGCTGCTAAGAAAAAATATCATTTCCTGATGAGAGTGACAGAGAGGCAGGGGGACACACATAGAAAAGTTCCACCCCACCTGGTAGAAAGAAGAGGCGATGCCAATCCTTTCTTCCTGCATGTGGACACTGATGTGAGAGGAAGTGACATTTGGAGATGCTATAGGCATTTCGTGACAAAAGGGTGTCCCTGGAAAATCAGGGATGCTGGGTTGAAAAGACACTGTCCGGTAAGAAGGGTTACTCCCTTCCTCCCCATCACAAGCATCACAGCCAACACTCTTGTAACAAGACAAGTTAACAAGAGAAAAACATAACAAATTCATTTGATCATAGTTTTTTGTGACACAGGATTTCGGAATGAAAACCCAAAGAGACAGGGGAACACTTCTGTTTTACACTCAGGTTTGATGAAGCAGAGGCAGCCATGTGGGAATGTGATTGGACTAAAGGGTGTGATCTAATAGTAATACACTGAGTGAGGGAGCCCAGCAAGGCCGGTCTGCTCAGATCCTTCTTGGTTTTTCAGTTCTAACATTTCTTCCTCCTATGCCTGGGGAAGGGCCCCTTGGAAACAACAGTTTTATGATCTATTAATGGACAAACGTAGGTCAGAGAATTTCTCTGTGACCATGGCCTAGATAGAAAGTCAGAGAGGAAGGTTAGAGAGACCTTGGTTCTGAGGTTGCTCATAGGGCCTCCTCGTGTCCTTTAATTCAAAGTACTCGGCAGCCCAACCTGCTGTACTCCGCGGCATTGTTTTGTGAGCCCCAGCAACAATTGTGAAGCCACTGTAACAATCCTGAACTAACGAACTCCAGGACTTGAAGATAGTTATTACGTCTAGTTGACAATATCCTGCTCTTCTCTACTTCAGGATAGACAAAAACACAGCAATTCACCACCAAAGTAAAGCTACTTGACTTACTGTGACCAGAAGTGTCTATGCCATATTCCGGTTTAACCCCCTACTGCTCTTCCCCAGGAGGGATCATGGGAGCACGTATATTTCTGGTATAGCCAGAAGATCCAAGCAGCCTGGAATGACCAGCCTAGAATCAGCTGCTGAAGAGAACTGCCTGAACCCTTAGCTGACTTTGATGAGGGAGAAAGAAACTTCTGCTGTGTTCAGTGACTGGTGGGCTTATGACCACTGCATAATGTTGCCCAACATACCTGATTTCATCTCTATTCTTTGAGACACTTTTATTTGATACATTCCTACTTGTATCTGAAACTATCCCAACTGATGTAGCTAGTATATGTAGCAATTTGACTTACAATTATCTCTGTGAAATTAAAGAGATGCATTCATTATGAAATTAGTATCTACCAGTTCTGTCTGTCCAGCCTCCAATCTCCTTCTAATTACAACATCCTGGTTTTGCTTAAGAAAACCGCCATAGCAGACATGTCAGTGCTCTGTGAATGTCTCCTTAGCACTTCCTCCTAATCACGGAAGGTTACTTACTGCAAAATCTTCAGATTTTTTTCCTAGCACTGGGGGATTCAAACACAGGATGCTCCACCACTGAGCTATATCCCTAAACCTTTTTTATTTTTTATTGTCTGATAAAAGAGGCTTGATAAGTTGCCCAGTCTGGCCTCCAACTTGTGATCTTCCTGCTTCAGCTTCCACAGTAGCTGGGAATTCAGGCATGCACCACTGCACCTGGCTCCTTTGATTCTCTGAGAACTTTTGTCCCATTGTGAGAACACACTCATTTTGCACACTGGACAAGTCAAAAGTTCCCAAGAGTTAATGTCCTAGAATCCTCAACAATACATCCAAAGGGATATGGTCGAAAAATATCCTGGTTTTCTCACCTGTCAGTTGACATAACTGATGTGCATTTGTAGCCTGTAGGTGAGCTTCAGTTGCCCAGAGTAGGAGTTGCTTTGAAAACCCACCCTTCATTGGCTTCTCTGTCTTCCCTGTCTCTCTTTCCCACTCTCCTACTGATGTTTCCTGGGATTACCTCTCAAATAAACCATTTACTCTTGAATTTTTGTTTTGGAGTCTGTCATGTGGAAACTCAAAGTAAGAGACCATCATCCCAAAGTGAACTCAGTCTATTCAAGGCACACTACTTGCTTTGTCTTTGGTATCTGGATCTTGAACAGTGTAACAGAATGACTATTTTTGAGGCTTTTCAAAGCCTTTGCTTGGCAGTTCTTTATGAATTCCTGCAGCTCCTTCTGACACCTGTCTTTTCTGAACTAGGTTCTTAGTTGCACTCTGCATTCTATGGGTTACATTATACCCTTTCAGTAAATTCATTTTGGAATGCAATAGCTAGAATTACTTTCTGTGACCTGAAGTAATAGAAACCAATGAATAGGGCTGGGGATTTAGCTCAATGGTTTCACCACCTGCCTCGCAAGCACAAGGTCCTGAGTTCAATCCCCGGTACCAAAAAACAAAAACAAAAACAGAAACCAATGAATATAGGTGATACATTAGGCCTCTTCCGGTTTCAAAAACTTTTTGATAAAAATGAATGCATTATAAAAACTATTAAGAGCACTAAACACTATATATTATTTGTAAAATCGAATTCTTAGAAATTATTTTAAAACATCAACCTCCTCATTTGTTACATATTTTATTTTAAATATTATATCTGGTTGTTGAGACTGTCTTTATAATATTTTGACCCAATTTCCAAAAACAGTTATTGATCTAGAAGACCTAAATAACTTGGCAGTAGTGAGAAGGGGGTCATTATGGTTGCTATTGTTGTTTTGAGAAGTTTGTTTGTTGTGGTACTGGGGATTGAACTTAGGGAACACTGAGATATATCCTTGGCCTTTTTTATTTTTTATTTTGAGGCAAGATCTAAGTTTCCCAGGCTGGTCTTGAACTTGTGTTCCTCCTGCGTCAGCCTCCTGAGTAGCTGAGATTACAAATGTATACTACTACTCTCATTTGGTGTGATTATTTCCCACTCTCTGGGTGGCTATTTAGCTCCCATTATCCACTGTAGTATCTTTAATCTTTAACTAAATACTTTTAGGAGTAAAACATTCTGAAGAGATTTCTGTGCAACAAATTTGTAATGTTGAAATAATAAAGAAACATTGTTTATTTCCACTAATCTTATATACCTGAATATGAGAATTCATAAAACAAAGCTTTTAAATATAATTTTAAGAAGGGCTCCTACTACCCAAATCTAGTACAATTTGAGTAACAAAATAAATAGATTATGACCCAGAAAATAAAATATATTTATTCATGTGTTTATAAATTAAGAGATTAGAATTCCAAATTGCATTTATTAATGCAACCATTTCTCAAGTCTTAAATTATTTTAAAATGAAAATTTCAAAACTAAAAAATAAGAAAAATAAGTTCAAAACATAATTTTTTTGTTTCTTTGGGATTTTGTTTGTTAATTTCTTTGTTTTTTGAGACAGGTCTCATTATGTAGTATAGTTCAGGCTGGCCTTGAACTCACTATGTAGCCCAGGCTGGCCTCAAACTCCCAGGAATCCTCCTGTCTCAGCCTCCCAAGTACTAAGATTACAGGCATGTGCCACTATCCTCAGCTCAGTATTTTTGGCCTTGAACTCACTATATAACCCAGGTGATCCTCCTGCCTCAGCCTCCCAACTTCTGCAATTATAGGTGTGCACCACTATACCTGGCTTCAAACATTATTTAAAGTAAATTTCACAGGCCAGTTGCAGTGGTACATGCAATGCCTGTCATCTCAGCTACTGGCGAAGTTGAGGGAGGAGGATCATGAGTTCCAAGTCATCTTGAACAACATAGACAACATAGCAAGACACTGTCTCAAAAATAAATTCTTTTAAAAAGTACAGTGGACCTTTGAGTTAAGACTGGCTTGATATACGAACTTGGGTTATGATCAGAATTTTAGTTTTAGCTTACTAAAATAGTCTTGAGTTACTAACTGAATGCCACCCACTTGTGCTTCCAGATAATCTCAGATACAGATTTAACCCTTAAAGAGATCTGGAAGGAACATTAAAACATCCTTTCCTGTGTGGGGTTAATTGAGAAATCCTGAGCCAGTGTCTCTCTAAGGATATTGAGATCTACCTGGATAGAGGAGAGAGACTTTGAAGGTGGTGTAGAGGAGCCTGAGCCTTCAACTGATCAACTTGAGTTGGTCAGCAACAGTCCCTGTGAACAAATTGAGTTTATGTCGAGTCCACTGTAAATTATAAAAACTTATACTGAATGGCAACAGGAGGTAGATGATATATTGAGAGTAAATGTGAGAAATATTCAGAATATTAATTAGACCTTTTGAAATCAAACTGTGTTCAGAGCAAATCTCATTGTGAAAACAAAACAGAAACAAGAAACTAGATATAAACAATAAATCACAAAACAGCAAGAAAAAAAATGTAAAATGACTACTTATTCAATACATAAAAGTCAAAAGGAATTCAAAGTAAAGAACTGATTTGAAGAGGTTGGAGGTATTAAAACAAATGTGACTAGAAATAAATAAAGGATTTTGACAAATGAGTGATTTCCTTCCTCTGTTAATTTCTCAAAATGAACCGTATTTTTCTGGAGATGAGTGGAGATATTTGCCTTAGACTCATTTCTGTCACTGCAGGCTGACACACCCAGCACCCACAGCCTAAAGGAGGACAGGTTTGTTTTGGCTCATGGTTTCAGTCGCTGGTCAGCCAACTCCAAGTAGAAATGGCCTGATAGAAGGGAATGGAGGAGGGAAGCTGTTCAACCCGTGGCTGCCAGGAAGCAGAGAGAGAACGGACAAACCCAAGACAAGAACACACCCTTTCAGTCTCACCTGGAGGGACCTGCATCTAAGCAGGCCTCATCTTTTACCAGCAAGTCAGCTGTGAACTCACCAATGGACTAATCCACTGACGACTTCAATGGCCCATGATGCACCACCTACCAAACACGTGAGGCCTTGGGGGGACATTTTAAATAGAAACCATACCAATGTTTGATTTCTTTTAGTAAGTATGTCTCTGCCTATAACTTATAGATAGGAATTTCTCTCTATCCCTACAAATGGGAAAGGGTGCATGAAAGGAATCATACATTAGTCAGAAAAGTCCGTGAAAAATCTGAATTACACTCCAAGAGATAGAGTCTGAACATGCACATGTAGTGTCAGCTATTTGAGAGGCTGAACCTGGAGGATCACTTAAATCTAGAACTTCAAGGCCAGACTGGACAGCACAGGGAGACTGTGACTCAAAAAAATAGAAATGAACTGATTGACTTATAGTTTCACAATAACTAAATGGAAAAAAGGACATTTAGTATGCCATGAAATAGTAGTAATAATGGCAATATAGCAGTTAAAATTTGAGCATTTGCTATATGAAAATCACTATTAACTTTACATATTAATTTATATAATCCTTACAACATATGAGATGGGTCTTCTCTTCCCATTTTATAGATCATAACAATGTGTAAGTGGCGACACAAATTTTAATGCAAGCAGCTTGCCCAAGGGGTGAAGCTTTAAACCACAAGGCCCTGAATGTGCAAGAAAAGATGCCCAAGCAAGCTAACTGTCTCCTCCTTCTCCCATTAAGACTACTTTGTCTGTATAAAAGTAATACCCAGCAATAGGAGGCTCCTGCCATGAGAAGTGTCATAGGAGCCAAGGTGAGGCTCCGGGGTAGGAGGTCGATGTAGGAAAGGTGCTGAGGAGAAGTAGGCCTGAGTCACAGAACCCACCCCTCACTGTCAGTAAGGGCGACTGTAGCTCCTCAAGCACTCAAAGATCCTGTAGTAAACTAGACCTGCCACACAGATGCCGCCTTGTTCCCAAGACAGCTTTGTGCTTGTGAAATAATTAGAAAGTAGTCTTGAAGGTAAAATTTGGTTTGAAATAGCATTGGCACCAAATTACCAGCTGGCAGGAAGGTCACTGAAGGACAGTGATACAAATATAAAGTTTAGATGTAAAAATATCCTTAGTTCATATACTCTGTATTCAGAAAATATGGACATCAACATTCAGAACTCACTGAGATTAATTGAACAGGAAAAATAACATGATGAAAACATGTGAGAAATATTTGCAGATGAATTTTGAATAGGATCAACTAGAAACCTCACCGAAGACAAAGAAGTAACGAATTAAAATTGAGTGAAACAGGCAAAGCTGCTTTTTCTTGAAGAGGCTTTGTTTCCATCTGAAGCACATAGAATATTCACTTCCACAAGGAAATAGGCCCTCTGCAATGTTGTTTTTAAACACACGGGCTATCTTTTTATTTCCTGGCTCTAATGGAGAGAGTTATACACAGACCGCAGGACATTTCGTGACATAAGGTGATGACAAAGGAGGGCCGAAAACTCCTAATACTCAGGCAGACAGCAGGAGCCCATGGTGGGTAGGAAGCTGGAAGTGTGTGCCCATTAACCAACAAGATGAAAATCCGGGTACCTGCAACTGATTTTTAGCATAAGAATATAGGCCAGTGCTGTCAGACCTGCAAATTATCCGAGAGGCCAAAAATCTACATTTTTTATGTGAAATAACTTGAACTTCCAAAATTTACTTTAAAAATTTTTAATCTATATGCAATGCTTCTTCTTAAACACTTGCATTCTTTTTTTCCATGACACTCCAGAGTTTTCTTTACTGGAGACTCCTGCTCTGTTCATCATCTGAGCAAGAGCGGTCTAGATCCCCTTTTCTACTCTATCTCTGTCATTCACCTGGGCAACTGCACCTGATCCCATGGCATTAAGCCAGACTTCACTCTGCCTTCTGCTCCAGACCATCACCTGGACATCTCCAAAGGGGATTTCTCACAGGAATCTCAAATTATCATGGCCAAGAGGGAACTCAGGTTGTCCCCTCTCCTGTCCATACCTTGTCTTCCTCATTTTAGGAAATGGAACCACCATCCACCAAAATGTTCATGACAGAAAAAAAGCATAATCCACATGGATGGTGAAATTTTATGCTTTATGTGCCTCATATTATTCCATCTTCTTAGCACCCACTACCAATCCCATCATTTCCAAATGGAAAATCCCTACTAAGCCCTTTGAGAATCAGTTCAGGCACCACTACCTCCAGGCAGGGCTGGCACATAATTTAGAGGGGCCTAATATGAAATGAAAATGTGGGTGGGTAGAAGTCAATGGTCCTCATCCCATAGGCAGCTACCCCACCCAAGAGATGGATCCTTCACACAGAAAGCACTTGGTACCTGATGTGGGGTTGGATGAGAAGCCCCTGCAGAGCAGCTCCAAATATGCCTGTGGTGCTGTCAGCCCAAGGAAGGGACAACTGCAGCTTGTCCCAGCCCAAGACACCATAGGACATAAGCCTGGCTGAGACCCTGCTTGTTCCCCTGACCCCTACTGGGAACCGAGTGCTGGCAAGATGGGGGGTGGGGGGGGCTGAGAGTCCCTGAGGAGATGGGGGAGGGGCTGAGGACTTGGGCAGCCAGAGGGTTAGCTGCAGGTGCCTGGAGGCTCCAAGTGCAGGCACAGGGCCATTGTCCCTTTAGACTTCACTTACTAAACACAAATGCAAAGATTAAACTAAGAATTTCAAGGGGGTGGGACCCAATGCATTATTCCCAAAGTACCTGCATATCTGAGTGTAAGGCCCTTAGGTATTTGCATGCCTTTGTCTCTAGTCACATTTTCCTGAACAGACCCCCCAGTCTAGGCTAGGTGCACCTTTCTGTGCTCCTCATTTATCCCATGCTCCTGTTTATCATTGCACTTAGCCCATTACCTTAATATTATCTAGTTATATGTATATTTCATGAAATATAAATATCATAATGTCAAGATATTTGGCCTAATCTTTTAAAAAAATTTCGAGATCTTAGCATTGAAAATGCTCCATAGGCCTTTGATAAGTATTAAAATGACCTGACAAATACATTAATTGACTGAGCTGGACTCAAATTATGCACCAGCCCAAGTACAGCTATATCCCTTGCTTCCTAGCCAGAACAGGCCCAGTTAATACACCATAGCCCCAGTTGATACAATCCAACTGCTGTGGCCATTGCCTCTATCACTGACTGAAGAGTTCCTTTGCACAGCTCTGAACAACTGAGAGAGTGCCACATGTGAACATCTGCCAGACAGGTACCGAAGCCTGGGCTTCCACAGGGGTGCACTGAAAAGGATGCATAACAGAACCTGGAAATGGGAAAAGTGGACACACCATGGAAGCAGATTGCAACAGTGAGACAACAGACAAAGAGGAGTCAGCAAGTAAATTGCCATTGCCTCCCCTAATGGGCTGTTTGAAATGCAGTCATTTTATTTGGCCTCTCTGGAAATGTCCCACAAGACTGGGCAACTGACTGTTTGTTATGAAGCCATGTCCAGCTTGGTAATGCTATACCTTGTATTTTCTTTCCCTCCTGTCTTGCCTCTCTTTTCTTTCCCCCATACCCTGCCACTTCCCAGGGCAGAGGAATTAAAGCTGGATTAGAGAGAATGTTTTAAAGTGGACAACTCACCCATAAGATAGAATTTCACATCTAGCAAGGACATCAGTCCTGATAGTTTGCTGAGATGATTCCTCGAAGCTTGGGTTTATCATGGTTCAGTAAACTGAGGTGGAAATACTAGAACTTCCTTGGCTGAATGACGAGGAAGTAGTCAGAAGGATCAAGAAAAAGGGAATATTAGAATGAATACCTGTGAGCCCTTTACCTGTGTTTATTTTTGAGGACCCAGAGGATGCTCCTTTCACTAAGAAATGCACTGATAATGTGGGCACAAATATTACCGAGAAACTCGCTGCTGACTGTATTCTCAGGCCAAGGTCTGTAGAGAGAGATTGGGTAGAGGCTATATTCGAGTCCCCAATATCCACAGGAAAATGAGGATTCTGGTAAGAGAGAGGCCAGGTGGCTGCAGTTACCATAATGAGCAGTATGGCCAGGAGGACAGTCAAGCCTTTTCCCAAAAGGGGTCTATAATTGTGGACAACCATCTAGAGCATTGATTGTCAAAGTATGATCCTAAACTCAGCAGTTTAGCATCGCTTGGAAATTTGGTTGAAATGGGAATTCTTAAGTCTCAACCCAGACCTACTAATGCAAAAATCTGGAGATATGGCCCAGGCGTCCATGTTTAGCTCTCAAGGGTTATCTGGATGAACACCAATGTTTGAGAGGCATTGAACTCTAGTTTTGCTTGATTGGTTCAATCAAAAATAATAAAGAACCAGTGAAAATACAGAGGTGTTTGACATTACAGTAAAAAACTGCAGTTTCTAGTGACAAGATCTACATCAGTTCAAAGATCATTGATAAGAGGGGAAGCTCGATTCTCCTAATGCCACCACAAGCATGGTAAATATTTCTCTAATCCTTGTTCAAATTTGCCAGTGCAAGTATACACTGGAGAAAATACCTAAGTTTCCTAGGGTTGTTTAGAATGAGGTCACAACCGACATGAAAATCAGTGGATCCAAAATATCACTATGACTTTCAAATTAGAAAGGAAGTCTTAGAAATCTGAGATTATAAACAAGGTTTTGGTCAAATCCATCTTACAATGGATCCAAGAGATTTAAGAATGCTGTGTTGTTTCTCTAGTCTCTGAATGCCTACTGGGGCAGATATACTCCAGAAGTTGGTCCTTGGTTTCTGACCTATGAATTAAGGGGATATTATAATATAAAGGACAGTGCTAGGTTTTTAAAATGTAATACACTCTCCTTCTAGGCCAAGGTAGTAAATCAGAAGTAATATCACCTCCCAGAGTTTTAGAAATTAATACCAACAGTGACTTAAAAATATTCAAGTACCAGTCACAATGGTAAATGCCTGTAGTTCCAGCGACTCTGGAGGCTGAGGCAGGAGGATTACTTGAGTCATGGAGTTCAAGACAGCCTAGGAAACATAAAGAGATCCCGTCACAAAAAAAGGAAAGAGCCTAGATAGGTGGTGATTCCTCTAGTCTTGCGAGTCATTTCATCTCTCTGGTTTATTTAGACAAAAACAAAAACATACATGGTGGTGTGTATCAGTGAACTACTATAAATTTAACCAAGGGTTGTCCCGATAACAGCTTGTGCCAGACTTTTTTTTTATTATAGCAAATCAATCCATCCTTGGCACAATTTGTGGCTGTTGTTCTGCTGAATACTTTATTCATGATTCTCATCAGGAGAGACGATCAAAAGCAATTTGCCTTTACATTTGGAAGGTCAGCAGTAAATCTTCATTGCTTTACCCTGGCTCTGTGTCAATTCTCCTGCTGTCTGTAATAGTGTATTTGTAGTGATCTCGGTCATGTTACCATTACACAGTGCATCATGCTAGCAGTTTCCTATATTGAGAGACATTTTTCTAATTCAACCTAATACTGAGAATAGGTCAAGTGAATGTCCTGATAAGATACTCTGGAGATGTGTCAGATGAGGGTTAAGGGGCCTACAATATCAGTGAAATGGGGGGCAGTGCTCTGGAGCACACAGGGACGTACCTCAGGGCAAAGCATGAGAGTCAGACTATGATACCCTAGTAGCTACAACTGGAGTTGACTGTTATAAGCTTGGAATTTACAGAAATGAAAAAGCTGAGAATAGGAGCTAACTATTCTATGAAGGAAATGATATATTTAAGAAAAGATTCAAGTAGTTCTGAATATACCCACAAAAAAGTGTGACATTGTCCTAGACCTTCATATAACTTACCTGTATCACACTAGTTCTATTTTCACACCTATGGTTCAGAAGAAATTCCCTGGAAGCAACTGATGGAGAAAGGAAGACCCAAGACAGTTTGCATGATATGTTGGGCCACTGTCAGAATACAGCTCCTCTGAAGAGTGACCCTGAAAAATAAGCTACAAGGAGGACCTTGACAACCAAATTTTCTAGATATCAAACAGTGTCTTTTGGTCAGTTTACTGCTCACCCAGTGGGCTCATGAACAAAGTTGCACTGTTCAAGCTCAGGTCCTATTCACAGCCTGAAAAGTAAGGGGTGGAACTAGGAGCAGCCCTCTGACCACCACTCTCGATGGCACATGTAGAATATGTACTGTGTCCCTACAACCTTATATTAGCTGGGTTAGAAGTCTTGGTTCCTAGAAAAAACATGAAGTGTTCCACGGAAGTGGAAATTACAACTACTTTGAATGCTTATACCAGGGCTAAGCAAGAACAGAATGACTTTTACTGGCTGGTTTACTTGCCCCTGAGGAACTGTAGTTATTGCTACACAATAGAAGCAAAAACACATACATATGGAGTACAAGACTCACTGAGACACCTCTTGGTGATTCTGTGTGCAGTCAGAGTTGCAAATGAGCATTCACAGCAACTATAGTTTGACAAAAGAAAACAACTTTATGTCACTGTGACAAAACACCTGAGATAAATAAGCTTATAAGTAAGAAAGGTTTATTTTGCAGTGTTGCCTGAAGGTGTGGGGAACTAGAATGGGTGGCAGTTGAAGGAGATAATGAACATCAGCTAAAGGAACCACAGCTTGGCTTGTTAACCTTTGAAGGGTGAAACTAGCCAAACTACGTGAAAGAACGAGCTGTGTGCTCCATCTTTGAGGAAGAAGTGGAAACAATCTTGTACTTATACAGATCTAGGATATAAGAAAACCCAAATCTGGGATATAAAATCTTATCTTATATCTGGGATATAAGATCTGGTTGCAAGAAAATCAGACTGATGTAGGAGATGCAGTATATGAGACCCAGGTTACATACCACTCCAGTTCCTCTCACCCCTACTGGCTCCATTCCACTCAGAATCGACTCTGCACTGCTTTTATTTATCAGCTGTTCCCACAGCTGTTGCATCTCAGGCACCACTGCTGCTGTGGCCACTTCCACTGCCACCACCACACACTGAGGAGTCTCCATAGACAGCCCTCACTGAGATAGACTCACACACTGTGGCAAGGGGGCACAACTCGGAAACACAGGAAATTAATGCATTACAGGGGTGACTTCACCACCAAAAGAAATAGATGGGAAGGATACCAGGAGATAATATTTCTCACCCTTCGTTCCCTACATTGGAATGCTCTTGGATGCAGTTTCATATGGCTTCTCTGGAAATATCCGATAAATCTAGCATCTGGCTGATTTTGTAGAAAAGCTGTGGTCATCCCAGTAACTTATTTACTTATATTTTCTCTTTTTCCTCCTCTCCCTCAATGTTTTTTAACCTTCATTCTTGCTTCCCTGGGAATGCCCTCTCCCACCCTCTAGCAATATATTAGCATGTTAGATTTTACTGTAGGTACTTTTTTAATGGTCTTGGGTTAAGATGTTAGCTATTTTACTAGAAAAAGTGAGTGATTCATGGATGCCTTACATACAGCAACATAACTTTCCTCTTCCCTATATTTTTACCTACCATATGTGCTATATTTTTAATTGTTTGGACATTTGGAACAAAGCCAATATATCTCGGCACCTGTACCACCTGCTTGCTCCATAAAGAGAAGTCCTTCCTTTTTTTTTTTTTTGGTACCAGTACCGGGGATCAAACTTGGGTCCTTGTGCTTGCGCAGCAGGAGGCAAAACCACTGAGCTAAATCCCTGGCCCTGAGAAGTCCTTATTGTTGTAATCCTAACACATAGCTGAGTACCTCTTCTAGAGTGGATGCTAAGTTGTTTATTAACATCTTCAGAAAAGGAAATGGTATATAGCAAAAGAAAGACTAATGTAGGAGTTGGAATAATATTCAGCTATTCCTCCCCCACCATTCCATGATCTTGGGCAAATCATAAATTCACTGAAATCCATTTTCAGGGCCTATAAAATGGATGCAACATCATCTTCTCACAAGACTGTTGTAAAGACTGAATGAGAGGCACTCTGTTTAAAGTCCTGTGTACATATAATTTATATAGCAGAAAGCTATACAAATATCAAATGTTAATACTCATAGTAAATGACCAAGTAATCACTAAATTAAAAGGCAAAGAAAAGGATGAACTGGATGGAAATTGGAACATGAGAGAACTACAGGGAAATATGAAAAGATAAACTCAGTCATCACCAACTACTTGAGACAAGATCCTGTGCTTCTTCCTCCTTCTGTGCCCTGTTTTCTCTGACATTTTCCCTAAATTTCTTTACATATCAATTTATCATTTACTGAATATATATAGGTTCCAGGTCCTGAGCTAGGAAAAGGGCATGAGGCCTGGTCACATGGCTGAGAGGGGTTTAGTAAAGTAAAGAAAGCAGGCATGAAAACAGTTTTAGATATTGAAGTAGAATTTGAGGTTCCACAGGTGCACTCGTGACCCCAAAATGGAAACTGGGTAGGTTTTGTTGGGTTGGGTATACTTATGGAAAAGGAGATGATGCTCAGGGAAGGGTCACTAGAGGAAGGGATATTCCAGGATATATTTTGAAGAATGCAGAGGGTAAAGGAGAAAAGAGCAATCAATCCAAGGCAGAAAAGACCAGGCTGCAGGAACAGACAAGGGCACCAAATCAAGGCCCCTGCATGCACAGTTATGAAACCTTATTCTATAAGCAACAGGGACCCACTAAAGAATTTTAATTGACAAAAGTGGCTTGATCAGACTCATCATGTTAAGAAGCTCTGCTTCTGTCCTCTGTGATATTGCTACTGCTACAGGCAACTCTTACAGCACCTGTTACTGCCCAGCATTGGAACACACAGACTCTAAGAAGGACTCAAATATTGCAAAATTTCACAGAGCTTGCTCAACTCAGACTTTGCTGAGCTTAGCAGCTCCCTAGGCTCTCTAGTTCTCAAAATAAAAACACCAGAAAGCCTTTTAATACCTTGAATGAAACTTCACTTATGAAATTCTTTGGGCCTGGATAAGTCCCTCTGAAAAGTGAAATTCTGTGAGTCTAACCTGAACCTCAAATACTTTTATTAAAATGTAAGCTTTATTGACTCCTTTTTCTTATTTGACATTCTCCAACTAGTTTTTGGGAAATTGCTTTCTCTCCTTTTTCTATGTCCTATCAGTTAACAAGGTGCAGCACATTTAGGGGACAGACACATGGACTGATGGATATCTGGAGGACTGTTCTGATAACCCACACCTTGTCCCAAGCATTTATTTTATGACTAGATTGATTTAGTTTCAACAAATTTACCTTATGTTTCTTGTTGTACGGCAAGGATACTTTAAAAATAAATTGAAGTCGAAGGATAGAACTTAAGGGCTCAGAGACCCAGAGAATACATAATCTCAGGCTCACTAAAAGCATGAAGTGGGCCTCTCTCTGGCTTTCACTATGATATCTCTGCTCCCATTCAACAGCCCATTGCCTCTCCAGAAAGAAGGTGATCCTCACCCTTGGGGAAAAGCTCAGAGTTGAGGTCCAGGGGAATAGTGACTGCTTGCTGTCCCCCCTGCCCAAAGCTTCAGTCACTTTTGCCAAATGCAGCACCTCACCTGTTTTCCCCACCAGGGTCAGTGGGCAAGGACTTTGTTTAAACTTGAAATATCAATCCCAAGTGCAGAGAAACTCCTTACATTTGATCTTTTTTCAAGTCACTTTATGAATATGCTCTTTCAAGTATAATGAGCACATAAGAAACAAAGTGCTATTTAAAATCGTCCTGTATAGGGAAATTCTCTCTATTCTGCTATAAAGACAAAGAAAGAAAGAAAAAATGCCCTAGTGCTTTGGGTCCCTTACTCAACAGTCATTGTATGATCTTCAATTGTTAAAAACAAAAACAAACAAGCAAAAAAAACCCCAAGTATTTAAAAATCTGCTTTAATTATATTTTCATGGATTCAGGAAGAACATCATTGCAGTTAAGGTTACGAAAAAGCAAAGAGGGACACTGGAACATGCAATTAAAAAATGGATTCACAGTGAAAATAATGTATGTCAGTACTAAAATTCACTCCCTGGAGGGAAAAGGTTTCTTCTAATTATTATCTATTCACTTGGATTTTATTATGGGAAAATATTTTTCTTTTATTCTTGAAAGCTTTGGGGAAGTTTTCGGTTTGTGCTACTATTTTCAGTCTGATGGATATCCCTCATTCTGAAAGCCATTATTTGCAAATCTGTAACTCACCAGAAAATTCAAAAGTATGACAAATAGCTTGGCAACTGGGTTCTTGTTACATACAAAGTCATTAGCAAAAATATGTAACAAAATTTATGCAAAACAAACAATTTTGCCCTTATGTACAGAAGTTTGCTTTCTTCCTCACAGTTTATTCTAAAAGGAGGAGGGGAGGATGGGGCTTGGTGAGCAGCTACCTTCCTTTGAAATCATTCTGGGTGGGGAAAGGAAATCTTAAAAGACAAGGTAACTATTTTAAACTTCATTTAATGGAATTATAAAAATGCATCTGGGTTTCTCAATATAGAAAGAAAAGTGAAAACAGCTGCAAATAAAGAATTCATCCCTTTGTCATCTGCAAAGTCTCTTAGTCAACTCAAAAGAGAACAAAAATGACATTTGGGACTGCAATCTGAGGACACAGTGAAAAGCATCTTTGTGAAACATTAAGTATATTGTAACCCAAGCTGCTGAGAAATTTCACATCTAGGGCATGCACACATTTCATACTGATACAGTTTACAACACCTCAGAGGAGAAAGATCATAGGTGCGTGGGAAGTACCATGGAATCTATATACAAACACATAAACAGAGAGAACATATGAATTCAAATGGAGACCAAAATACAAGTTTAAAATATTTGAAAATCATTTCAAAGCCAAGGATCATATTTACTGACAACTGAAAATGCTAACTTTCTATAAAATACTTTGTAAACATTGAAAATGCAGCTTTATATAATTCACAATCTCAAAAGAAAATAAATTTCTGGTTTATCATCACTGCTTGGCTCAGTCTGCAAAACAGAATTATCTGAACAAAACTGGTCAAAATAGCCATAGCAAAGGGATGTACAGGCCCCCTCAGGAATGCCGCGGCCCTCCGGGCTGCCTCCTTTCATGTTCCTAAGGTAGCCAGCAATGTAGGAGCCAGTGGAGTGGCGGTTCACAGCCGGGACAGGTGCTGAGGGTTTGTTTCTAAGAACCACTCCTCCCCCATTACTAGGGTTCACCACTTTTTGTTTGTTGGCTTCCTGCTTCTCCTTGGCACGACTGGCAATGTTGCGCACTCTGCTTTGACTCCTGGATGATAACTTTCTGACCAATGCCCTGGGAAACTGGTTAACATCCTGCTTTGAATACAGCACTTGGCAGCCATCTTCATGGTCAAAGGACACCAGCTTCCGAAGCTGCTCAGTTAGGGCGTCTAAAGGCTCCAGTGAATTTGTCTTCACAGTGACAGCCTGCTTGTCTCTAATACCGGTCGTAACAAAACTCTTACTAATACATTGGTACTTGCTCTCAAAATTGCAGGCAATGTCCTCTGATGTTAAATCCCCCAGACTTTTGGATTTGCAAGGACTTGGCAGTTTCAAAGCAGGCAGAGGAGAATGTGATGGCTGCTTGGGTACAGGGGCATGCACATCTTGAGCACTAGACTGCTGGGGCTCACAGTTTTGGTTCATTTTTGCATCTGAATTTGAGAAATGGTTATGCACAAAGCCAGCACCCTGATAGGTTAGACAAGAAATACTTTGATTTTTGACACCTTGATTGTTGAATACTTCAGAGACAGAAGGATGGAGAGTATCTTTACAGTAGCCATTTCTCAAGCCTCTTTGAAAGTGTTCCACTACATCCTGACTATACTTCAGTTTTAATGAAGCAAGATGACTTGTGTTATCTGTCTTATATTCATAGGATGTTACGGACAGGTTTTCTGACTCCTCATCAATTTCCACAAGGCTGCTGTCTCCAGAATTTATACAAATAGTGGGATCATCTATTACATCTAACGTCGAATCAGTAGGACTGCAGCTCTTTAGTACTCCCCAGTCTTCTTTACTGGTGGGATTTTTCGGTAACCACCCATGAGGACCATTAGGGGATCTAGGCAGATTGCCATTCATGGCTCTCATCTTGGTCTTACCAGAGAGGTCATCATCTGGTTTAGTTTTGGAGATGGGAGTACCAGTTGTTTGACATGCAACCGTGTATGTTGCAAGTTTGGTGGTCTCAGGATTCAAGGAGGTGATCAGCTCAGGAGATGAACACAGGAAGGGTACCCTCAGTTTTCCCTTGGAAAAACCATGCTTGAAGGGTGTTTTTAGGGCCATGGGAGGATGGCCTGACATCATACTAGTGCTGTGAAGATTAGAAATTATTGTGAGGTTAGCTTGAGTATTGGTCTCATCAAACTGGCTAATCAGTGCTGAGATGGAATTGCCTGGCTCATTCTCATTTGTTAAAGTGACATTGTCAATAAGACGGGAAATCTCAGTATCCGGCAGAATGGCAGTTGAGTGTAAGTCAGGTATGTCGGAACAGAGCATGGAGACATCTGACAGAGAAAAGGATGTTACGGCTCTGCCTTTATCCTTGTCACCTTCCAGCTTCTTGATCTCTAGAGTGCTTTGAGAAAGGATGCTTTCCGACAACATGCTTTTCCCTTCCGCAAAGCCCTGGGCACTCCTCTTTTCATTGGTTTTCACACTAGGCAAATTTGGGCTTAGATTAGCTGGAGGATCAAGAGCCACATGCTGCCTTGGGGAAAAGGATTTGTCAGGACAGTGGTTTTCTTGGCAATCACTTGTCACACTTGATTTGGTTCTCCCCCCTGTATGGCGTGGCACTCCACACTGTTCTGCGACTGAACCCTTGGCAGTGAAGACAGTGGAGTCCCCTTGGCTGGTATCTTTGTAAAGCAGAGTGCTGGAGGAGGAAAACTTTTTGTTGAAATTTGGAAAATGTGGGTCTTTTATATTTGCCTTCGCTTTTCTTCTACCATCTTTATCCTCTGCTGAATGAAACAAACAACATTTTAGGTGACACATATCACTTTACACAGAACCTGAAAACACTCATGTTTGTCTTGAGACAGACAAATGGAGAATGTAAATCTGTTACACTGTGACAGAATATAATTATGGATTGCATTGGCTTGCAACAAAGTGTCTGTATGATGAATAAATGGTAAAATATATTTATAGGAATTTCACTGAAGTTTCTCTTTGAATGTCTGTTACATCAACTAAGAATGTAATATTCATTGTCAAAAAAATGTCAATGAGTTATCATACTTTTGCAGTGAAGATTACCTTAAGTTGTTTCCTAGTCAGATTTGTACTACACAGAAGCATGGCAATAAAAACAGAACAAGACAGCTCTGTTAAACACAGTATTGTGGTACCTGTAAGCAAGATACTATAAGCTTTCAAAGTTATACATGTATTAATTTTAAAAATCACAATATCATTTTAAAAAAACATTTTGGCAAAAGATTTAATTTAACCAATTAATTTCTAAAACAATTGAAAGGGGCAATAAGTGCACTAAAATATAAATCTGGGGCTGGGGATTTAGCTCAGTGGTTCTGCCGCCTGCCTCGCAAGCACAAGGACCCAAGTTTGATGCCCGGTACCAAAACAAAACAAAACAAAAAAAAACCCCAAAATATAAATATCTGTTGACTTTAAAATGTAAAGATAAATAATTGGTTATTAGTTCTGTGTGATTACTAATACCTAGTTTGTTAATCATATTTTTATTACAAATATTATATATTGCTGCATTCTCCCCTAAAAGTGGCAGTATGATGTCAGTCACAGAAGGAAAACTATAAAAACACATAATTTACAGTAATTTGAGATTTCTCTTTATACTTGATGTAATGCTTAGATAAAATTAAGTATTCAGTTCTTCTTGATAGGATTATTTTAATAGTCTTATAATGCTTTCAGAGTCATTTATGAAAAATGAATTTAACTTACTGTTTTTCTAGCTGAAAAAAATTCTCGTAAAAATTTAAATCCCCCAAATCATAAGAAAAACAAATATCCTATGATGTTGCCACTTAGATAGCCTTGATAGCTTTTGCAAAAGGATACAATAAAGCATAAAATTTGTGTGCTACTTTTTCTCAACTTAATGTGTGTCTGCAATATAACTAGAATCGTTGCATGATTATTGTTTTATCTTTACCTTAATTTTTTTGTACCAGGAATCGAACTCAGGACCTTGAACTTTACCTTATGTTTAATGCATATGACAATTCATATAACTTTTTGAAAGGTGGGAAAGAAACATCATCTCAGTATCCTCACTCACCTTAATGTTATTAACATCTTAACCATAGCATTAGGAGTTAATTATGAACAATTGACATTAAATATAGCTTTATTTCCCCAAAGATGGACTTTTAAAACAAATTTTAAAGCACATATTTTGTCTCTGACACTGTTGTTCACAAATATCAAACTTTTAAATTCCCTTTTTCTCCTTCAAATATACCATTCAAGAATTGGTTTTCCTTCCTGGAATATCTTATAACAAACATCAATACAAGCAAAATGGCATTTGTGGGAAAGTAAATCACTGAAAGTATATTAATAAAAGAATAACTGTGCTAAGGATATCAGCCATCACTTTCTACTTGTCTGAGGTGATTCTTATTTAATTAAAACATTTGTCCCAGTGATGTAAAATCCATACAGTTTTAGCACTTAAGTTTCCTAAAATAGGATGGGGAGTCCCAGACAAAAGTTAAGAGCTCTTTGTCACCTTATAAAGCAGACACTGCTCTTTATTGAGTTCTTGCAGATCTGAATGTATGATACATTCAAACTAAGGGAAAAGATGGAAGAACCTGGTCCCTGTGCTTTCACAGCCTGTGACCAGGCAGGAGCTATAGACATGCTACCTTCCCTGACAACATCCAGAGACCACAGAAGTGAGATCACAGGAAAACACTGCCTCAACTACCTCCTAAGGAGGCAAACATTTTTAAAATGAAAGAAGTAGCTTGCTTTTAACAACTTATTTTCCTTCCCTATAAACATTTCCAACCATAGAAATGTGTTATATAGTGAGAAAAGTAAGACAACCATATTCAACCTGAGAAGAGTCAATATAATTCTATTCAAACTCAGAGCAACCAGTAAATATGGTACCACCACTTGGGAAACCATTATTTCTACTCATATTTTGCAACTTTCACCTACTTCTGTCTTGACTCACAGACTCATGTGCTCCAGCCCATCACATCCGATAGCTCCCCTTATCCCTCACCATCAAGATCAGATGGCAATATCATTTCAAGGTTCTAATTGAGGAGGAAATAGGTTCTTCACCCCTCTCCTCCCCAAAGTTTATAATCTTCTAGTCTAGAAGATTACATAAAAATATTTACTTTTCAGTATGTTTTATTTTGACTGCTGAATGTCAACCATTTCATAATGGAAATGAGGGACCAAAATGCAGTGTGGAGAAACTCAAAGCATCTTACCCAGAGAGTTTTCTCTTCCTTCATTGTCTTTTGCTGTTTCAGATATAGGCAGCGACAAAGCCCCCAGAAGACTTTTATCAATGGGCATAGAGACAGGGCGGACTTGCAAACTCCGTGTGGTCCTCCTTAGGATGCCATCTTGATCTCTTGTGGCCTCAGACACAGAATCCTTTATTTCTACCATTTCTTGCAAGCCCATTTTGCTCTTTTTCCTGCCTTTGGCTGGAGCACTGGCTGTGCGACGCAGAATCCTATCTCCAATTGATCGTTTCCAAATATAATGGGAATTGTTTTCTGAAGAACTGTGCCTGGGATTCTTATTGAACAGTCCCTTCAGACCTTGGAGCTGTCTGTTCTAAAGACACAAAAGGACCAACAAATTAATTAAACGCCATCACATCAACAGTTGATTTTTGAAATAACAGTTCCATGGAAAATATATACAAAATGATATTGTACAGCCACTGAAGTCATATTCAAAACAAGAGAACAGCCCAAAGCACATTTACACAGCAGCATGCACATTGTATGCACCTTCTTTTCTGAGGAAGGTTGTCTTCCACCTTCCTGACCAGCCTTTCCTGGAAGCTTCCTACCCAGAGATGACAAGGTGGGAGGGAAGGTTTCCACAGTTAACAAACAGACTGTTAACAAACGTCAACCACCTTTAAGCAACAGAAGAGTGAGTGTTTCAAAGTGCTAAGCAGAAAAAAAGTGGAGTGATAGGAGAAAGCATGCGCCATAACTGTTTCAAAAGAAATATACCAGCAAGAACATAGCACCATGCTGAGAAACTACCTTTGTAGCTCCTAGAAAGTGCAAAATAGTATAACTTGGGTTGAGGATTAAAGGGCTCCACTGCAAGGCAAAAAAATAAGAGAGTTTGGGCTCATTCAAGAAGGTGGTACCAGTAAACAAAAGAAAAAGTGAATATACTTCTATAAACACTTCCTCTCCATTTTGGTGATTTTTACTCTTATGTTCATTCAGTGTTCCCACCACATTGTAACATATGCCTCCTAACCTGAACACACCCTGAAAGTAATAAAGAATATAACACCAAAATGAGCATTTGTTTAGGAGAAAGGACAGAAATACTGTAAAAAAAAAAACTTTGTTTTTAACATACACGTGAGTATGTGTGTGTAACCTCTCATTTCAAATTTTAATGCAATTCTGAATTTCACTGTTTCCCTCAAACACACATATAGTTAACTTGGGTTTCAAGAATCATTTTTAAATTATTTATATTTTTGTCTATTTGAGACAATAGAAAGATTCCAAGAAGCAGCATGTACAGAAACTGAGAAATAAACATAGAAAGTCATGGGATAAAACTTTATTTCTTAGAAATAATGATCCCTTAACTCTCCTTTGCTGACTGAGGTGAAGATAAACATATGCCCCCTAAATTCATCCCCAATTGTAGTCATAGTAATATCAATATTAGCCCACATTTTGGGCATTTACTACATGCCATACAGCTTTCTATGCATAACATAAATCTATTTATTAATGAAGTAGGTACTATTTTTACCTCATATTCACACATGAAGAAGCAAAGGCACAGAGAATGTATAACACTTATAGGAGGAGCTACAGGCTACACTGACTTTCTGATAAAGACCAGCACAGGACATTCCTAAGCCCTATTCAATGCTCTTTTAGTTCAAATCATATCTGGCCTTGCAAATTCATACCAGTGGCTAAGTCTCCAATCACTGGTGGGACCAGATGACCACCAATTGACTTACAAACTTCAAGTCAGTTCTACAATGAAGGGGGCAGCTACAGCAGAGAACTAGAATACATTTTTGTGGTTCCTCTAAGTTCTGAGGGTAGTTTTAAATTCATTCACAATTTTTAGGCTTATAATTAACAATCATGCCATAATTATGCATCCTGCCTAGAACTGGCTGGGAGCACAGCCCAGTAGTCAGGCAACTCATTAAACAGCTGAGACACTACATTTCCCACTGTAGCCAACTGGATGTTTTTAAGGAGTAAAATAAAGCTCAGCATTTAACTATACCTTCATGGCCTTAGTCAAATAAACGGTTGCCTGAGAGTGTCATAGTTTCTTCCATTCTATTAAGCCCAGAAGGGCTGCTGGGTAGGAGGAATGAGGAATGGAAGAGCACAAGTGCATGGGGATGTGTCCAGGAGAACAGAATGGGCTTGTTGGACTGACCTACAGTTTTCCAGCAAAGAATAATTTGTTAAAATGTACTTTCCTTTTATATAATTTGTCAGTCAGCAACTTTGTTAGGGACTATATTATGGTTCTGTGTGGCGTTAAGCCCTGTAGTCTTTCTTACCTTTCCATAGATTTCATTAATTGTTATGTGGACAAATATGGATGCTTCTGTGAGTCCTTCCAAATAGACATGCCGGTAGCCTGATAAAAACAGAGAAAGTGGTTTCCTTTTAGTAGAATTTGCATTTGGCTCTCTTTGGATGCAACAGTGTTTAGCATGTGAGTTAACTACAGTTCTTTACATTTTAAAGAGCACATTAATCACCATATTTATCAAGTGACACATATTTTATATAACACACATGCTATATATATATACAAAACTTGTAAGGCATAAGTCATATATTAAATCTTCCAAAGAAAAAACAATTGTCAATCTGGAGAAAAAAGATCAGCTCATACCTACCAGGCACCAAGCTGCTAAAGGTCACAGTCCTTTGTCCAACAAAGTCTCTTCCAATGGGATCATGATCCCATACAAGGAACCGAACCAAAGCTATTTCCGGCATGTGTACTGTAAATGTCAGGGTTTCTTCCCACACAGGGTTAAATCCTCAGAGAAATAGGAAAATAAAAGTCAGAAAAGCAAAAGGGCTTGGACAGAAATGAGTTGGCAGCAATGTCTACAAAGCAGACAGTGAAAATTACTTGTGATGGTTATTAAACTCATACAGATGACCAAGCACTCCTGAAATAAAGCCTTAGAATTTATCCCATTGCTAGAAAATAATTGGTAAGAAAATTGCCTATAAATTATCACATCAATTCTACTCATCTTTGATGCTCAATTGCATTGTAGAGGAAGCTCTTTAATATTCAGAATGCTTCAGTAAGTTCAAAAATTATCTTATAAGGGCTTAGGGATGTGACTCATTGGACCCTGGGTTTGCTCCCCAGTACCGCAAAAAAATAAAATAAAATAAACCTTACAACAGTGATCTAAGAATATTTTAGAGAACACAGTAAAGAATGTAACCACCAAAAGAATTATGCTTTTCACCCTCCAGAGATACTGCTATTGTAATAACCATCAGCTCCAATTTTATCTGAGATGTTTTGCAAGTTTCAACACTGCTGTGCATATCCTATTTTACTCTAACAGCAAGGCTCTAAGAGTGTCAGGGTATTACTGACTTTCAAAAATAGACATAACTTTTAAAATTATACAAGTAACATGTTTATATTTGAAATAGTAGGAATAACAGTATTTATAACTCATTTCATAGATAAGAAAATTTATGTTCATAGAAAATTATCTGCCTAAGGTCTTAAAGTTAATGACAGAACCAAATTAAACGGTGTGTTATTGACTCCTAGTTGCTTCTCATGAAGTAACAACTTATTACATTATCATATTTTCACACCTACAGAAAGGAATAAAAAAAATTATGCAATTCAAATACTGCTATGGTTTGTTCCCTAAGAGTTTGTAAGTGGGAAGCTTGAGCCCCAGTGTGGCCATGTTAAGAGTTGGGGCCTTTCGGGAAGCCATTAGGTCTTTGAGGGTGCTGTCCTGGAAAACACTGATGAGTTCTCAGGGGACCTCAGTTAGTTCTCATGAAGGGGTTATACAAGAGCAAGCTTGGGCCCACCCCACTCTTTCTGGTTTCCTGTATTGCCACAAGATCTCTTATTCACACACATACTCCCTCATGATGCCATCCACCATGAGGTGCTGCAGCCTGGGAATCTCTTGCCAGAACCAGTGCCATACTATTTGGACCTTCAGCCTCCAAAACACTGAGCTAAGCAAACCTCTTTTCTTTATATAGCAATGAGTTTCAGGTATTTTGTCATAGCAATGGGAAAAGACTAAGATAAATACTAAAAGGCAAAATTACATCTATTTATTGGCAAAATTCTCTGAGATAAAATAATGATAAAAATTGACACAGACTCAAGCATTCCATAAGTTTCTTTCTTTCCCCTTTCTAAAAATTGGAAACAAGCTTTATTACCTGTCTGCATTCCAGAGGTGCCAACTACATTGCTCTATAAAAAGTCTTAAACTAATGAAATAATTCCAGGTTGAAAAATTCCCGCCTGCATGAAAGATTATCTTTTTGTTGACTTAGCAATGATCTCTGAATTACTTTGTGACTAAGAAAAGAAAGAATAATTTATTGAGCACTGCTTGGAAAATATAATATAGGAAAGTTGCTTTCTTCAATCATGTTGTAACTGAAAAATTCTGCCTGCCTCTTGAACTCTCTTCCTTGAGGGACTCATTATAACACTAATTTCTCAAAGGTTTGATTATTGTGGTTTAAGATTACTTAACATGTTAATGATTATAGAGTGAAAAAAATAGGTACGTGATATTTCTCAAATGAATTAATAAATATAATTTTAGATTACCAAGAGAAAGATACAAGCTTGGGTAAATTAAGCTACCTTTATATTATAAGGAGAATGTGGCCCCTCTACCACATGTATATTCAAGAAGTAAAACTTTCCAGAGTGTGCTGTGCTTACCTTTAGAGTTTTACATACTGCAGAAAGAATGAGAAATTAACCCAAATAGCAGGCTTCACAAATGAGAGCTATGAGGGGTCTCCTGTCATAAGAACACTAAGGGATATACCACAAGGTGTTTTCCAAAGCAAATTTTTAACGTTCTTTAAAATATCATTCATTCTTTTCTTCAGAAAAAATTAGTGAGACTCTTGAGAGCTGAGATTAAAAAACCTCTGAAATATACCATATATCAATCTGAGAGACTTTGTTTATGGGTTGAAAAGATCTTCACATAAATTCAGATGGCAATCATTTTAGGGATCCGTTGCTCTCCTACATAAAAATACATTTTTCTTTTTCAGTGCAAAATCTAGATCTAGAACCTCCTCAGTAAGAGTGGACACAGATTATCATCTTACCATTGTCATCTACCACACGAGTTTGATCTTTGCAACAATCCACTGGCAATCCAATAATTTCAACTTCAACAAAAGGATCAATTATCTACATAAACAAAGAGAAAGAATTATTACAAATGATACATATCTGTACAGGTGCTAATTATTTTGAGAATATTGACCAAAACATTCACATTTTAACAGCAACTGATTTTACCAAATGCTTACTAAGAGAGAAGATAGATTCCAGGTGTCACAGAAGCAGATATGAGATGAGAATAAAAGGAAGGCTATTAAATTTTTGCTTGCTGCTAATACTACACAAATTTTACTGAATTAATCCACAATTTCTGCTCAAGATACATGCACAATGCAATGAGAGGTTTGCCCATGCACAAATTCTCAGAGAAGATGTATTTAAAACAGTCAAACGCTAGAAACAACCTAAGTGTCCATAATAAGTCAGAGAGCTAAGCCAAATAATGAAATAACAATAAAAAAGGAACAAAGTTATTTAACATAAACAATGTTGATCATCCAGACATAAATGGCTCTTATTGTAAGAGTAAATTGGTGTAGAAGTTTGAGAACAGACAAAATTGGTCTGTTGTGATAGTGTTTGCTGTCAGGTGAGGAATAGATACTGAGAGAGCAGGTGAGAGGCTTCTGGGGTTCCATCCTAATCTTTGCTTTTTTTTTTTTTTCTTTTTGGCAGTACTGGGGATTGAACCCAGAGCCTAAGAACTGAGTTACATAGGCAGTCTTTTTTAAATGTTGTGATAGGGTCTTGTTAAGTCATTAAATTGCCCAGCCTAGGCTTCAACTTGTGACCCTCCCGCCTCAGCCCCACATGGTGCTGGGATTACAGGTGTGCACCACACAGCCAGCTCATGTACTGGTTGTTATTGTTCCACTCATCCCCGTCTCCTCTTCTTTGGGATGAGGTCCTGCTGTGTGAATCACCTGTAAATTCTCCCTTGTGATACAAGTTCTGGGTGATGAGCAATGAAGAAATAAAACCTCAAAACACCAGAGGAGGTTTTCTAAAAATGTCTGCCAGGAAGTGAGAACACAGTTCTAGAAACTTGGAGAGTGAGGAGTAATATAGAGAGTTTGAAGTGACAGCAGCTTCAGGGAATAAGAGCTACAGGTATGACAGAAAAACATTTCAATGATTAAATTACTAGGCACATTTCTTTATTTACTAAATAACAAAAGTTATTCATTTTCAATTAATTGTTTTATACTAGAAGTTTTTCCTTTAAATAGAATTCTATGATAAAACTGGACAACTGAGGATCTTAGAGTTTGGAGGCAATGAAAGAATATGATTTCTGTTCTAGTAAGTTTGATGCCTTCTTTTCTGTGGACAAAAAAGAAGTAAGAATGACATTTCTGATGCCACCAATTAATGATTCTTTCTGAGAGGGCAAAATGTAGTGACAAGAGGGAAGCTGGGTGGCCAGTTCACTGGAGGCTTCTGCAGCAGACCTGACAAGATATGATGATGGGCTGGATTGGGCTGGTGACAACCAAGATAGAAGAGATGGTCCCATTGGAAGCACCCACTATTAAGGGATAGAACACTGTGCATCTGTTGAAGATGCTGAGAACAGAGAGAAGGCTGGAAAGAGTCACCATGGAGGATGGGATGAGGGAGAACCAGTAAGATGAAGCTGGAGTGGGCTACAGTGCTAAAGTCTGTTGATACTTGACATGAGAAGTTTACGGTGGGACCAAACAACAGAGCTGTGTGGTTTCACCCATCAATATCCAGAAATAACAGTTTAAAAGATGAGAAGAGCAAAAGACCTGAAGTCATGACCACCCCTGAGAGGAAGGACATGAGTATAAGAAGGGCTAACAGGTGGGGAGAAAGCAGGCCAAGAGGGCCTGGGTCAGGTATAGTGGAAATAATGGAACAAGTGCCAGGAAAAGAAGGAGGCTGCACTCACAGAGGGAGACACTTATAAAACCTGCTCCAGAGGTGCAGCAGGTGGTGACGAGAATGAGCATGTGGCCAGGAGCATGTGGCTGACATGCAGCAGGGATGAGCCTTGAAGATGAGAAATGTGGACAGGAGGTTAATACATACTCTTAGGCAACGTTTCTGTCAATAATGAAATGGTTCTTTGCACTCCAATTTTATCACTGCCAGTGTCAGCTGAATATCATGCACTCAAGATTCCAAAATAGATAATGTGCTACAGTCCACAGGAGTTGTGTGTGATTTACCAACAAAGCTGATATGTCTGATGAGCTGAGGTCAGTCCTCCTTTAGGAACGATCTCACACACACTCGCATGCGCACACACATGCAAACCACACACACACACACACACACCTATACCTCTGAATATATTTCAGATGAAATGTAAATACAATAAAATAATCATATAATTAACCGCTTAGCCATTTAGTAATATGTAGCTTACCTCGCCTCGGTCTCCAAACATGGAGTCTGGAGGCTTGGGGAGTTGCTGTCCACTGATCACTTTCAGGATGAGCTGCTTTTTGGGGTTGGCAGGAAGTGGGTCACCAGAGAAAGGGTTGAAAGTACCTAGGCCAAGTAAAGCAGAGGTTGAGAACATGGAAGAACACACACACACACACACACACACACACACTCACACAGCACAGTTTAAGCTTGTAAAACAAATAACAAATGCTGATTGTTATAGTGCTTCCTAGACCAATGGAACTATCACATAACCACACATGTAGCTTTTGCCAGAAGGCAACACCAGCTAGCATTTCCATAGCTGTGGTTTTCATTAGACAATGCACTCCCAAAGGCCAGGAAATGAGGTAATTTAAAACAAGTTTCTGCAATGTAACTGTAGCATGGATGAAGAAAAAAATTTTATTTGAATACCAACAGTATAAGAAGGGAGGTACTTGTGTCAAATGCAACTAATCTTCTAACTTAAGATATCTCAGGTATAGAAAAAATATATGAGAAACAGAAAGAAGTCCTGAAATTCTAAACTGCATGTGTTTTTTGTGGAGTAATGATTGAATCCAGGGTCTCATGCATGCTAGGAAAGTACTCTACCACTCAACTATCCTCAGTCTTAGTTGTAAAATTAAGTAAGTAGCAGAGCAAGAAAATTTGCAAAGCATAAAATCTTGAGGACACATCTCTCCATATTTCGTTACTTAATTGTTATAAATCTAATTTGGAAACTTTTTTTTTGGTACTGGGGATCGAACTCGGGACCTTTTGCTTTCAAAGCAGGCGGCGGAACCACTGAGCTAAATCCCTGGACCCTAATTTGGAAACTTTTAAACAATTTTAATGGCCAGACTGAAAAGAAAGTGTTGTTTTATTAAGACTATATTATCCTTTCTTTTTGGTTAGCACTGTTTTGTTATTGGACTATATTACCTAAAATGGCTTGATAAAATTGATTGTTTTTCAGGTGAAATTTAATTTTGCCAACTGGCCTCAGGCTAACAATACCTAAGAGTTTCTGAAAGATAAGGCTCAGACAATAGGAGGCAACCCAACTGAGAAATAATGACCAATGCCAGGGCACTGATGGTCTGCTATCCATATCACTCTTGATATATGCAACCTCAAGAAATATAGTCTAAACATCATACTACCCCAATGTATTTGTGACAAGAATTCTTATTTACCTTGCCTCCTGCATGCTAGGCAATGCTCCACCACTGAGCTACACCACTCCAGCCCATAAGCTATCTTTTTAAAAAATTATCCTGTACATGGAGGTTTTTCAAAAAACTAGAAATAGAACTACTGGGTATATGTAGTAATAGATATCAGTACATCAAAAAAATCTGTACTTACATTTATCGCAGACCTACTCACAGGTAAGAAATAATAGGTAAGAAACAGAAGCAACTGAAGTGTCCATCAAATGATTATGAATTTTTAAAAAGTGGCATGTATTTACAGTGAAATATTATTCAGTCATAAAAAATGTGGAATCCCATTATTTACAGTAACATGGGTAGAAATACTGTAGAGAACATTAAGTGAAATAAGGCACAGAAAAACAAACACTGCATGTTCTCTTGTGTGGAAGCTAAAAGAATTGGTCTCAGTGAGGTAGAGAATGGAAGAGTGGTTACCTGAGTCTGTGGGGGAAGGGAGGGTGGTTAATGGATACAAAGAGGTGAGAGGAGGAATAATTTCTAACGTTCTATATAACCCATTAAGATGATCATGGTTTACAACATTTAAATGAATATTTCAAATAGCTAGTAGAGAGGATTTTTCAATGCTCCAAACACACAGGAACATAAATGATATGTCTCAGGTGATAGATTACCCTGATCTGAGCATTACACCTTGTATGCATGTAATGTATATCACACCCCGTAAGTATGTACAACTACTGTGTATCAATTAAAAATAAAAGTAAAATAAATTTTAAAATTATGCTGCAAAGCACTGGGATATCACTAAGATATCTTTGGATAGAGTTCATCCCATGAACTACTGTAGAGAGATGACTATGAAACTAACACATACCTTTGCACATTTGCTGGGGCTTGAGGACGTAGCCACAATTGCCATTTGTCCTGAATTTGGCTCGATTTAATTGCATCATTCGCCCTTCAGACTGATAGTTCAGTGCCACTGTCCAAGTTGAAAGTTTGAGAGAATTAGGCAGGATGGCAAAGCAGAGTCAGAACATACAGAGAACCACTGTTTTCAGAGGCTTACGCACCAAGCTGGCAACCTGCATTCCAGTAGGGCAGAGGGTTGAAGTTACTGGAATCTATGCGGTAGGCAGAGGGGTAAATCCTTGTGAGCTGCTTTTGGTTATAAATCATGAATTGCTCTGATTTCTGCTGAACCACCTGATGTGCTCTTGTTTCACTGAAGGATAACACATTTCCTGTGGTTCCTGGCAGTTTGTAATAAAGAAAAAGGGAAAGTGAGAACTATAGCAAAGTAGCAAAGAAAACACCTCTCACAAAAGACTGTGTGATGCCATAGCACTAAATAACAACAGCAAAAAGCAGAATGAAAGGGTATGTTCAACCTGTCAAAGAAAAACTTTAGACACATTAAATTGAACAGAGTTTAACCAAGCAAGAAACAATTCACAAATCAGGCCACTCCCAGAGTCAGAACAGATTCAGAGTGTCTCCATCTCACCACATGGGCAGGTTACTGTCACAGCCAGAAAAGAAATAAACATTCAGAAAACAAAAAGTAGAGATAGCCCAGTTGGTTATAGCTCTTATGTTACTTGAACTTGGCTTGAAGAATTGGCCGCTTGTTATTGGTTAAGATTCAACTACTTGGTACTTTTTACAAAAGTACATTATCTCTGTTTTATGCATCATGTCTGGTTGCAGTTTACTATGTACAAGAAATCTTTAGTTTAAACCAAACTTAAAATATACATCAAGGTAGTTTTAGATGAAATTTAATTCAGTTTAACAAACCAAGGTAGAGATAACTTCTGACCAAGAAAGAACCATAAAAGTCCATTCTTAGAATGTTTTGCCAGGTTGAGATCAAATCACAACTGTGTATTTGCTAAGATACCTGCTCATTTCTGGCTCCCATATTCTCCCCTGAATTCAATCATTTCACTAATTTGTGTCTATCTGGTTAGCATGAAGAGGGTGAGTAGAACAATTGTTTTCTAGGTACATAACTCAAGAGTATCTTTACCAAAACTATAGACAACCATTGATAAATAAAAGTATATCTATAAGATTCCTGATAGCAGAAAGACATCCATTGAAAACATTCATTTAAAAAGCACATCTGTGAAACACATATTAACTGATAACTTTGGACTCTAAGAAAATAAAGGGGAAAGACTACTTAGAAAAAAATTGAGTTTTAAAGTTGATTTGAAAAGAATTATGGAACCAATCAAAATCTTCCAGGAGAAAGGAATAACAAAGGAGAAAATATGTTTAAAAGAACATTAAAAAGAAACAAAATGACTGCGACAATCCACTTAGCCCGCAGGAGAGAGAGGTCCGGGGTCACCGGGAGCCCCGCTCCAGCCAGCTCGCACCAAGCACACCAGCTAGGACCAGCCAGAAGGTGAGAACCCCTCGGTACTGGCCATGCCCATGGCCTGCAGGACACCCCCCAACCCCCACCACCGCCTCTGGCCTCCTGGCTGTACCGCTACCTGGTTCCACACTACAAAGACACAGGGGACACCAGACCACTGTACTGGGTAAGTTGGAGGGATCATCACCTCCCATCAGAACCTGGACTATCTTCAGGGGAAGGGCACCTGGAACCTGCAGTACAACCTTGCAGAGTTCAACCCTGCAGGAGGACAGGGAGCTCAACTTGGGACTTGGCACCAGAAATCTGCCTGAATTCCACTGGTCTGTGACTGGCTTGCTGAGACTCACTGACTTATATCTGCACACTGCTGCCCACATTGTCGATTGTGACAGCAGAGACATACCCTGAAGGAGGACTTTCATCTTCATTTTTAATTTTTATTTCCAAAATTATTATTATTGGGGGCTTTTTTTGCTCTTATTTTTAATTTTTTTCCTACTCTTTTCAATTTTTTATTTTTCTCTTCTTTTTTTCTTTCTTTTCTCTTTCCTTTCTCTCTCTCACTCACTCTCTTGCTGTCCCACATTGTTCTTCATCTCCCTTTTTGTTCCTGTTCTGGCCCTAATTCAGATTTCTTCTTTATTTTTCTTTTATTCTCTTTTTCCTACTCTCGCCTGTGACCTCTAGCCACACTGCTAACCTTCCCCTATCCTTCTACTTATCTATCACTCCCTCCCCAACTCCTTCTAACTCCCCATCCTGAAGGGTAAAGTTGCTATATTGAAGAGTTTACTCACTATAAACATATGTTGGGGGGTGGTTCTTGATTTTGATATAATTCACATAGTTAAAGGTGATAGATTAACAACTACCACAAATTGTCATTTTCTAAGATGTACTTGATGCTATAGTGTTGCTGACTGTATCACTTGGGCTAAGGTGTTGTGATTGATCTAGTCAGTGGTCCTTCCTGGTATAATGAAAATGAGATGGCCTCAGAGTTATTAGAGATTCAAAACCTAAAGACCAGCTATATCTGAAAGACACCTCTGAGAAGTAATCATTACATAAGGGTTCTAATTACAAGCAACAAAGATAAATACAATAAGCAATTTCAAAGTATCAACCCAGGAATTAAACCAAGGACAGCACCAAAAACAAAAATGAGAAGATATTTAAGCAAGGCACAAACTCAGACTTCCACCCCACC
>NW_004624730.1:33070871-33088514 GCF_000247695.1 Heterocephalus glaber
GAAGGGTTTAGGGGTGAAGGGCGCACAGGTAATGGGGAAAAAATAAGAACCAAGATACATCATGTACAGGTACAAGCACCCAGTGATAAATGTAAATGTATTATATACCTAAAATGTACCAATAAAAGAATTTAAGGGGGAAAAAAAAGAAATAAAGTTTCAGAAACAATTACCATCATCCATTCACCTAATAAGGCTTATAAATATGGGGGAAATGAGAGGTCTTAGTACAAGAAGCCTGCACTGCTGTCAAGGAAGCTGCAAGTTTAGGGATCACGATGATCACAATGGAGTCTTCAAACACTTAATTATTCCACTCTTTTCTTGAAATCCTACCTTTTGAATGATAGTAACAATGCCCCTATCATTGAACTGCTTCACCAAACAACCATATCCTATCCTCAAAATAATCACCTTACGTCCTCTGAACCTGTTGGAAAAGACCAGCCAACATGAAGATCCAAACATGACTAGAACTTCATTCTCATTCAAACTCTAGCAAACTGAGTTTGTCTGAAGATATATGGTCCACGAAATCAAGGTGTTGAACTATAATCTTGCTGAACCAACTGGGCCTGAAGCATATCTACACTGGACGTGTTTATTAGCACACAGTCAATCTCTCAGGGTACCTCCTATCCTCAGAGTTATACACCCTGAGATATTAAATGGTGGTGTGGTCCTGTTATCCCAGCACTCTGAGAGGCTGAGGGAGGAGGCCTGAAACTTCAAGCCCAACCTGGGCGATTTAATGACTTAGCAAGACCCTATCTCACAACAAAAAAGGGGTGGAGGGGTAGCTCAGTGTGAAGGTTTTGGGGTTTATCACCAGTATTGCTCCCCAAAAAAAGAGTTGCCCAAATGAGTCATAATGCTGCTCCTGAGCTGGTACTTGAAACAGTGATAAATACAAAAGAAGAAAAAGAAATGATGTTTCTCAAGAAAACTAAAATTGAACTTATTTCAAGATTTTAATTAGGAATGCCTTGAACGTAATATAGAGATAATATAGACTTTTTGACAAGCCAAATTTGGATAAAGTAGCTCTATTATCAGTGCAATGCTTTTCTGTCCACATAAATATGCATACCACAGCATCATTAAAATGATATTGTTTATTAAGCACTTATGACTTAGTATTTTAATAGAGTTAAGTTGAACTGCTTAAGGAAAAGCTATGTATTCATTACAACTGAAGTTTAAGTTTAAGAGTTAAACAATAATCAAGATTATTTTCCCTTAAACTAATGGGTTTATAGTACCGAATGGTATGTATTGGAAAATCTTCATTCTTTACACTTAATCTATCTTTAACTTCATTCAGCCACTCACTAAGTTTATTTTTGAGTTGTGGACAGTAATTATAAAAATATAACTGCTGAGAATTTTAAGGTTTCTCATATTTTCACATGTAAAATTAACTGAAATTTTGTATAATTATCACTATTTGAAGAAGAAATTAACACCAAGGGGAATAAAGGAAATCTGTCTGCAATTAGAAAAAGATTCACTTGTGGACTGTGGCAGAGGATAAAGATCTGAGCAGAGTCCTGAATGTTTGCGAGGACACATGACTCACCACACTGTTGTTTCTTGTCGCTAAGATATGCTGAGAAACTTGGAGATTCTGTTTAATTTCACTTCTACTAAAATTAAAATGAGGTTGAAGCACCACATGATGGTAGATTATTTCAATAAGCATTCAGTAACTAAATGAAATAGAAGACAAAGGGAAAAAGAGCAACTAGTAGGAAAATCGAGGATAAGAATAGTTGTGCCCAGAATTTCTCAGCTCAATGCAGCAACAGATAGTTGAAAAATAATGAGTCATTGTACTGAAATTTCTGCTCTTTTTGTTAAAACTTTAATCCATGGATTAAACTACTTTAATCAAAGTAAAAACTTACAATGAGAAAATATGAGGCTTTCCAGGGTGCTGTTTTAGCCAATTAAATTATTCTTTCTTCTGGTCATTCACACTTGAAAAAAGGCCATCTGTGACTGGTCATTAAGCCAGGACAGGTCTCCAAGTTCAAGCACTGGAGTAAGACATTGCTCTGATGTATTTGTCTTTTTATAATAATAAAATCCTCTTCAGCCTTGTAGGACATATCTCTGACCTTCAGGCAATCAGACAACTACCATGATCAAGAGAGCCCTCTATGTGTGCTAAGAATTGTATCTGCAATCATTTTCCTGACACTCATTTGGATTCTACACAGTTCCAGAAATGTGCAGTGATAATCAGATTAACAAAAAAATTAATGAACAATTGACATAGAGAGGTCAAGAATGTTTACTCAGAGCAAGAGAAAAAACTCTTCAGTCCTTACCATCATCCACAATGTCCTGGGCTGCCACAGAGTTTGTGTACACAACCAAATCCGAGAGCTCTCGGCAGAGCTTCATGGTTTTCCTTCGGCGGCCCAACCTGCAAAGTACACACCCAAGATTCGTGACATTTTAGAGTTGGAAGAGGTTTGAGCTTTTGGTTATTCCACCCTCTGTATTTAAGAGAACAAATAAATGATCTGTCCTAGGACTTAATAGTGTCACAACAGACCCAAGGATGATTCCTAGTTTAGTACTCTTTCCATCATGTCATCCTACTCGTGTAGTCCTAGTTGTTGCTCCACCAGGAGTCACAGCTTACACTCAGGCATTTTTAAATTCCATTGTGAAGGGCTTGATTCCCACTGTTACCCAACTAGGGAGAAACATCACAGAGCAGAACCTACACTAAAAACAAATAGAAACATTGCATTATGGATCACAAGAATTATATACCCAAAGGAAATATATCAAAATTTCCACAGGGATTATCTTTTAAAGGTGTGATTACAGATGTCTTAGTTACTTTTCTCTCATTGTTGAGACAAAATACCTGACACCCAAAGTTAAAGGGGAAAAGGTTTATTTAGCTCACAGTTTTAGAAGTTTCAGTCCAAATCAACTGTCTGCATGGGAGGGTGGCAGAGGGGCAACAGTTCATGGCGGCAGAAGACAGCAAAAGTCACAAGGGGCCTTAACACCATCTTCCTGCCTCTTTTATTTTATCCAGACTACTTAGGGTGGGTAGCACTCACATCCTTAATTCTAGTGCCCTTGAGCCTAGCATTGCACCATGAATCAATACCAGTGTCACACACTCTAGATCCAGCCACCTCCGAAAAAGCCCTACCTCCTTTGCATGAGGCTTGGGGGGGGGGGGAGACAACTAGACCCAAAGCATAACAACAAGTATTTTTATTTTCTTCTTTACACTTTTTCTGTATTCCCCAACTTTCTTAAAACAAGGATTACATTATTTAATACTTCTTTCTCAGATATTTTCTATGTTCTCTCTCTCATACAAACCATACCTAGGATTTCTCCTCTACAGTCTTACAAATTCTGCCACTACTCCTTATTACATTAAAGTCCTCCACAGACTATCACCCTCCTTCACATGCACACTTTTCTCCTCTAGGGGAATATCTAATTTTTTAAAACTCCATTCCTTACTGATATACCAACACAAAGACCAATAAGCACAAGACTGACACTCAACATTACTAGTCATTAGGGGAATGCAAGTCCAAACTCCAATAGGATACCATACTATGCTTCTAGGATGGCTACAAACAGAAAAGCAGATAATAACTAGTATTATCAAGGATAAGGAGCAATTGGAATCCTCATATATTACTGGAAAGTATAAAATGGTACACCTGCTCTGAAAAATAATTTGGCAGTTTCTCAAAAACTTAAAAGTTATCTTGCTTCTCAGCAATTCTACTTCAATATACCCAAGAGAAATAAAAATGTACATCCACATAAAAATTCACACAAGAATGTTCATAGCAGCATTGTTCTTAATAGCCCAAAACTGAAAACAACCTAAATGTCCTTCAACCAATGAACGGATATATAAAATGCAATATATCCATACACTGGATTATTTGGCAATACAAGGAAATGAAGTGCTGATAAATGCAACATGGATGAATCTTGAGAGCCTTGTAGTAAGTGAAAGAAGACACTGGCAAATCTACAGAGAGAGAATGTACACTAGTGGTTGCCAGAGACTAAGGGAGAAGAGGATAAAAAGTGATTGCTAATGGGTACTAATTTTCTTCTAAAGGTGATGAAAGTGTTCTGGAATTAGATAGTGGTAATAGAGATTTTATGTACTCAATGAAAACATGAGTACATATTGGAGATAAAACACTGAACAAATTAGGCAAAATCCCCACCGTAATGGTGCTTACATACGTCCATAAAAGAACTAAGGACAAAATGTACCAACAGTTCATTTTGCTAAGAAAGGAGGCATGAATATAGACAGGAATAAAAATCAGTAGGAAACCAAATATGATGGTGCATGCCTGCAATCCCAGAACTCTGGGAGCCTGAGGCAGGGCAACTGCAAGTTCAAGCCCAGCCTGGGCAACATAGCAAAACTTTGTATTAAAATGAAAAATAGGGCCAGGGATTTATCTCAGTGGTTTCACCGCCTGCTGTGCAAGCACAAGGACCCAAGTTTGATCCCTGGTACCAAATAAAAACAAAATGTTAAATAAAAAAGGGCTGGAGATATACCTCAGTGAAAAGGCCCTTGGTTTAATTCCCAGTACCATAATAAACAAGGAAACATCAATGGGAAGAAAGAATGCATGTTCATTCTTTATCATGTAAGTAAGAAGTTCTATAGCCATTGGTGAGAATCCAGTTTTGTGAAGGCTACTAATTACAAATCAATGTGAAGTTATGCTTAGAAATTATAAGTAAGGGCCAGGGATTTAGCTCAGTGGTTCTGCCGCCTGCCTCACAAGCACAAGGACCCGAGTTTGACCCCCCAGTACCAAAAAAAGAAAGAAATTATAAGTAAAATTCCAAGTCATTCCATGTTACAGAAAAATTCTGCATGAAATTAGCTTTTTTTTAGCCATCATCCTAGGAGTAGACTAAGTTAGTGAAGTCCCAAAGGACATCATCATAGATGTTCAGGCTCCAATAGCTACTTTGGAAAATCTACAATTGATTCAAGAGCAGCATGCAACATGATTTCATGTCATACCTGCAGTGATGTCTCATTTGAATATGTCAAAATTAGGCCTTTTTCATATTCTGCTTAACAACATTTATAGTGGTAGTCTTCTTGAAGATGATTATATTTATCCTTTATTGTAACTAAAGGTACATTCACATATGTCTGCTCTGCTCTTATTAACTAGTTACTATTTTACATGTAAATATCCTGTTGGAGTTGAATTTAGTGTTCTAACTGAACACTAAAGTTTAATTCCTACAGAGCACCTATTCTTCAAATTTCATTTAATTCTATCATTCAATAAAGGCATAGAGGAGTGTGTGTGTGTGTGTGTGTGTGTGTCTAGCTAAGATGTAATTTACATTTCTTTGTGAGATTTATAGTATAAAAATGCCTGAAAATCCTGTATCAGATCATGTATCACAATTTAAGCTCTGAACTGGGCTGGGGATTTAGCTCAGTGGTTTCGCTGCCTGCTGTGCAAGCGCAAGGACCTGAGTTCAATCCCCGGTACCAAAAAAACAAAAAACAAAAAGAACAATTTAAGCTCTGAAAATGGTGGTCCTTTTCTATTTATTTATTTATTTATTTATTTATATTAGTACATGTTTGCTATACATAAATGACTGCATTCACCATGGGGAGTTGGTTTTTGGACATAACACATCTTAATTCTTTTTACTGCTCCTTCCTCTCCCTTCTCCTCTCCCTCTTTCTCTTGGTCCCCTTCTCATTTTTGCAAATCATCACAAATACTGCTGACAATAAAATACGTTTTTGAGCACTTATTTTGAGCTCATTATGCTAATTAGTTTAACTCCTTTAATTCTTATAATGACCCTAAGAATATACAGAAAACAGGAGCTTCACTTGTCCTATGTTAAAGTTAGTAAGTGGAGGGACAAAAATTTGAAATCTGGCTGATTGCAATTCCCTGGCTCCTAATGTGTGCTTAGCACCCATCTTTCCCCTTTAGTCTCCTCTATCAGCCTTCTCTACATTCATGTGGCTTCTCTCTCTTCTCTGAAGATATGTTTTATTTGGCAACTGCTACAGCTAGCCTTTATGAAGTGTCTCATTATGTGCTAGGCACTGTGCCAAATTCCCTACCTACACTGTTTCATAGCTAAACTTCAAGTTTTACTTGGGGACCTTACCTTGTGATCTACACAACTAAAACACAGCCACAATGACAGGAATGGAAAGGTCAGGGGAATCTGAACAAGAACCAGAGATGCTCTCTCACCTGTATAGCTGGCCACCTTCCTTGCCAGGATTCTGCTGTGTGTCTTCCTCATCATCAATACTGTAGGATTTAGACCGTGATTTTGTGGTTTTCTGCAGGAAAAATCACAGTAAATGTAATGAACTCATCATATCAGGTATACCCACAGCATACAGAGAACAAACTGGGTTTTAAAATACACACACATACACACACTGGACTAATAATGTGGAGGGGAAAAATTTGACCAAATATTGCAGCTTGCTTTACCATTAAATAACAAAGATGTTTATGGCCTTACTTTTATTAAAATATTAATAGCAAAATTTAAGGTTTCATGCCCAGAAACTGATTTCTAAGCCCCAACATGACACTACAAGTGGAAAAATCCACATCCGACCCTATGTGACATGTCATAGCCTGAACACAGACACTCTAAAATTATGGCATAAAATTACCTTAAGGTTATGTATGAATTTCATATTTAGACTTGGGTCTCACCCCAAAATATCTTATTATGTATATGTAAATATCCCAAAATTTTAAAAAAATCAAAACATTTCTAGCTCCAAGCATTTCAGAAAAGATACCCAATCTGTACCTAGTAATTTGAGGTAACACAATAATAAATCTATCTTTTTTTACAGTGCTGAGGATTGAGCCCAGGCCCTTGTGCATGCTAAGTAATCACTCTACCACTGAGCTACATACCCAGCCCATAAATCTGTCTTTTTAAAGTTCATTTTTTATTATAAAATATAAAAAATGAATTACCAATGTGACAGATACCATTTGGAGAAATGATGATGTAATTTCTGTACATATAATTCTGACACATCACATCATGGTTATTCTACCATAAAATTCATTTCACCTCACTTTTTCTTTTAATGTTTTGTATGTTGTGATCTTCAGATAGATCATCTTTCAATGGTTGCCCATTACTCAGATAATCATGGCTTACTTAAGCAGTTCTTTGGGTAAATATTTTGCTTGTTTTCAATTATTTATTGTCATCATTAACTTGCCCAGCCTATTTATAAGTTATTACCCTGATCAGCAGAAAATTCCAGACACAACATTCCTTACAATAGAAGAAATGGTATCACAAAAACCTCACACATAATGTAAAGCTCATCATCCAATAACTCATTTCTTGTAAAATGTTTACTTTTTTATTGAAAATATTTAGACATCTATACTAGGTCACCAGTCATAAGTGTACAGAATGACAACTTTCTTTAAGCGATGAATGAGGAGACAGATTATAG
Source organism: Heterocephalus glaber (assembly GCF_000247695.1). The sequence continues at coordinate 33,078,400 of NW_004624730.1, forward strand.
TCAAATGAGAGGACAGAATATAGTCTGGCCCCTAGAAGCCCTCTGATCTTCCCATTCTTTTATTATTTTCTCCCCTAAAAGTAACATCTATCTTATGGAGTTTCTGTGGGAGATTTGTGGGAGGTTGGTTTTAAATTTCATGTAAGTGGAGTCAAACTGTATACACTTTCTTGGTTTCTTTTGTTCAACATTATAACGATCATCCTATAAATGTACACAGGTATAATTTTTTTTCTTTTTCATGGCTGTTATGTGACTATACCACAATTTTATTTATTTGACTGTTGACGGACATTTGGAGTATTTTCTATTAGTATTATTACAAATAATGTCACTATAAAGGTTTTTGTTTCTGTCTTTTGACATAACCTGAACAGTGGAACTGCTATGCTGTGATAAATAGCACAGCTTAGAATATCCTGTGAAACAGTGTGCCACAGGGCTTTCGGAAATGTGCACACTTATGAGCAGAGATGAGACTTCAAATTGCTCAACATCCGCACTAACTTGTGGTGGATGTGTACATCACCACTGAAATGTGCATTTCCCAGATGGCTGAGAAGGGTGAGCCCCATCTCCTTAGCCATTTGGACATCTCTTTTTGTGAAGTGCCCATTGAACCTTTTGTACATTTTTTAGAAATTATATTGCTTGTCTTTTTATGGATTTGGAGAAACTATTTACATATTCAGTATAGAAATCCTTTCCTAGATAGTGTATTTAATAATTTTATTCCCTAGTATGTGATTTACTTTTTAATATTTTGGATAAATAGAAGTTTTTAAGTTTTAAAGTAGTTTAAATTTCAGTCTTTTCCTTTTCTAGGGTTCTGCTTAAGAAATCTTTAGCTATTTCAAGGTCACCATACGTTCCTCTGTTACCCTTCAGAATCCTTAAATTCTGATTATCGACTCTGCATATTTATCACTCTTAATTCATACCTTGTGTTTTCCAAAGTTGGTCATGAGCGATCGTCCATGTGATTTCTTTCCACTTTCCTTCACATCTGGATTCTGAATAAAAAAAGGAAAAATATAACTATTTTCCTTCTTTTGATTTTCTTTAGCTCTGGTGAGATGGCAGAGGGATACTTCCTCCCCTTTGCCCTGCTCACTTCTTCCTCTGCCACCCTTTTGGGTCTACTGCAAAAGAAGGAACACTGGATGGATGCCTGGCCCCAGCCAGGATGTAGCCACTGCCCACCACTTCCCAAGGCTGGGGCCACAGGCTCTGAGCAATGCTGTGCTCTGCTGGCACTCACAGTGCTTGTTTACCAGCCTATCCACCATGTAGGATATGTGTTTTTAAATGCACTAAGGGAGATAAATCATTTTCAGTTAAGAGATTTATTTTGTTTTTTGTTTTTTTGGGTACCGGGGATCGAACTTGGGTATTTTCGCCTGCATAGCAGGCGGCAAAACCACCGAGCTAAATCCCCAGCCCTAAATTAAGAGATTTAATTTGAGGGAAATGACCAAAAGTCATTAAGAGCCAATTTTGTTGAATAAAATGATCATGTTGAATATTTGCCATCTAGGATTTTAAAATATTAAAAATAAATAAAACCCAAGGATGTCTGTGAGGTAAAAAGACAGCTGTTACATGTTTAAATAAGCCACAGCAAAGCTTATTTATGCATTGAAATAATTCCCTCATTGGTGGTCACTAGAAAATGGTAGTATTGTGTTCTCTGACGTTTTCCTCATGGGCTAATTTTCCAGTTTAAAGATAATGAGCCAGTTGTCCTTGCTTGAACCTAAACTTCATTAGTGTTAAAAAGGCCACTCTGCTAAAAGGGTTTGGATACTTATTTAATTGTTATCTTTTAGAAATACATCAGGTGGTTTATTGTTCACGATATGGTACATGGGGAAACCAGGAGGCCCTAATCATCCAGAACTCCAGCTAAACAGAGAAGAAACAGAAACAATAACATGAATGGAATAAACATGAGTTAACAAAATTGGTGAAGGGCATCTGCTACATCCATACACACTGATCAAAGATTCAATTCTGGGGAAGAAGGTGAGAAGAATCTGAGAATTGTTTGGGGAAGGGGTAATCCAGAAAACACTGATGGAAGAGGGATGATGTTAATTAAGTATTGCTTGGTTTATGTGTGTTCATTGCCTTTGCTTTTTTTTTTCCGTACCGGGGATCAAACTCAGGACCTTGTGCTTGCAAGGCAGGTGCAGCACCACTGAGCTACTTCGCTGGCCCTTTTTACTCTTTTGTTGTTGTTGTTGTTGTTTTTCATTGCCTTTGAAGACCAACTAATGCTGATCATTAATTTCAAAATCTCTGAAATTAAGAAGGTAAGTACAGGGGCCGGGGATTTAGCTCAGTGGTTTCGCCGCCTCCTGCGCAAGCGCAAGGACCTGAGTTCGATCCCTGGTACCAAAAAAAAAAGAAGGTAAGTACATATGGCCATAAAATGAACACTCCTCTCCAAGTTAGGAGATCTAGTTCTCCCTCTAAATAGCTACATATCCTTTGATAAACCCCTTCTTTCAGCTTCAGTTTTCTTATCTGTGAAATAGGGGAGAAATTGAACAATTAACATGTGAGTTCCTTTCTACCTCTAACATTTCATCCATGGATAGAAGGACTATGGCATTTATTGTGTAAAATGGGACACTTTTAAATGTGAAACGGGGCATTTTTATATACAATAATAACAGGACAACAGGTATAAAGCAGGGCTATCCCAAACAAATTGAGATATAGCATCCCTTAATTTAATAGGCACTGGCTATACCCAAGGATACTGCTAAGTGTATTGCATATATTCTTATTTAATTTATACAGCCATCTCTGGAGATAAGAATCATTAAAATCTCAATTTCACAGGAAATAAAAACTAAAATGTAGTAAAGTTAGATAAAATGTACAAAGCTACAACAAATTGGTAATAAGAATAGAGATTCTGTCTGGCTCCAAGTCTCTTTTCTGGTTTCCTCTTCCCCCAACTTCTTCCACCCCATGCCTCATCTTTACATTGGAGACAGATAACTACAATTATTTATCTCCAACTGTGATCTCTCCCTAAACATCAGCACTACATCTTTCATTGAATTCATGGGTACAGCACCATCCTAGGTACTTGATGTGTACGAGGGCAGAGCAAACAAGAGAAATACAGGCCCTACCATCACAGGGCTTACAATCTAATGGTGGAGAAAATCTCAGCACTTCAAGACAATAAAAGCTGATGAGGAAAGCTCAGGGCACTATGAGATAGCTGAACTGGAGAATTATGAAGAACTTCTAAGGGGAAATAGTGCAAAAGCTGAAATCTACAGATGATTAGATCTTATCTATGTGAATTGAAGAAGAGAAAGTGTGTTGAGGCCAAGGAAACAGCAAATAAAAAAAGCCAATAGTAGGAGCATGGCGCCCTTCTAGGAAAGGAAGGAAATGGGTAATGTGTTTGTTCGTACTTACACATGCCACCAGTGAGAGTCACAGTCACAAACACACACTAATTTAAGAGTGGGGGAGGGACTGAAGAGAGAATCTTGTGGGGTGCATCTCTGAATTTGAACTTCAGCCTACAAACTATGAAGAACCTTCAAATGCTTGAAACCAGAGAATGACAAGAACAGATGAACATTTCTGAACTATTGCTATGGTATAGTAGTGGTAGAAATGAGAGGTGGTGGGGGTTAGCAGTGGGCCCAGCACAGGCGAGAGCTGGAAGAGCTGTTAGGGGCTGATTATGGTTACCTAGAAGCAGCAGTTCAGATATAAAGAAAAGAGCATGCCCAATAACTCTTAAGATCTCTTTCTTGTGTGTACATCAGTTCTTCCAGCCTGAAGGATTTCATTGTTATTCTTCAGGGCTCTCCAGGAAAAATACAGTACAAATAGAACTCAACCCTGCATTGCTGAATTCTAAAAGGAAGAGTTGGAATGATGCTGTGCTGAACCACACTCTGCATGTTCTCAGCTTGAGATTTAGGTGTACATACTATATTTAGCACAGATGTTCTTGTCTCAATGGTAATTTACCTTACTTGCCCACAGAATCCAAACTGTATTTTGAAAAGTAGCATAGCAGTTTTCAAGACCTCAGTACTTCACAGCCCATTTTATTAAAATCACAGGCTCCATTTATTTTATAATAATATAATTACATTCTTTTTGTAACCCAGATTTAAGGGAAAACAAAAAATAAAACAAAAGGATATAGGTTTTGCTTTACCACATCTCTAAAACTTGAGGTTGCTTACCATTTTACCTGATGGTAAAATTATTATTTGAATATCTTCAATGAATAGCAAAAGAAAGCTGAGCTTAATTTGTTTCTTCCTAAATATCAACAACCTGTGGTTGCTTTCCCAATAGAAATGATCTAGTATAGGGCAAAGACTTCTTCAAAAACATGTAGGGAAATGACTGGCCCAGGTAAACCAATGAGATTCACTAAGGATAAGCAGCAGAAACCATGCTGGCCTAACTGAAAGTGACTTTACAGACATCTGCATGGCATCTTCATTTCCTAGAAAGAGGGCACCATGCTTCTACTTTTTATTGAAATTTTTCCAAAATCCAAAATTATATTGAAAATTTAAGAAAATCCAAAATTACTGGGAGGGCCATAATAGTACAACTGACCTTTTGGTTGCTTCCTCAAATAGTCCATTCACACTTCTAATATGTATTACAAGAGGAAATGACCCTGGCACCAGCTCCCAGGTTAGTTCTCATTGGCATGAGCAAGCCAGTTTTATCCCATACAGGTGTGAAATTTATTTCAAGAAGAACAGTTATCCAGGGTCACAGTGATTACCTTAGGGGTGGATTTATGAGCTAAGTTTCCAATCAGGGCTAAGCATGAATTCTGCTTTATTAGCTGGGGACAAGTACACTGTCTCACTGTCTGCACATGAGCCAATAAACAGGTAGTTCATGGGACTACTGGCAGTCACTCTGCAACTATTGAGTGAAGGGGAACAAGATTCAGGATGATACTAAAAATGGGTAGGCAAAACAGAAAAAAATACTCTGATGTTATGCTGAACCTCTAGATTAAGCCCATTCTGAAGGCCACTCTTCAAATAAACTTGCCAGTTATCTAACTCAACATCTTTCTTCATTAGCTAAGCAATTTTGTATTAGGCTTTCTATGTTTGGAAACTAAATAGTTTCTGAGGAACAACTTAATGATTGAATGGCTAGAATTTTGTGAAGTCTAGAAGGAAACCACCAATGACAAGATATTATGTAAGGGTGGTAACCTCCATATGATCTACCAGGAGCCTTGGTCTCTGGAGGACAGATAGTAGCAGTAGGGAAGGCTGCTATTAGCCAAGGATCCCCTGTGGTCCAGAATAAATGCTCTCAATATTCTACAATAATAACATTTAAAAGTCCACCATCCCTCTTCCTTGACCATTTATGACATTTTTGGGGGGAAGCACAGTTAAAATCTCATCAAAAACCCAAACCACTCATTCATTCTGCAACTATTTATGATCTTCTAAATCATAGATAATATATTTAACCCAGAAAATAAGATGATGCATTCTTATCTTCAGAAATCTACAAAGTAGACATGGAGTAATTGCACATATATAGACAAAACCCTCAGAAAAGAGATGACACATCCGATCACCATGGACAATATAAAGGAGTCAGCTAGCCAAACTCAAAGATCAAGGCAGAACTCCTTCAAGACATCACATTGAAGCTGGGATTTAAAAGACTAACAGGAATTAGCTAGAGAAGATACAGGAATGAAGTGTTCCAGGCAGAGGGAATGGAATATGAGGAAGATCATGGCATCCAGAGATAACCATGGCTGTTATGACAGTAGGGAATGGTAGAACACAGATGCTGAGGAGATCTGAGAGTGGAGAGAGAAAAAGGCAAGGATGCTATTTTGCAGGTCCTTGAAAGCTTGGTTAAAGAGTTTGCAACTTACCCCACATGTAATTGCAAGCCACTGAAGAATTTTAAACAGTGTAATGACAATCAGATTTACATTTTTTGAAAAATCTGCTGACTTCCAGGTAGAGTTTAAACTGACAAGGGAAAGAGTTGAAGTTTGTTTAGATTACAGTATAATCATGGGGAAGAGAAATGGGCAGAAAGAAGACATTTGGGAGGTGAAATCAACAGGGCATGGTAGTTGCTGCATGTGGAGAGGAGAGTAGATGAAGTACGTAGTAGGCTGGAGCCTCTTCTTTCACCTGCACCAGAGACACCAGGCTTTGTTCTGAGAGTCCCAGTGAGGCAATTTTTGTGTCATTTTATCCCCCACCTACTGACTTCTGTTTTTTACATCATTTGGCAGGATATTTTCATTATAATAGCAATAGAACGATACAAATAAAGAAATTGGAGAAGCATCTTCACAAGTGGCCAATAATTGCAAATGATCTATGAGGAACTTTTCATTTTCTTGTGGAAGAATGAGCACAGGAGGAAACTGCATACCTGCTTCAAGTGTGCATTTAATCCTTCATGTGTGGCCTTCAGGAGTGCCCTCACTGTGAAACTATCAGGATCTTCTTTGTCTCGAATTTGAGATTCTTTTAACAGTGACTCCAGTTTTTTCCTTATGAAAGATTCTACCTGATGCTCAGTAGTTCCGTTATTCTGCAAAGAAGTAATGCAAATGATTCCCTTAAGAAACACAGAATCAAGTAGAACACACCCTTTGATCAAGTCCCCATATTCATTGTACCATTTTGTTGCTCCCCCCAATAAATCCTATAATGATTACTATTTATTAAGACCTCACAGTCTGCCAGCTGCTCTTCATGTAACTGGATTCTATTCTCAAGAACCTTATAAAGTCTTATTATCTTTCCACTTCAGTGATGTAGAATCTGGGATTTAGAGAAATTAGGAAGCTGTTCAAGGTTATAAAGCTAGTGAATAATAGAAGCAGGGTTCGAACTCAGGATTCCATGGCCATCTACTGTGCTGTTTCATGGTTTCAATAAAGAGAAGGCCAGGGAAAATTTTTGGACACTTGGGTCTTCTAAATGTACACAGGTAAATTTGAGCAAAAATATGCTATTTTTAAGAATTACTTCCTTTATTGAGGAGAAAAGAATGCTATGGAAATTTCTAGGGTTCAGGATTATTTTGACATAAAATTTCTGTTGTAGCTCCAACTCTACTGTGCAGTTAGAGAGCACAATATTGACTTGTGCTGATGTCATTATAATTATTTTAAGATCACAACTAATTTCAAAAGTTTTGGATAACAAAACTATACCCATATTCAGATTTTGATTCATACAATATTTAGGGAATCAAGGGACATAATTTCCTGAAGTTTTGCTCAGTATAGCTGTTGGCCACCTCACTCTGTGAAAACTAGTGGGCCCAGGCTCTGTTCACTATGCTTCTGCTTTTCAACTGCTTCTACCTCTCCCTATATCCAGCTTCTTCACAAATTTTCCAACCTCTTGCAGAAAACCAACCCACTCAGTGCCAAAACTTTAAGGCCATTTTTTCCACTTGAAAATTTATTACTGAGAGGCCCTTATATTTTAAACCTGCAGAATGGGGTAGCTTCCCAATGATGTATTAATATTCACAGAGTCCCATAAGAACAAAGTAATATAAATGCCACAGGGGAAAAACCTACATCAGGATGTTATGGAAGCTTTCTATACTAATATGCATATCTTTAACATATCCAATTAATGAGTTGCTGTACTTCACTGGACACCTTCAAGCCCCGAAGGAGACACAAATAGAAAAAAAGCTATTGCTTGATATCAGAAGCAAACACCCCACTATGTTAGCAAACCTATGTCCCCAAATATCCTACCTAGGTCTGCATAGGCACTTACAAAAGCACAGACTACCAGTTACAGGGTTCTGGGGAGGAATATGGATTCCTGCCTGAGTAGCTGAGAAGGCCACAAAAAAGGGGGATTTGTCTGGGTAACTAAGATATTGACACTGATGAAAAGGAGGGCTTGCCTATTCTCCATAGTTCTAGCAAAGGATTCACATGAGCAAAGCAGTGTTCTATAAAGCATAAGGCATACTTTAGTTTTCCTGGAGCAGGTGATCATGGAGGAGGAGAAAGTACTTTGGGGAGTAAAAGGACTTGAAAGTAAGAGGCATGGACCCCTGCGAATTTGAGTAGACAAGTACCTGAGTGGTGTTTTAGATACAATATCTACTGACACCATATGCTGAAAGGGGAAGGGCGTCTGCAGATGAAAAACCAGATACACAGGTCCCCACATGGGCACTGAGCACTTCAAGCAGGATACTGGGGATTTAATAAAAATGACAGAGAGCTTGGGAGCAAAACTCATTTTACATAAACATATATTGAACTTCAGCTCCATAACAGGTGAGAAACATTAATAAGGAACAACCCACCAGTGTCCCAGAGATTTACCCATAGAACAATAGTGAGTAACCTCAGAAGCACCTATACGTAGAGAGACAGGTGTGATGGGAGTCATGGGCACACAGAGGAATGGCACTTTACCCACCTTGAGAATTCAAGAGAGACTTCTAGGAGTAGAAGACACCTGAGCCAACCCTTTAAAAGCGAGAGGATTAATTTCCTATGACTGCTATAACAAATAATCCCAAAGTCACTAGCTAGAAAACATCAGACATTTATTTTCTGACAGGGCTGGAGGTCTAAAGTATGAAATCAGGTGTTGGCAGGGAACTCTACTCTCTCTGAAGGCTCCAGGGAAGGATCCTTCCTTGCACATTGCAGTGAACAGTGATGCCAAGTATTCCTTGGCTTGCGGCGGCATGACTCCAATTTCTGCCTCTGTCTGCACATGGTCTTCTCTTGTCTGTGTCCCCTTCTCTCTATGACTTTATTCTTATGTCTTCTGTCTACGTCTTTTTCAGGCATGTAAACAGCATTAATCTTACTGTACAAACACCTCACTGGATTTAGGAACCACTAGATTATTCCAGGATGAACTTATTTTAGGGCCCTTAATTACATCTACGAAAGTGCTTTCCCCAAGCAAGGTTACATTCACATGTGCTAGAGGTTAGCACTTGGACCTATTGTTTTGGTGGCCACAAATCATCCTACTACAATGAATAAGAGTTGATCATCTGGGCCACAGACTTAGCTCAGTGGCACCAGGCCTGCCTGGCAAGGTCCTGAGTTTGATTCCTGGAACTAAAAAAAAAAAAGAAGAGTTGATCATCTGACAGGTGGGGAGAGCATTTCCTTGTGAGCAAAAGCATGAAGAAAACAAATATTATTAATAAGAACTAGTAACACCAAGAGAATTTGAAGAAAAGATACACAGGGAACTACTGACAAACCTTGGAGATATTGGCCGTCCTGCCCCAGACCCCACTAAAGCAAATAATGCCATAAATCAAGTCACATAAATTCTTTGGTTTTTCAGTACATATAAAAATTATGTTTATACTATAGTCTATTAATAGCATTATGTAGGTTATACTATAGTCTACCAATCATTATCTAAAATGAAAATGTACATATCCTAATTCAAAAGTATGTTATTGTTAAAAATCCTAAGGATTATCTGAGTGTTCAGGGACTTGGAATCTTTTGCTAGTGGAGGTTCTCGCCTCAGTGTTGATGGCTGTTGAATGGTTAGGGTGGTGGTTGCTAAATGTTGGAGTTGTCGTGAGAATGTCTTAAAATAAGACAATAACATTTGCCACATAGATTGACTGATTTTTATAAGATTTCTCTGTAGTATGTGATACTGCAGCCTGTGATAAGTTTATCCACAAAATTGGAGTCAACCCTATCAAACTCTGCTGCTGTTGTATATACTGTTTGTATAATATGATAAATTCTTTGTTGTCTTTTCAACAATGGTCACAACACCTTCACTAGAAATAGTTTCCTTCTGAAGGAATCACTTACTCTGGTCTCCATTAGAAGAAACTGCTCATCTATTTCAGTTTTATCATGTGATTGTAGCAATTAAGCTTCACTTTTAATTCTACTTTTCTTGTTATTTCCACCACACAGGCAGTTATTTCCTGCACTGGAGTCTTGAACCCCTCCAAGTGATCCACGAGAGCTAGAATCAACTTCTTCCAAATTACTGGTGGTGTTAATTTTTTATCTCCTCCCATGAATCATAAATATTCTTAATGGCATCTAGAATGGTAAATTC
>NW_004624730.1:33122376-33173467 GCF_000247695.1 Heterocephalus glaber
TTTTTTTGGTACCGAGGCTCAAACTCGGGACCTTTCACTTTGGAGACAGGCGGCGGAACCACTGAGCTAAATCCCTGGCCTTGAGAGTGTGATACTTAACAGAGAAACATCTAAGTTTACTTCTTCTTCACAAGACCTAAGAACTTTTAGTAAGTTACAATGTCCTTCTCAAATTACTAATAGTGCCTTTCATTATTGTTCACTTAAACTCATTATATTTTTATTAGATTTACTTCTATCTTATTCATTGTAGTACTGATAAAATAACATCAACTTTCAAAGTTCAAAGCCTCAGGTCCTGTTAAAATGCATGTGAATGTGGAAAATGATATAATCATTTGAAACTTGCTTTCCCCAACTATAAAACAGAAATAATAATGTTGTAATAAAAATAATAATGATGTAAATTGTATTTACATCATAAGTTTGAGGGATGACTAAATTTGTAAAGTTCCTTATGACACTGCACGGCACCCAGTAACTGTTATTGTCACTGTTACTACTGCTACTGCTGTGTATCCAGCCAATCTCATTGGCTTCCAGCACAGAAAGACAAGCTTATACACCACTCTCCCTGACTTAAGGTTTGCCCTCCCTTGTTTTATATTCTACCCCTAGATTAATTTCTTAAAACACGGCTTTCACTTTCTCTTTTGCTCGAAAGCCTACTTGACATATAATATAAGATCCTAGTAGGTACTTTGTAAATATGTGCCAGGCTTATTAATAAATACTCTACAGCAGCTTCTGCCCCCCTTAACCCCTGGGCCTGTAATTTGTGCCAGAGTCTGGCCAGGCATCCACAAAGCTGGTTTCCTTATTCACCCAGCCACAGAGCTAGACTACATTTCCCAGCTTTCCTTTGCAGTAGGGTAGGGTGTGTCTGGTGAAAAGTGAGCAGAAATGATCTGCACCACTTCCAGGTCTGGTCAATGGAAACCTGCCTTACCTAGTTAAACATCCCTTTCCTTACCTGCTGTGACTTAGAAGTCACATGCCAAACATGGCACTGCCATGAGTTAAAAAGCTGGACCCCTAAATAATTGCTTCAAGGATTCACACCTATTTTAGACTTCATACAAACAAGAAAACAACTTCAGCTGTTTTGAAGTTTGAAGGAACTAATGTTGCCTTAACATCCTGGCTCCTATCTGACAAGTCAATCTGATTTTCTCCTGTACCCACACCCAAAGGGGCATTATTTTAGTTAGGTAAATTTCTCCACATATAATCCCACTTCTATGCCCTTTCTTCTTTCTTTTAAGGGCAGCTGAAAGCCATCTTTTACTTTGCTTATCTAAATTCCAATCAAGGCTAAGCTAGGATGCCCCATTAGAACATTGTCAGCCCTCAGAATCCTTTCTTATGGCAGGGGTGGGAGGGAGATCACAAATTTAAATACCAATAGGAGCCTAGTAATTAATAGAAATGAAATACAGCAGCCCAACAGGAAATGTGTATCTAAATGAAATAACTTCTCACTTTCAATCACTGCTAAGTTGGAATAAGAACTTCAGTTGCCAGATCTTCTAAGGAAAATAAAAAGTCTAGATTTTATCTCTGTAAATTCTCCCAATTTTTTTTTTTTTTTTTTTGGTCCTCGGAATTGAGCCCAGAGCCCTCATGCATGTTAAGCAAGTGCTCTACCATCAAGCTACACACCTAGCCCAATTTTCCCAATTTTTAAATCTTGGCAATTCATCTAATTTTTAAAATCTAATGTGGGACAAATATTAAAAATTGTACAGGCTGGATATAGCTAATGGAATGTTTGGTGAAACTTTGCCTTTAATTAGGACCACACAGTTCAGGAACAAACCTGTTTTCTATTTTAGTAGAGACCTCCGTGTATGTGTGCTTATATATTTCTGCAGGAGATGATAACTCTGTTTCTTTATAAAACATTTAAATTGTTCACTATAACCATAAAATGATGGTAACGGTTAAGTTTTTTGTTTTTGTTGTTTTGGGGGTTTTTTTGGTACCAGGGATCAAGCTCCGGACTTTGTGCTTTCGAGGCAGGCAGCGGAACCACCAGCCTGGTGATGGTTAAGTTTAAATGTTAACTGAGGGCCGGGGATTTAGCTCAGTGGTTTTGCTGTCTGCTGTGCAAGTGCAAGGACCAGAGTAAGATCACCAGTACCCAAAAAATAAATAAATAAATGTCAACTGGGCTAGTTTAGGATGCTCAATTGTTTGGTCAAACTCTACTTTAGATGCTGCTATGAAGATATGTGATTAACATTTAAAATCAGTAAACTCTGAGTAAAGTAGATTATTCTCCATAGTGTGGGTAGACCTTACCCAATAAGTTGAGGGCCTTAAAAGTAAATGTGGAGGTTTCTCACTAGAGAAATTATCCTTAACACTGCAACATAGAAACTCTGCCTGAATTTCCAGCCTGCTGCACTTTAGAATTCACACTCACAACTATATCATTAACTCTAACTAAGTCTACAAATTCCCAGCCATCTGTACAGACTTCAGACTTTTCTCAATCTTTCTCTCTATATGTATCTTACTAGTTTTGTTTCTCTGGAGAACCTTAAGATAGGTTATTTATATTAATCCATTGAACACTGGCTGTTCAAATATCTCTAGGGGAAAAAAGTAAAAAAATAAAAGGAGAAAATCTTACAAGGTCAATATCCAGAAATATAGGAAACAATAGTTTAAGAATAAATACACTGCTGGGAAGACTACTATACTATTCTGTAGTGTCACACTGTTCCTTTGGGCCCGCAAATGAGGTCAAATGTATCAAAGACATATCAGAAGAGATTTCTTCACCTTTTTCTATGTAATTGAAACTATTATCTCTGGATATAGACATGGAAAAAATAAACATATACTTAAAGTCATGTGCCACATGATGGCATTTCAATCAATGACTGACCAACTATAAAATGGTGGTCCCATAAAGATTATAATGGACTTAAAAAATTTCTATCACCTAGTGCAGGAATCCTCAATCCCCTGGCCATGAGCCTGTACTGGTCCACAGCCTGTTAGCAACCTGACGACATAGCAGAGCAGCAGGCCAGCAAACAAAGCTTCATCTGACAGCCCCTCCCCATCATCTGCAGTACCACCCTGAGCTCTGCCTCCTCACAGATCGGCAGGGGCATTAGTTTCATAGGAATGCAAACCCTACTGTGAACTGTGCATATGAGAGATCTAGGTTGTATGCTCCCTTTGAATCATCCCCAAACCATCCCACAACTGCCCCTGGGTCCTTGTAAAAACTGTCCTTCACAAAACTGACCATTGGTGCCAAAAGGATGAAGGAGTGCTGGCCTAGTGACACCACAGCCATCATAATGTCTTAGCACAACACGTTACTCACATGTCTACAGTAATGCTGGTGTTAACCTACCATCCAGCCTTTCATATAAAAGTATAGCATATACAATTATGTATAGTATACAATACTTGATAATAAACAACTATTACTGGTTTATGTACTTATTATATATGCTTTTATCATTATTTTAGAGTGCATTCTTTTACTGCAAAATAGTAAGCTGTGTTACACTGCAGCAGCCTCATACATCTCATGTTTACTGAGACTAGACTGAATCAAGAAGCCATATAAAATGATTGATAATACCACCCAGACTTGTATAAGCACGACCTGATGTTTGACAAGACTACCAGGGTATATCTTCAATTTTAAGTAACACACAACTGTGTATAATTTCAATGATTTTTACCCTGATTTATAGTCCCACCTTCTAAGATAATGGATACATCCTTTATAGGATATAACAAGATCCCTCATAAACTAATAGCTTTCCAAAAGTAATGCAAAAGAGACAAGATAATGCCATGTCTGACTTGTTCATCATATCCACATGAAAAGAGCTCTTGAAACAATCAATCATGAAAGAGGACCCTCTTGCTAACATTTATAACAAAAGCACGACATCCACAGTTGATAGGGTAGCTTCTTCCAATACTCTATGTCTGATTTCACTACTTATACATTAAATGAGGATGCCAATACTCCCAAATGGCCTGGCATCTTAATAAGTGGCATCTATGGCCAGGTTCATGGCCACTAAGTTTTCTATAAGGGCTAACACTGTAATGGGAATATTGGCAAGTTAGAAATTCTTCCACCAATTCCCTAGCCATAAAATATCCAGAGGCCATTTTTCAATCTGTTTACACACTAGAGACCCCCAAAACACTCTAATAAAGAGCTAATTATTCTAAAGGCCAAACACCTGACCTTACAGCTTTTCATAACGGAACTTAGAGACATTCCACTCTGCTAGGGCTACTAGAGATAGTAAGAAAAGTTTTAAAACAAGTACAACAGCAATGTAACATCAGTTCTATAATTAGAGTGTAAATCTCCTGGATAGAACATCCATATTACTGAGCAATTCAGACTGAAAAGCAAGTGAATGCAAAGCCATGTAAAGAGCATTACCAATATGATTTTCTGACAAGCCTACCTTACCACAAAGACTCATTATTCCCCCACAAGGCCCCATATATACCATGACTGAGACCATTACTGCACTACACTAATGGAGATGGTAAACACACCATTATTAAAACAGAAGCTTGAAAGAAGGGAGATTAACGATACCATAAAGAAACCTATCAAAATCACTACTCTCCATTTTTAAATGTTATACTCGGCTGCTTCAGAAAATATCTGTAGAACTTAAATTTTTCAATCTATGACCTGTTATATTCTATAAATCAGGATCTTTAAATCCTACCTGTAATTGTTTAAGAATAAAATCAAATTCCGCCAGACCCAAGTAGAAAAAGTGCCACTGAGTACATACATACATTAATGTCTCCATGTCCAATAGCTAAATATGAACAAAGATCTTCAGAATATACAGCTGATAGAAATTGTTAGGAGATGACAAAATCATCAGGTCATTGGGCTAGTCACTTTTTTTACTGTGAGCAAATACCTAAGACAAACAATTTATAAGGAGGAAAGGTTTATTTTGGCTTTTAGGTGCTTGGCTCTGCTTCTGGGCTTGTGACAAGGCAGAAGACAGTCCTGGTGAAGAGGGTATGGTGACGCAAAGCTGCACTTCATGTAGCCAGGAAGCAGAGAATGAAGGAAAGAGCCAGACAGGAAGAGGGCTGGGGTGCAGATATGGTCCCCAAGGTCATCCCCCCATGAGACACTCCCTTCAACGAGGCCCTAATGCTTGTTTATGTCATTTCTCAATGCCATCAAATTATGATCTCATCAGTGGATTACTCCACTTGATGAAGCTAATGCCTTCATGATTCAGCCATTTCCCAAAATGCCCATCAGCTGACAACCAAGCCTTTAGCACATGTGAGTTCGAGGACACTTCAAATCTAAACTATAAAGCCACCAAATGTTAAGCCTTTAGGAACATCTAAATACTTCAGTGCTGGCTTAATCATGATCAAAACATTTGCTTCCTTTGAAAGACAACCTTCCCTCTGTGCTCCTCACTTTCTCTACCCACTCTCCTACAATCAGCCCTCATTTAATCCTTCAGTCTACTCAGGTCACTCTACACCTGCTCCTCCAAAAGTGCACACAGGCTTCCTGGGGAACAGTGGAGTTGGATCAATCTAAGTTCAAATCCCAGCTTCCAAGGTTCCTAGCTATAGGAACTTGAGTAATTCACCTGACTCTGGGTTAAAGTTTCCTCTTAAGAAGAGATGCCACATCCCTTGGTGGTAGAGTAGGAAATTAAAAAGAATAAATGGAAACCTCTTAGCCAGGACCTGGCCCACAGAAGGGACCAAAATCACAGCAGTTCCCCTTTTCATTCCAACATTACAAGGTGACAAACTCAGTTTCCAACAGGAAATAGATGAAGCACAAAGCTGGCCAAATCTCCCCGATAAATATAATTCTTCTATTCAACAAAAACTCTCCAGAAATAGCAGTTTGACTTTTACTGTCCAGTTATAGATTATTCTACCAGGAGAAAATTCAAGCCAGATATTAGGGGAAGAATTTGCTGTGCAAGTTGGTTGGGGAGATATTTGGGAGCACATAGGAGATTATGTATGTTAAAACTGCACAATAGCTATGAATAGTCCCAGTTTGAGTGAATATCTACAGCAGCCTTTTAAACATGAAAAGCCAGAAAGCTTCTTTTTATTACTCTGGTGATTGGCCAACAGAAAGAAAGAGGGTACAAGAGAAGATCCATGTTCAATGTCATCTACTGCACACAATTTCTAAACACTCCCATTTTAGAATTTTACGACAACTGAAAAAAGCAAAAACTAAAAATCATTTGTACCTTATCATAAATTGTCTAATCACATAACTTCCCTTGTTAATACTCTAATCAGAACTGAAGGATTATAGGTTTTGGTCCAGTAAAAGGAGTTGAGATAGGAACATGGTTAGACTTGCGTAGGACACTAATTTTTTTGGTACCAGAGATTGAACTCAGGTCCTTGCGCTTGTGAGGCAGGTGGCGGAACCACTGAGCTAAATGCCTGGCCAGGACACTAATTTTTTTTGGACAGGTAAGTTAGGTAATAGAAGGACCTAAAAAAGCAGGGGAAATAGAATGGAGAAGGCAAAAAATAACAAAGTTATAAAGCTATATAGAGTCAACTATAACTTCATTTTCATACTTGGTCACCAAGAAAATGTCATCAATAAAAATGACAGGCCACCATCAATGTGACCCCAGTGAGGCTGTAATCTATATGTAACACATGTAAAACGTCCTGAGTGCTAAGGGAACAGAGGGCTGCATAATGGGCTGAAGGCAGAATTTCACCTCAAGACCTTTTGTTTCTTGGAAGTTTTCTCTTTATGTTATTATTTTATAAGCATCTTCATTATTCAGTTACTTAGATTACTCCATTGCTAGTCATTATTGTCAACTGATTTTCTCCACAACTACTATAAAGATACTGTATGGAGATACCTCAAAGAACTAGGACTGGAAGTTCCATTTGACCCCACTATTCCACTGCTGGGGATCTTCCCCAAAGAATTAAAAGAATCATACCACAGTGATATATGTGCACCCATGTTCATAGCAGCGCAGTTTCTAATAGCTAAAATTTGGAAACAGCCCAAATGTCCATCAACTGGAGACTGGATCAAGAAAATGTGGTTTTTTTATAAAATGGAGTACTACTCAGCCATAAAAAATGAGAAATTAGAGACATTTATAGCTAAGTGGATGCACATTGAGGCAATACTCTTAAGTGAAATAAATAGGACACACATGTGTAAATACTGAATAGTTTCTCTAGTGTGAGAAACTGAAAGTGTAAATAAGGGCTAAATGTATAATAGGTAATGTGAAATAGGAAGAAAAGGGGCAAAGAGGAAGGAAGTGGGAGGGCTAGGGGAAAGGATAGAAGGGAATGGGATTAATATGAGAAAATGGAAAAATAGGAACAAAATCTTTGTAAATAGGGAGGATTGGAGGGGTTGAAGGGAGGGCTGGGCAAGGGTGAAAAATAAGAACCAAGAGAGACTATGTAAAGGTGCAAATTTCCAATGATGAATGTCATTATATTGTGTACCTAAAATGTACCAATTATTAGAATGAATAATTGATAATGTAAAATAGGAAGAAAAGGTCCAAAGGGGTAGGGGTAGTGGGAGGGGCAGGGGAAAGGAAAGAAGGGAAAGGAAAAAATGATGAGAAATGGAAAAAATGGAAATAAAGTCTTTGTAAATAGGGAAGGGTGGAGGGCGTGAAGGGAGGGCTAGGAATGGGGAAAAAATAAGAACCAAGATGCATTATGTAAAGGTACAATTCCCAATGAAAAAAAAAAAAAAGATACTGTTATAAAACATAAATCTCCAGAGCACTCATTTTGTAGTGGTGCCAATGGTTCTACATGCAGATAATGTTTAGTGTCTACCCAACTTATAAATAATATCACTGTCATTTTTGTGGCAGAAAATTCTTCAAGCCAGTGATTCTCTAACAAAGAAAGGCTCACCCAGTTAACCAGTGCTATCATTCTAGTGCCTTATTCATTTTCCTACTTTATCCTGTCATGTCTAGGACAAGCAGTTATTCTGCTGCTGGCTCCTAGAACATAGCTACCAAAAAGCAGATCCATTCCATCATGAACAAACTCTCTTCGTCTTCAGACTCTTAAAAATTCTCCCTCAACCTCCTTATCTTGATTAACCGCTAGTTTACCTTGTAGGATACTACTTCCTCTCCAGATGTTCTTTGTATAAATCACAGAACCAAAAGAGACTCTCTAGGCCTTTACTATTTTTAAGCAACTGATCTTTCACACTCTGAAAAAACCCCTCCCTCCTGAAGATCACTTTTATCAACCCTGCCTTTCCTGTATCTTTCAAGTACCTTTCCTACAGCATGTGTTTTGTTTCTAAGCATCTGGTTCCTAGGTTTTATCTCTAACCTACCAGTCAGTAACCCTTGTGAGTTAAAAGTCCATGTAGCAATGTGCTCAATCTTTTCAATACCTGCAATCACTTGCCTCACTGTTTCAATCACATTCACTCATGACAAACTATAGTTATTGTCATTGTCTGTAACTGCCTCATGGTAATGACAACTCTACATTTTTCTATTCCTTTGAGCCCTCAAGTCTCATGATCTCATTTGGTAACCCTTTATTCACTTCACTACCTTTCCTAGATTGGGTCCCCTGTCAATTATAGAAGGCCTCGCCAACATCTTGAGCACACTTTAGAGGACCTATAAACCCAGAGCCTAGCATGGATTTTATAATTTATCTTCACTGCTTGTGTATCTAAGCTGATGAGTTCTGTTGGGGTTGTGAATGGGGGGAATCGAAGCATGCAGATTTTGTATCACTAAAGACTTCTTTTGAAATTAGCTGGTTGTGATTTAGCTCAGTGCCACTGTACCTGCCTGGCAAGTGCAAGGTCCTAAGTTTGATTCCCAATAGTGGGAAAAAAAGAAATTAGCTGGGCCTTCCTTGACTGTTCTTGTCAACTCCTTTCTCCTTCCCTGATGATGTTTTCAAAAGTTTGCTGAACTTCTGAAGGCCCTGAACCACCACCTCTATCCATTTTCTGCTGAGTGAATGATTCTCTCTCCTACTTCCTTGAGAAAAAAAAAGGGCTATCTTGGCATGAATCCTTTCCAAATTGCTCATCCCCTTCATCCCACTTTAAAAAAAACTTTAGCATTTCCTCCTTCCCCAAGTCTCAAAACCACTTCCTCCCACATGCACACACACCCTGTAACAAGTCTTATGCAGAAAGATGCCCAGTCAACAACTATCAGCAAGTTAGCTGTTTTCACCTTCCCACTGACACACTAGACATACACATCCCAGCTGTGAAATGCAATCAGATTGCATATTTAAACTTTACCTTATTTTATTTTTCCGTTCCATCTTACACATTTGGCTAGTTTTTTTGTTTTGTTTTGTTTTTTTGGTACCGGGGATAGAACTCAGGACCTTGCGCTTGCAGGGAAGGCACTGGAACCACTGAGCTAAATCCCCCACCCTGGCTATTCTTTTTTAATACTTTTGCTCAGTTGTCCTAAGGGCTTCTCCTTGCTCTTTCATGTCTCCTAAATGTGGATCACTGAAGTTCTCAGCTTCTTTCTCTTTTCCATTCCTCTCTGCAAGTGAGCTTATATAGTCTCATAATTTTAACTACCATATCCAACACTCAGAATTATGGAACCTTTATCATGCCCAAACTCCTCCATTAACTTTGGATAATATTATCCAAATGACCAATAAAGATGTGCACTTAAGTGTTACAAAGTCACCATAAACTGAACAGATGGAAAACTGCACTCCTTCATGCTCTTTCACTCGATTTCCTGCAGTATATGGTGGTGCCATCATCTACTCAAGCTCTCTCTCCTTCCATTCTTTACATTCTTGATCCCTAACTTCTCTCACTGAGTTTTATTAGATTTACCTCTTTAATATTCTAATGGTCATTTCTTTCTCAGTCCAAGATCCTTTAAATACTGCAGTCCCCTTCCACTACTTTCCTGGATCCAGTTTCCAATCCACTGTCCCCCTACAAATACACATTGCATAAAATATTATCCTCCCACACTGTTTCACAAGTGATTTTCTAAACTGGAAGTTTGATAATATTATGATAAATATTAAAATCCTTCTCTAGCTCCTCATTATCAAAAACTAAAGTTGAAATTTCTTACCACAGCATTTAAAATCCTTTATGACTGACCCCAGCCTCCCTGATTCTCATATTTTACCTCACACTCTGTTCTCCACAACACCACTCCTATACCATCCATATGAGACAACTGATGGAATTCTCACATTGTATTATCTTTTTCATGTGCATCCTTCCTAGTAAACTTTGAGCTCTCTGAAGATAGAAACCATGTCTTGCTTTTATCTATGCCCTAATGACCTGGAACTCACAAGAAATTTAATGAATGTTGGCTAATGATAGACCATATCTTGAAAATAAATGTCTTTCCCAAACCATTTTCCCATGTTTAATTAAAAATATCTTTCTAGGAAGACTATGATTTTCATCACATTTTTTAGCCACAAATGTATGCTTCCAATTACTGGTACATTTCTCTCCCTTTTCTGACAGAAAAATAGAGGAGGCAGAGAGGCTTCTGAATTGAAAATAACTTTACAATAAAGAGACAAGTAGCTCTAATGTAGTATGAGACCTTTTTTTAAGGTCTCCATTATGTATATTAGACTTTGACCAACTGGCTGAAGGACAAAGTGTACATACCTTCCACGCAGCGACAGCCCTCTTGTAGCACCCGGGCGTACATATTCACTTTGGACTGAGAAAGGAGCTGATCCCCAGTCAGGTACGTGTTGTGAGAGGAAGCGATGTAGTAGTTGCAGAGGGGCTGATCCATGTCCTGATACACTTCGTGGTGCAGGGGGTTAAATATGTCACAAGCAGGACTGCGCATGAAGTTTGTGAAGCCTTTGGAAGGAGAGAAGTAAGTGCTGTAGCTCTCAAGGTGTATCTACTTAATTGACACTATCAGAGACAAAGAAGTCAAAGAATATTCATAGTAATCAGGGCAGCTTTTGTGGGAAAAACTGGGGCAATGAGAAATTTACTTGAAATCATACAGTTTTTGAATATCAAAAACTGAAATATGACTTTGGGAAGTAGCCACTTAAACACAATCTAGAGAAAAATAAAATGACTTTTTAAGAATTTTGACTGGGTGGGGCAGTTCACTGCAAAGTATTTACTAACTACTAAACTCAAGCTCTGATGATGTAGTACAACTTAATAGATGACCAATACTGTATCAGAATTAGTATATTTATATCAACTGATCAGCCAAAATTGATAGGTCATTAAGTTGACTTGAAAAACAATAGTCAATGCAATAAAGTAGTATGTCAAAAAAGATAAATATTACCTAAATTCAAGGTGAGATCATTGACTGTGAAATTGGTTTGGGAAAATCCCGTTAATGGCTAGTACACTTTATAATTTTGAAATAGTAAAGATGCTGTAGAATATCCTATTAATTTTTCTACAACCTTTCAAAATGTAAAGTTAGAAGAGGCATTCATTAATACATGAATAAATACATAAATGATTCAGAAGTACCTAAGTAGAATGATTATTAAGGTAAATTGTTTCAAGTCTTTGAAAATCACTTGGCAAAGTTAGATCTGTGACTATCCTGAGACTTAAGAATTTTTTCATACCTATCTTTATGTCTGCAATTTAGGGACCATCTCTGGGGATCCAACCAAGAGAAAAACTCATTTCTCATTACAGAAAAGTCCTAAATTAGTTTATCCTCTCTGTTTTAAAAATGGTTTCTAATGATAGAAGTTTTAAATTATTTTGCTTTGTTTTTATTACCCTCTACCCCTGGACATAAACACAAGACATTAAAAACCCTTATTGATCCAAGTATGGTAGCATGTGCTTAATCGAAGCACTGTGGGGGCAGCCTGGACAATACAGTCACATCCTCTTAAAAAAAATAAACAAAAATGAAAAACTCTTTGTCCACACTGATCCTAGGAGTGGGATAAAAATAGGAAGCCAACAATCAAAATGGTCCAATCAAACATGGCTTTAGATGGTTTGGGGCAACTGAGTTCCCAGTGATCTTTGATTTAAAATTATCTGTTCTGCTTGGGACAGCCTCTTCTTGGGTTGTCTTCCTGTATATGTTAAATGTACTGTATTTAACTTAAATGTACTGTATATAACATAACATAGCTATATTTATACTGTATTATTTATGGATAACATGCTAGGAACAAAATTCTGAGTGTACAACCATGAGTAAATTATTTATTTTCTTCCAGTTTCACTTTCCTCAACTCTAAAATGAGGTAGTTGTGTTAATAAGATTTGTGGTTCCAACAGCTTTATAATGTTACTAATTGCATAGGAAAAACAAGTCAGTTGTTAACATTTTGTAAAGAAATATGTTTATTTTCAAATCACTAGATTTGAAGATTACTTATTTTAGGATCAAATTTCCCTCCATAAAATCATTAAGATGAGACTATTTCCAAAATTTAGTGAGTTGAGAAAAATGCAAGTATTTCTTGATATCAATCATACATAGTGATATCAAGTGGACTTGTTTGAAGTGAAAAATGCTCACGGACATTGCAAAAGTAAGAGAAATGTAGGGCCGGGGATTTAGCTCAGTGGTTTCGCTGCCTGCTGTGCAAGCTCAAGGACCCGAGTTCGATCCCCGGTACCAAAAAAAAAAGTAAGAGAAATGTCAATATCAGAGCACTGCTTTGGAAAAACTATGTCCTCTGTTGGTTTTATTTAAATTGTCTTTAATTCCATGAATATCTCCTGGTTTCCTAAAACTTTTACTGGAATTAGACTTAGCAGACTGAATTTTTAAAATGGGAAAATAAAACTATTAGTTTTTAAAAAATGATTATTTTACCTTCTATTCCAAGGACATTTTTCACCTTATTTTCTTCTGAGACTTCAAACTTCTTTATTATGTCAAGACAATAGTCTGCTGTCACATTACTCATCTAAAGAAAAAGAACATGAGTAGAGTACCTGCAATTTCATGAGACATTTATTCTTGCTACAAAGACCTGTACTGATTTTTACAGCATTCTTGGTACAGTGCATGGTGCTTAAAGGAGTAATCTGCAGTTATTAGTGTCAGTTTTTTTAATCTTTGGAGAATCATCATGATCTCAATCTTCCTATGCATCCTTCAGATTTATCAGTGAACACAGCCCTTCAATTATTAGACAAATGTTCTCCATGTAGCTATAAAATAAAACCAATAATCAATACAAGTCCATTGCCAAACATCCACTCTTTATATAGTAGCTATCTGCAAAATTAATACTTTTTATATAAACATTAAAGTTTTCTAATCATAAATATATGTAGAAAGAAACTATTCTCTATCAAAACGGAATGTTTCTAGGTAAACCCATCTGTATATGTATAAATATCTACACAGACTTCCTCTGAACAGTCCACTACAGTGATTTGGGAACACAAAAGTTAGCAAAAGAAAATAAAAATAAAAGGCAGATGAGGCATCTAGTATAACAAAAAACTCTGGGGCTAAATTGCTTGTGTTCAAATCAGCTACCGCATTTTATTGAAAAAGTGACTTTAAGTAAGTCACTTACCTTCTCCATAGCTACCAGATAAAGTAGTGGTGAGGATTAAGTGAATTATTACTTGTAGGAGTATTGTTTAGGGGCAGCAGAGGCAGCTCAGTGGTAGAGCATTTGCCTAGTATACACAAGGGCCTGGGTTTGATCCCCAGCACCATAAAAAAATGAAAAGACATTTTGATTAAAAGTTCATACAGCTTCACAATCTAACATTGACATTTTAAAATACTAATGAATAATGATAGAGGAAGCTAATCTTCTGAGCCAGTATTTCATATTTCAATTATATTTTTCAAAGACTCTATTATCTCTTAAGTTCAATACTTAACATTTTGGTGAAATCTAATTTTGTGTAGTTTATCTAATAACATTTAAACCGTTTGCAGGGGGAAAGGCTGTTATATGGCTGGGTTTTGACAGTTTGAAAGAGTATAAAATGTTTTTTCCCTTTAATTAGTTGCACAATAGCTGATACATCTTTTGAATAAAATTTATAATCTTTACCACATTACCAGACATTATCCAAAAAAAAAACCATAAATAAAGGAAACTTGTAATACTTCCAAGGAACTCTACTGACCCAGGTAGGATGTGAGCATCTCATTAACTTGTCTGCTTTACACTAGAGAGATTTAGCACATACAGCCCAAAAGAATTTCTCACAAAATAAAAACAGCTAAATTGATGACTTCATGTACCATGGGAAGATGGGTGTGCTTTGCAATTATTCAGTGTATAAGGTCATTTTCCAGAGATGTAGGGGCCATAAACTTGGCTCAGGCTGACTACCAGGAGTGCATGAGAAATCAAACAATGAACACACAACCAAACAAGTGGTCACATAAGGATGGAGATAATTGCCAGTAAGCAAAGAATCTGTTACTAACTCAAGATGCAAAGCAGAATTTGATAACAAAAAGTATCATGTTTGGAAAAACATTCATTAAATTAGTGAAAATATTAGTAGGCATTCTACAAAGTCCACAAGTTTCTAGACAATATGTAAGAATTAATGGAAAAGAAATAATCTACTTTCTACCAAAATGCTTGACTTTAGTGAAGTGCAGTAAAATCTCAAAATAATGGGAGCTGAAAAATAACAGGCCATCAGTTCCCAACTTTCCTATTTAATTAATGTCACAAATAGCAAAATTTTGCATTTACATACTTAAAATTTTTAGGCTTCACTTAAGTTATAATTTTATAACTTTACTGTGTGAATGAAAGTACAACAGAGGTTAATGCCTTTTACAGCCCTTTTTACTTTGTTTTGCTTCCTATTTGACATAAACTGATAGGGTAAAATAAAAACAAATTTTCTACTCTAAGCCCCACTTCCTGTGGAATTCATTTGAAAGTTTTGTTTGCTATTTGGTGTCTTAGCCATTGCTATCTTCAACACTGAGGATTATTGTTTCTATACCAGGCAATTGGTATTACAAGAACCTAACGTAAGATTTTTAAAGCAAGATTTATTTTTACATTTATATAATTCTGTCAATATGCCTTTACACACATAATCTTAAAACAGTTCTCACAATATTCTTCCAAATTTAGGATTTTTATCTCCATGTTTTAAAGAGGAAATTTCATGTGGAGAAATGTAAAATGTTGCCACCAAAGTTACAAATCTGTAAGAGACAGAATCAAGGTTCAAATTTGAACCTTCTTGGGTTCAAGTCCAAAGTTTTTCTTTATGTTATACCTATGCTCTTGGTATTCTTTTTACTAGCAAAAAGTTCAAATGATTACTTTCAGTGACTAGCTTTATAGTTGAAATTCCTGATTATTTTAACTTTTGAAATTTTGCAACTTTCAAATCAGCTATTACAATTTGACATTTAATTATCCAACACTGAACTTCATTCTCTTTTCCTGTTTACTAAGGTTCTTTAATCTCATTCAGAAGAGAAAAGATATACTGGTTCTCACACTGAAAGTTAGTACCCATGAGGTGGGCCAATTGTAGAAACCACTAATATATCTATAAAATCCACATTCTGATCCCTATTTTTATCCCCAGACTTCCTGTTAATTTTCCCGCAAAACTTACCCAATGAATGCAAATTTCAAAACAAAGTCAGAGGAGAAAACAATTACATTTCTCATGGCTATGATTCCCAAAACACACCAAATACAAAATAAAATGTAATTTGTAAAGAATTTTAATATTGCTAAAGTTTTAAATTTATTTTTATCAAAATAACTTCTCCAAAATTAAATAAGTCAAAGCTAAAATGCTTATAACTGAAAGGAGGATTTCCCTGTCCATACAATTACTCCCCAAAGGCAACAAGCCAACATTTCTTGATGTGTTTTTTAAAATGAGTCTTTCATTCCTAATTGTTGTATTTATGCTATTTTCTATTTTATGCACTTTAAAACTTATCTGCTGACTTCTTTGTGCTGGATATTATCTAAGATTATTATCCAACATAGTAAGATGCTCTCTTGAGTCTGCAGAGCATTCTCCCTCTGCCAGTTCTTCCAGTATATTTACCATAATATTCATTAAATAATCTGGTATTTACAACATTTCAACTATGCAAATGTTAAACACTACTAAATCTGTTATGCACTATGACTGAATTTCCTTTCTTAAAGAATTTTCTGATTTGTTAATTACTACAATCCCTATTCATTTGGTTAATTTTTAATGTAATGATCCCAAATTCTTCCCAATGATTCTACTGGTGTTTTTCCACATAAGCAAAGCCAAATATATACTCCATGAATTCCATTTTTCCCCCTTACTCAAGTTCCTCTTCCTTCCATACCGGTAGGATTCTAGAATGTTCTTCAGCTTTTGTCCTGACTTTATTTGAATTATTTTAATTTTTTGTATGTGTTTTTTAAATTTCACACACATATTCTCTAAATTTTCCCCCCTACAACCCCCACCTCTCTCTCTCTCTCGGTTTAGCAAGGCAAAAAATTCTAGGTTGGAATTGCTCCTGTAGTTTTTTTTTGGCTTCCAGAGTTACTTCTCAGATGTCCTGAGGTCAGTCTGATTTCAATTCTTTTCACAGAACCTGTTTATGCTTGTTAATTTGGTTAGCTTTAGTTTGTTTTCTCTTTCTGAAAGCTTTTTTAAGGTTTTGCATGTGACAACTCACTATGATTTGCTTCTGAGTGGATCTTTTTATATTTACCATGCTTGGCCATCATTTGGCACTGCCAACTTACAGGTGCTTGTTTTGGGGTGCTCATCATTTTCTGTATCATTTGAGAATTTCCTCCCTCTACTTTCTCTTATCTATTCCTTTGTTGTTTGTTCTTTGTCAACTTATTCTTGCAAACCTTCCATTAAGTTTGTCTCTCTTCTTTTATACTTTTAATTTCCATAAGTTCCTTTTTCATCTGAATCTTATTATATAGTGTCTTATTTTTGCTTTATGCGACATTTTTGGGTCATTGTTTTGGTTTTTTTGAAACAGGTCTTGCCATATAATTCAGGCTGGCCTTGAACTCATGATATAGCCCAGCCTGGCCTTAAATTTGTGGTGATCCTCCTGCCACAACCTCCAGAGTGCTAGGATTACAGGCTTGTGCCACCACACCCAGCTCTACAATTTACTGTTTTACTGACTCTGATGATACTAATGACAGCTTTTTAAAGTTTCCTTCTCCCTGTGTTGTTGATATTTCCACTGAGTTTCTTTTTTCTGTTTGCTTACCTTTGTCTGTTTTTTTTAAATTAAATTCTTTAATTGGTACATTTTAGGTATACAACACAATTACATTTCTCATTGGGAATTGTACCTTTACATAATGCATCTTGGTTCTTATTTTTTCCCCATTCCTAGTCCTCCCTTCACGCCCTCCACCCTTCCCTATTTACAAAGACTTTATTTCCATTTTTTCTATTTCTCATCATTTTTCCTTTCCGTTCTTTCCTTTGTCTGTTTTTTATACTGCAGGATTTCCTCAAACATGTAGACCTTGGCTATTCAAAATCAATACTCAAAATTATCTATTTAAAGTCAAGTAAGTAATAAATTTCTTGAAAGATCTGTGTTATGAATTGTCTAGATGTCCCTCCAAAGCCTCATACAGTCTTAGGTGGAGCTTTTTCAGAGTTGGCTAGATCTAGAGTGTGTGACATTAGGATTGATGCATGGTGCAATGCTTGGATCAAGGGGACTAGGATTAAGGGTGTGAGTGCTGCCCACCCTAAGTAGCCTGGTAAGATATAAGGGATAGAAAGAGTTGTGGTCGTCCCTTGTTGCTTTGCTACCTTCTGCTCCCCATGTACTGTTTCTCCTCTGCATGGCCTCTGCCATGCCGCCCTGTCTTGAAGCCAGTCAATTATGGACTGAAACTTCTACAAACTGTGGGCTAAACATTTCCTCCTTTAACCTTGGATGTATAGTATTTTGTCTCAGCAATGAGAAAAGTAACTAAGACAATCTGTATATATTAGGAAATGTCAGATGTGCAGGAAATATCTTGAGGAATTTCCCCTGTGGGTTGATATATTAGTTTCCTAAGGCTGTTGTAAAAAAAATTAGCAAAAACTGGATGATTTAAAACAACAGAAATTTATTTTCTATTAGTTCTGAAGGTTGTAAGTTCAAAGTCAAGGTACTGACAGTTAGTTTCCCCTGGAAGCTCTGAAGGAAAACCTGTTCCCTATCTCTCTTCTAGCTTCCAGTAGTGGTTAACAACCTGGGGCATTCCTTGGCTTAAAGCTTCACAATGTAATATCTGCCTCTATCTTCAAGTGAACATTTTTTCTATATATGTCTGTTTCTTCTCCTTCCTTTTTTTTTTTTTTTTTGGTACCGGAGGTCGAACTTGGGTCCTTGCACTTGCGCAGGGGGCGGCAAAACCACTGAGCTAAATCCCCAGCTATTTCTTCTTTTTCTATCTCCCTTAAGAATACGCATCATGGGCTGGGGATTTAGCTCAGTGGTTCCCCCGCCTGCCTCGCAAGTGCAAGGTCCCAAGTTCGATCCCCGGTACCAAAAAAATAAATAAATGACTTTAAAAAAAAAGAATACGCATCATTAGATTTAGGGCCTACCCTAAATTCAAGATGATCAATATCATTGGCTTAATTTCTTCTATGAAGGTCATATTTCCTAGTTCACAGGTACCGGAATTTAGCACTTAGATATATCTTTTAGAGCCACTATTCAATCTATTATAGCTGGTAATATTTTCCTAAGAAAAATTTTCCAATTTCCTACTAGTGAAGATAAACCTGGGAGCTCAGTATTGTAAGAGAGCAATGGTTCTCATACTTCAGTGCACAGATGTTCATTTGGTCTTTGTATTAATTTTATTTCTTTCCTTTTTTTTGTACTGGGGATCAAGCGCAGGACCTTGCACTTGCAAGGCAGGCACGGCACCACTGAGCTAAATCCCCAGTAATTTTCTGTTTTTTTTTTTTAACAGTGACAAAGTTTATTCATGTGAAGAAAAGTGAAGAGTGAGGGAGAAATTGGCTCTGAGAGTGAGATTGGGGCAAGTAAAGAGAAAAAAAGAATAAAAGCAAAAATACAGCTACATGCTGCATCTAGGAAATGCAGTGTGGGCTATCATGGAAAATTATGATAGCAAGCTCTTCATGACATCACTGTGTTCCATGAAACAAATCACTCCATAATTTAAAGGCTTAAAATGGCAAATTCTTACTTGATCACTACTGCACAGAATTACAAGTGGAGCTGTTAAGCCGAATAGTTATTCTGCCGTTCCCACCTGGAGTTGTTCATATAACTACAGGTCATTTGGTTATAGATGGTTACTTGACTACAGCTGGATGGTCTATTGGCCTCACCTACATGCTATGGGTGATGTTGGGTGCTGGTTGGGCCTCTTCTTTCTATGTGGTCTCTCATTCTCAAAAAAATTACCCTGGTTTCCTCATATGATAATCCCACAGTTCCAACAGAATGAAAGTGAATCTTCAAAGCGCCCTGAGACTGTACATCATTTCCATCACAATTTATGAGACAAAGCAAGTCACTATGCAGATGTAAATTCTACTTCGGGATGGGAAGAGAGGTGAAGTCACGTTGCAAAGGGATATATATATAGGGATACAGAGTTATTGTAGCTATCATCAGAATTCCTATGTTTTCAGTACCCACACTCAGCTACCCATAGCTTCCCTTAGTCCAGGCCCACTGGCCAGTCCATCTCCAACTCTTCATATACTAGTGTACAGGGGCCACAGTTGCCCTGCTGCACAGGGTAGGGGAGAAGATCCATAGTCCTAACCATATCCTAAACAGACTTTTAACCACTACTTGTAATGTCAACCCCTCTTCCACTCCTGTTTCCTGAAATATAATGTAACTTTAATTCTGGGTCTTCTTTAGGCCAGACAAGTGTCAAGACATTGCTACTCCTCTCTCTTTTTCTTTTGTCCCTGTGGATTTTACTGTATTTTTGGATAATTTCATGAGAGAGTAAAGAAATATTGCTAATGAATGATCATTGTATTTTCAACAGAACAAGAGAACTACAGTTATGAGTTATGTTGCCAAAGTAATAGCCTCTAATTCATCCTAAAATTAAAACACAAATTTTAACAGCATTTGAACATATGACTTATTTTATATAAAATGTCATTTAGGACAACAAAAAATATTACAAGATATAACCACTCTGAAAGGTCTCTCAACTGCCTTAACTGTGAACTAGAAAAAGGACATAGAAATTCAGGAAAGGGTCTTACAAGAATGCTTCTATAATGAGGAAATGCTAAAAAAAAAAAAAAAAAACAGATAAAGGTGCACAAGCACCAGAAACAGGTAGTTCATAATCAAAGAAATGTTGCTAATTATTTCTTACGAGAGAAAGATTGCAATGACCATGACTCTTAAAATCTATTCTGAGGGCCGGGGATTTAGCTCAGTTTGATTCTGGCGCTGGCCTCCCAAGCACAGGGTCCTGAGTTCGATCCCCGGTACCAAAAAAAAAAAAAAAAGAACTTATTAAAATCTATTCTGGATTCAGTGAAGGGTAATGAAGAAAGAGGACACAAATGACATATATGATTGGATCAGAACAATAAAAGGCATATTTTATCAGAAAGAATAAAGAAGTTGAAGAGGTAAAACTTTTTACAAAAGGAATTCAGAGATCTATGTTGGGTAAAATTAAAATATGGATAGGGTCTTCAAAATAGAAAAGCTCTGAAATTCCCCTTAGAATTAACCATCCATGTGCATATTCCCAATAAAAGCTACCAAATCTTTTTTCATGCAGGTAGGCTTTGCTCTTTGTTAACAGGTAGGAAGCTTTTCAAACTATAAGGATCCTTCAGCATTCCTGCATTTTCTTCCTTCCTCCTCAATCCATAAGAAAGAAAAGGGTAAAAAGAGGACAAAGTGTTGCTAAAAGGGGTTAGAAAGAAGGATAGAGAAATAAAATTAAATTATCATTCCAGAACCTACACTCTAAATAGAATTTAAACATAAAAAACACTCAGGCTAGAGCCAAGATATGCATATACTTATGTCTGAAGACATAGGTAGTTGTTTGGAAAATATGGGGGGAGGCAAACAAACAAAAAGCACTTTAACATCCCTAAAAGTTTGGAATCGCAGACTAGTGGATACCCATGATCTTTGTTAAGGCAAGGAAGAGATGAATGAGAAACTTCAGTCAGCTGGCTTCTTGTTTAACTGGGAGAATTTCTCTCAGTGCATCCACATTTAAGAATGAAAGTCCAACTATCAACTGGACCTATCAAAGGCATAAATTCAATTTTTAGAGAGCTTTGGCAAAATAAAAATCTACTCATGGGCCAATATTTGATTTCACATAATTCTTGACAGCATATGTGACCAGCAGTGATTTTTCATTTTACAACTGAGTATACCTGTAAAAATTGAATACTCTAGTTTCGACACCAATCATATTCCCTCAGAAGATACTGAATTACTGCAATACCCATCATTAAAAAATGCATTAAAAATGGTCTCTTGATTTTATTTCATATTTTTAATTATTAGTAAAGGGTAAATACTTATGAGTTCACCGACCTATTATAAATACTTTACATTTGAAATGTTTTGCCTGTTTTTCTATTGGTTAGTTGTTTTTTTTTCTATCCTTAATGGTCTACGACAGTGACTGAACCTTTTAGAAATCAAGTACCCACACTGCAACCCAAAACTCACTTATTTATTTCAAAGTGCCAACGCTGCAATTAAACTCGAACACTGAGCAGCAGCAAGCTCAAGTGGTGAAGGACAGAGTGCTAAGAAGCCAGGTTGGTCATGTGGTTCTTTGAGAAAGGAGGGTCTGAAAGTGCTGACATTAGATACAGCAGACTGTTTGGCCCCCTTCACTGCCTACTTCCAGCACAAAGCTCTGGTCTTTTTGCTTCTCCCATCTGCCAACATGATCAGGGATATGACTTGACTTAGGAATTTGCCATATCGTGGGGTGAAGGGACAAAGGGACCTCTGGAGAAAGGCACCTCACAAGCCCACAGGCCATAAAGCTAGTCAGAGATAGCAGTGACTTGGGGTGCACAGAAAGGCACAAACACTTAAGAGCTGTTGGAGTGACTGTAGCCCTAAGACAGGTAACACACCATTAACTGACCACAACCAGTGAGAATGGCAGGGCAGGACTCAGCATTCATACAGCAAAAAGCGGGCATGCAAATGACATAAGACATAGTTGTAACTCATTATCCCCCACCTACATCTAGTGGATTGCAATATCACAGGCCCTGGAAAGAAACCACTCACCAAAACACAGAGAAATTTTTTGGAATCATTTTTCTTTTTCTTTGTTTTTGGGGGATTTTTGTTTGTTTGTTTCTCCCCGCCCTCATCTTTTGCTCTTTGATTCTATTTTTTTATTATTATTTTTCTTTTTCACGTTTGTCTTGTTACTTTTATCTAATTCTAAGTAATTTTCTTTAATTCTTTACTCCAATTTATCTCACTTCTCTCCTCCTTTTAATTTCCTTTACTTTCTTTTCCAAATTTTATTTCCTTCATTTTCCCCTTCCCCCATTCCATCCATTTTCATTATTAAACTTTGTTACTTTTTAGTTATTTAGTTGGCTCTTTGTTATTATTGCTGAATTCTTTTCTATTTTTAACAGTGGTATAGTTGTTGCTTGTACGATTTGGATCAAGAAAGTTCAGGATCTAATTTATTAGCCATTTACAAGATCAAACACTGGGCTGGGGATTTATCTCAGTGGTTCTGGCACCTGCCTCGCAAGTGCAAGGTCCCAAGTTCAATCCCGGGTACCAAAAAAAAGACAAGATCAAACACCAACTTCCATCAGAATTATCAATAATCTACTATAATGTCAGTTAATAATTGTATCATAGTTAAATAACTAGCCATATTACTAGCATATGAATTTACATTTTATTAATATTAATTCATACTTGTAGAAATAAAGTACAAATTTACACTATTATTAAGACTTCACTGAGTTAGTACAAAGAAAACATTACCATTGTATCCAAAATGAAATACATTAGTTAACATTCATGTCTTTGTGGAAAAATATGTATATCCATACTCAATATATTTAAGGTAAAGAACTGTAAAAGCCAGTATTCAATTTATCATTTCCTCTGTTTGAAATATGTTTTAAATGATGATTCAGATAAGATTTTTGTGGACTTGTGATAGCAATTCCTTTCTCCTAGATTTAAGACACACCTACATCTAACTCCAAAAGACAGCCAGTTATCTATCTCTCACTAGAATTTTAAGTAAACATTCAGTTTAGTGATCTAATGATACCTTTTGTTCAACCTTCAAAAACTGAGCCAGTTCGTCCATGGTTAGGTGGTCTTTCTTGTCACTGTAGCTCAAGAGCAACAAATAGAGGTCTCTTCTCAAGGACATCATTTTGTAAAAAACACAGAACTCTTCAAAGGTCAAAGTTCCCTGATTCTCATCTGTGTCAGCTTCCTGATAAGGGAATATGGGGGGAAAGGCACTATGAGAGTTCAAAACAGCACATAATTCAGTCTAAGAACATAATATTTACTGTAAAAGGGCTAATACCCAAATCACAAATGGTGAACACATTCTTTTTAAATACACAGAGAACATTATAAAAAATTCTTATGTATTAAGCCACAAGAAAGTTTTAACAAATTATTATGGGGGGGGGTATCAGAAATTGAATTCAGGACCTTGCGCTTGCCAGGCAGGTGTGGCACCCCTGAGCTACAACTCCAGTCCTTAACAAATTATTAAAACAAAAGGCAACCTTATACAAACAAATTTCTCTAACCACAGTAAATTTATAAATCAACAGAGAAAGCTTTTAAAAAATTATGGAAGCAATATAATGCATTTCTAAACAGAAAATAAAACACAAAAGTAAAAATAATCCATATTAAAACTTTTACAGTGACTCTGGGTTCAATCCTCAGCTTCACACACACACAAAAACTTATACAATAAAATAGTAAATTAAAGGACCAGGGATTTAGCTCAGTGGCACCACACCTGCCTTGCAAGCACAAAGTCCTGAGTTCAATCCCTGGTACCAAAAAAAAAGTAGTAAATTAAAAAAAACTGGAAGTCAAATTTATTAGAAGGCAGAGTATATTAAAAATAGTGAATAATTCGACTCAAAATGCTACAAAGTTTTAAAACAAAGAAAGCATGAAATACATTATAAACAAAAACAGAAAGCAATGAGATAGAAAACAGATATAACACAAAGGTAAGCAAAATCAAAAGCAGATTTTTGAAGAAATTAATGATAAGGTAGAAATCTTAGACAAGACTAATCAAGAAAAGAGATAATGTATTTAAGGCATGACAAAAACACCAGTCTCTGAAGTGTAATCCAATCAGATTTAATTTTTCCTATAAGAGAATCTGATTCTCCACAGGTGACTCTGATGCTTTTATAGCCATCCCATCGGTAGTACTTCCTTTTTATCCATCCATGGAAAAGTCAGAACAATCCACCTGGATTGATGCTCAATATAAATTATTTGTTGCTAATAATTATTGAGTAAGAAACTTCTACCATGTATCTTACTTCTAATTGGCTGAATTTGTCATCAAACTATTGGAGACACAACATAATCTTCATTCAGTTACATAATCTTCATTCAAAGTGAACACAGTTGTAAATAAGCAAAAACTAAAAGGCAATGGATGGCATTTTGAAATGCATGGATTTTGTGAAATACGCTCAGCTGTTATATGGTTTTAAACAAAATTTGAAAGTCAAAATGCTTATAAAATTCTTAAAACTTTGTTAACTTTGGGTCAATTATGAGCCAACACTAATCAATATTTAAAACTTAGGGCCAGAGATTTAGCTCAGTGGTTCCGGCGCCTGCCTCACAAGTGCAAGGTCTCAAGTTCGATCCCTGGTACCAAAAAAAATAAAAAAATAAAAAAAATAAATAAAACTTATGCAATTTTATGTGAGCCTGATCATTCTTGCATTCTGTCATCTTAAAGGAAGGGGTAGACTGGACTATAAGAATTATCAGTATTTTTGATGTGTGAGGCTCCAAGGTGGAAAGTCTTTGCATCCTAAGAAATTGAGTCTATTGTTCATATTCTTGTCATAACTTTGTGCCAAAATATTTAATCCTTGATACAGAGATTAAAAAAAACATTTTTCAAGACTTTCATGTAAATGTCTAATCAATAAATAGTAAAACTCTAAGGTTTAAACAACATCTAAAAACTTCAAAAGAAGCAATCCATACTTTGAAAGATTACTTTTTAAAAAATCACTTCTACTGCAACAGAAAAAAATAAAATTGTAGTTTTCAGTGTCTTTGCCAGAAATATAGTTTAAAAAAAAAAAAGGAGAATATTCCTGAAACAATATAGGGCCATCATCCCTAATCCAAAACTTTGAAATCCAAAATGTTCCAAAGTCCAAAATTTTTTGATATCATAAATGGAATTACCTAATCTCATAAGAAAAACTGTGGTTAAAACACAGGTGCATTAAAAATATATAAAATTACCTTCAGGTTATGTGTAAAAATGTACACGAAACATATGAGGTATGCTCAAAAATATGATTCTTTTTTAACTTATTATACTAAAAGACACATTGCCTTTAATCCCCCTCACTTTGATCACACTTATCCCATCATTCTTGCCACTTTCTGACACAGTGCTAGAAGTCCTGGTGTATATCTTTAGTGGTGCTATCCTGGTTGCCTTGATGTCCTGAATCAATTCAAAATTTTAGCTTTCATGGTCATTTTGACTTTTGGGAAGAGTCAGAAGTTATGTAGTACAAGATCCAGTGAAAAAGGTAGATGAAACACTTTATTTTTAGGAATCTGCTTTTCCATTGGATGGCACCCGGCAGCAGCATTCACTATACTTTTTACCACACCCCTAAAGACACCTTAGAAAGAGGACTTTCAGAACTGCTTCAGAAAGTGGCAGAACAACAGGATAAGTGTGCCTGAAGCAAGGGAGAGTATTTTGAGGAGGATTAATTACAATGTGTCTTCTACTGTAATAAACCTTTTATTTAAATATTTAATGTATATTTTGATCACACCTCATAAGTGAATTTGGTGTTTAAACTTGATCCCTATCTATAAAATATCTTATTACACATAGATAAATATTCCAAAATCTGAAAAAAAAATCGGAAGTCCAAAGTCTTCCAATCTTGTACACTTCAGATAAGGGATCCCCCAATCACTCCCACCAGGAGCTTTTGCAGACCCCTGCTGGGTATAAGGCCCATCATGGAAACATTCTACACACAGCAGGTACAACCACCTCCCCAGTCTCTTCTGGTTTGATAAATTTTTAACCTAAGATTTAAAAGAGACTATTTTTTTCATAAGATATTGAACATAAGGATTCTCTCGTTTACCCTCTAAAATGCTTTGTTACATTAGAGGTAAATATCTTAAGGAAAAAACATTAAAGTAAAAATAATTCAACATCTTGTTATTTCCTTAACTTACTGCCATAAA
The DNA here is from genome assembly GCF_000247695.1 of Heterocephalus glaber. The sequence goes on from NW_004624730.1 coordinate 33,148,878, forward strand.
GTACCAAAAAATTATAATTTCTATAGGTATAGATTTTGCCCTCCTCTTTAAGTGTGGCCTCTCAGATTGAATCAGCAGCTACCTCTTCAGTATTCTTGACCACCAATACAAAAGGAACAGATGGAGAGGTGGGGATCATGACCAGGCAAGAGTGAGATCTCAAAGGGAACGCCGGGAACATGACAAAACTTTTCATGTAGTTTGCAGATATTTCACTTTATTTGTGACAACTTATTTCCCTTCCAAAGTCCATACTCCATCTCTGGTGTTCCGTACTCAGCACATCTCACTCCTTCCTCATTCCTTTCCCTCGTGTGGTTTTCCAGTGCAATGGGACCAAGCTCGCCACAATGTGCACCATCTCTAGCTTCCCTCATACATGACCACATCAAGGGAACTTGGGCGGGAGCCAGATTGTCTTCCATGCATTGTTGCAACTCATTCCCCTTATCTTTTCTGTCCTCACCCTCTGTAAGAACAAGTAGCTAGAAAACAATGGAAACATCAAACTCAAAGCAACACATTTCCTTCTTAATGCTTACTTTTACTTGCACAAAATATCACCTACCTGATCACTTAGTAGAAACTCATTGCAAATCATGGACCATACTTATGATTTATCTCCAAATAACTGCCTCTTGAAAATTAATATTCTAGCTCATCAGTAAGAGTATAACATTGTTATTACACTGACTTAATGAAGCTCACTTCTGTACCTTAAATTAAGGACTAAATACAGTCCCAGATAGATGACAGAATAAGTTCCAATCAGAGGACTTGCCTCAGAAACTTACCAACAGGGAAAGACCATCTTGTCCAACACCAAAAAGCAGTGAATGAACATTTGGTGAGCTCATTAATTGGTAGGAGTGCTTAGCACTTCCAAGTTTCATGGATTTCAATTCTTAAACTCTTCACAAAAAAGAGAGTTCTTGAGGCCTTAGACAAATGCTTTCTCCCCATGGTACCTGGTTTTATTCTGATCCTCACAACAGTCCTGTGAGGTAGGCAGGTGAGATATTTTTGTCATCTCCAAGGGCCTTACTTGATTCAGTGTAGTCCATTATTTAAGAGTCAGGGAAAGTGCTTATAATTACTCTCTGAACACAGCATCCAAAAAAGGCATTTAAGAGAATAAAATTGTGAGTGCATATTTAGTTTATGAATTTTTTTCTTTGATGAAACAAAATGGCCCTCTTCACCAAAGAAACATAAAATAGTACAGAGCAGTAATATTAGCTTCCAACACAAAAAATAGCCTAAGTACATCAGTAATCTTTGTGTGTTTTACATAAGGCCAAATGCAATTGTAAAAACATACCTGAAACATTTGCCTTACTTTTCTTCGAGGCAGATTGACATTTAGTTTATGCATCAATTGGTGTATCTCTTCAATATTCAATAAGCCATCGCCATTCTTATCAGCTTCCTCAAACGTCTGTTTCACCCATGTGCAGAAAGGTTAAAGAAAACATTTATGTTTTCATGAAAAAAAAACTGCTGCCTCACAGAACACTCAAAGGGACATTTACCAGTAACATAGAACTGGAGAGGGCATTTTTTGAGGAGACTCTGCAGTCCATGAGCTCTGGTGAGCTAGTAAAGCCAGGGATGGGCAGGAGGGCATATTGTCTATGTAAAATAAGAGTCAACCCAGGCTATTTTGAGAGCTTCTTTAATTCAGATATTCTTATCCAAACTTACCCAAACTAAACAAAATCTATCATTGCAAAAACAATATATTTCATCAATTGTGAGGGGAAAATTCTATATTACTAGTTTTGATTCTGCTTTAGCAAAAAGACAACACTTTAATTCACATCTCCATTAGTAAATGTTATAAAATAAAAATATTTCCATAAGATTTAATTTATTATCCTTTTTTCTCATTTCCTAATCAGATTTTCCCAGTTATGCTGTCATGCTCCAAACACAAATCTTGTTTCCCATCTTCATTTCTTTTCTTGTCACTGAGACACAATGCTGGACACCTGCAGCTCTAAGGAAACATTTATTTTGGCTCACAGTTTGTAGAGGTTTCAGTCCATAGTCAACTGGCTCCAAGGCAGCGTGGCAGGGCAAAGGGACATCACAGAGGAGAAACAGCCCATGGTATAGCAGCAGAAAGCAGAGAGAGATCAAGGGAGGACCGAGGGAGATTAAATCTTTCCAGGCCACACACCTAGTGACCCACCTCCTCCAACCAAGCTTCACCTCCTAACATCACAGCTAAAAACACAGTGGACTAATCCTTTAATGAGCATCATATCCCCATGATCCAATCATCTCTCAAAAGCCCCACCTATGAGCATACAAGGCCTTGGGGGAACATCTAGATATAAACTATAACATGTCATTTGTATAAAGTTTAGACTTCTCCATTTATGAGGCACACAGATGGCCTACAGCCGAATGCTAGCTCTTGAATACATGAATACATTGTTCAGTGATTTCTTTATGATGAAACTTCAAATATAACAAATCAAGCACTTACTTTCTCCTATGACCTCTCATGTAGTATCTTTTTTTTTAACCATATAATACTCCTGGTATTGGATTTCAACAAACTTTTCTGAGACCCACTACAATATTTTAAAAATTAGACCATCTACTTCAATCTTATCATGGTTCAGATGAGGATATAAAACTAAAAGAAAAAATTTAGTTGGAATGAATGAGAGAACCACATCCCAAATCCAGGCCCCTTCTACCTGATCTAGCAGTGTCACACCCTCTATACAAGGCCTCTCTCTATACTAATTCCTCTTCTCATTTCCAGCTTTGACATTGTCACCTCATAGGTTCAAACTTCAAACCACAGTCCATAATAAGGAATACAATCCTAATATGCTAGGGGTTGTCCTCAAAGCTCAGGAATGAGATGAGGTAACTGAGAAAATGGCACTGAGTTTAGATAGAAAGGATATATGTCATGTCAACTGAGATTTCACAAGACCCTTCGTGGGATGAGCCTGGGGTTATTTTACATACTTGAAAAGCAAAATAAATGGATGAATTAAAAATTCCCAACCAACTTTTAAAAGCAGATTTTTTATTGGATGACTCATAGTTGTTGGAGGGTGAGTTACAGAAGGCAGAAAAAGTGTGCATGCTCAGAATACCAAAATGAGCCTCAAAGTTTGAAGGGTAATGAAAAGGAAAAGAATGGAGGTGACAAAAAGGAACCAAAGACTGTAATGGAAAAGCATAGGTTTAGAAACCATGAATCAAAGAATGGGAGTGCATCAGAGGAGAAGGCCAATGGATATTTGCTTATCAAGCCAACTGACAGTGACTAAAAGATTTTCATCTTAACTTCCAGTGGTAACACAGCACATTTACATTACTCATTTAATTCAAATTTTGATTGTAGAAGATTGTGCCTTAGAAAGTAAAAACAATCAAAAAGGAAAACTCGATAACGTCATCTCTCTGCGCCGCCCGGACACCTGCCGGTAGAAGGGGAACCATTCCGCCGCCCTTCCCCTCTTTTGTTGGCCTGCTGCTCCTTCCGAATCATGGCGCCATCGCTATGGATGGGGCTAGTAGGCATCGGCCTCTTTGCCCTAGCACACGCCGCCCTTTCCGCTGCGCAGCGTCGTTCTTATATGCGATTAACAGAAAAAGAAGATGAATCACTGCCAATAGATATAGGTCTTCAGACAGTTCTGGTCTTTGCAGTTACCTGTTATGGTATAGTTCATATTGCAGGGGAGTTTAAAGACATGGATGCCACTTCAGAACTGAAAATAGGACATTTGACACTTTAAGGAATCACCCATCCTTTTATGTATTTAATCATCGTGGTCGTGTACTGTTCCGGCCTTCGGATACAACAAGTTCTTCAAACCAAGATGCACTGTCCTCTGACACATCACTGAAGTTACGAAAAGTCGATTCCCTGCGCCGTTGAGATTTTTACAAATTGTAGTATCAGGACAGGACAGGACAGGACAGGACAGGACAGGACACAGAGCTGAATGTTGGAGTTTGGGGTGTGAAACACTCCTCCCATCAGTATTTATATTGACCTTTCAGACCTAATTTAAAAAAATCTATGCCCCTGTTTGTACACTGTTAATGAGATTGTTAATGAAGTAAACATTATCTGTGAAATGGGTCTTTGATCTTTCGTATAGGGAATTTTTTTCATTTCAAACAAATTTGCATCTTTTGTAAAAGTCACTATTTTGAACACATGAAAAATGATGATTTTTGTGATTATTTATTTTCCTACATTTCTTTTGCACTATAGTTTTTAGGAATCTTTTTTTGGAGATACTGTGTGGCTATTGCATTTTGTAACCTGAATTACAGTAAAATGGTCTTCAGTTCTTTTCAAATTCTGAAATGATGACTTCTCTTTTTCTTATGGTCCCTAAAAAGTGGTTCTTCTTTCACAGATATTTGCCAGTTTTTAATTTATCCATGACTTCTCACCCCACCCCACTCCCGTATGCTTTCTAACAGCTGTCTTGTTTGATCACTTCTCTGAGATCATTTGCAGTGAGCAATCTTTATGTCAGAAATTCTGTCATAGCAAATATATTTAACAGGCTCAGCTTACTCTAAAGCTTCTTGTGTTCTCTTCAGTTAGCTGAAAAAACTTTCCCCGATTATATAGTGTTACGAATAGTGGAAGATGACTAAAAAGTCATTTGTAATTTCATTATCCTGCCTATGTAGAAGAATAGTAATCACTGAAGAAAAGTGACTAAGCCAGTTTAACCTATTCAAAGTCTTTGTTAGTCTATTTAATACTAAGATAGTAAATTAGTGAAAATAAAAGAAACAACTCATTAACGTAAAGGCAGATGTAAAGGAATCAGACCAAATATGTTCTAAATATTTGAAACTAATATATTTGTTTAGAAAACTAAGGTCATTGAAGAAATTGTTGTCTAGCTTCTGATTTATAGCAGGCTTACCATTTTCCATCTTCCCTGTATGGTGCTAAAGGTGAAGATGAGGATAAAGAGTTGAATTTTTTCAGAAACAGTAATTTTACTCTTAGCGAAATTTGGCTAGCTCTTTGAGCCAAGCAAAACAAAACCAAACCTGCAGGAAGCTCAAGTTTATTTTTTTTAGAAAACATTGCTTTTGTTGAATTGTGCAGGTATAAAAACATTACTTTTGTTGAATTGTATAGGTGTAAAGGGAATAACTGTATGCCAGTTTGAAAAGGAACTATGCTTTGGGCAGGAGTCATATGATGCCCATATACTTGATGGCATTTTTTAATTAGAAAATGAATCGAGCTCTTCTGTCCTGCCTGGTAAAGCACAGCCCCAAAGGACAAGATTATTTTGTCATTGGATTTTTATTGTTTTCGTTTACCAGCCGTGCAACACTGACTCTGCTCTCTAAAGAGAACAAAGTTAGAATCTGTTAGTAACTTAAGATAAGTTAGAAATGTGTTAAAAATATGAAGTCAGGGATTATAGTGATAATAATGAAGTCAAAATACTGTGCAAAAAAACTAGCCTCTGCTATCAGGCTCGTCTATTGTTTCCTCAGGTACAATTTGATTCAGGAGAGCTTCTTGTTTTCTTCTCTTTTGGGGCTGTCTTCCTTTCCTAATGTGTTTTTGGGGTTTTGTTTTATTTTGTTTTTTGGTACTGGGGATCGAACTCAGGACCTTGCGCTTGTGAGGCAGGTACCAGAACCACTGAGCTAAATCCCCGGCCCTCCTAATGTGTTTTTGTAGTATTGTTACTGAGATACAATTCACATAGCTTGCAATTCACCTTTTTAATGGGTACAATTAAATGATTTTTTTATTCACAAGGTTGTGCAACCATGAGCACAGTCAAATTTTTAGGGTATTACATTACCCCAAAAGGAGCTCTGAACCCGGTAGCAGTGGCCTCTTATTTTCTTCCAGTACCCACCCCCAGCCCTAGGCAGCCATGTCTTTCTTTTTCTATAGCTCTGCCTATTCTGATTATTTAATATAAGTGGATTCATATCTAATCTTTGGTGACTGACTACCCAAATAGAGTTTTCTGTGTGAAATGAAAAGTTCTCATCTTGAAAACTTATTACAGTGAAAGGAAGTGGTTGGTAAACCAGCAGATTTAATGAGGGAGGGTCAGATACCTAGTAGGTTTCTGAGTTAATCTTATGCTGAATAGCTTTTCTTGTAGCCAAGCAATCGTGATATACTACTGCTTATAATATTTTGGATAGTTTCTAGAACAGTTATTGAAATCTCTCTTTTTCTGCCCAGTCGGGATAATCCTGCTAAAAGTGATGCCAATTAATTTGGCAAAAAATTGACATAGCAGTTTTCAGGTATGTGTAACTTTGCTATGCTAGCAGCTTATATAACTTGGGCCAGATGAGTGACCCAAATTTCTTCTTAAATTTACACCAGTGAATTTCTGTTGTCTGTTTTAAGTATGTACTATAAGACTGAAGGTGATTTGAGTGCATTGTAACAGTGCTAAATGTTTTAAGTATGGAGTTTTATTTACAGCACTACAAAATAGTCCATTTCTGCCTAGGGTAGTTAAAAACAATATAGTGAAATGAACTAATTAAGCCTGCAGTTGACTCTGACTTCAGTAACAATTCAGGAGTATGAAAAGTGTGCACCAATCAAAGTTCTCCAGAATATAGGGAGACTCCTTAATAATCAGGCAATCAGCCAAATACTATGGGCCAGTGGCCCAGCAGCAGAAAATGCAGATCTGTGAACTGGAGGCATATGATCTGTGACTCCCTACTAATTAATTGTTTCCTAAGCATTGTGGCTTATTCTTGAGTGGCATGACAGCATCTTCCTGGTTATATGTGGCCTGTTTCCATGATGTATTGAGTAGTGTTGTTTGTTGTGAACATCAATGCCTGTAACACCAAGCTAAACACATTTCTTTGGATTTGTTTCCTCTCTTTAAATTATCTTTCCCTGTGTAATAAATAAATGATTGTCTCACCCTGAAAAAAAAAAAAAAGGAAAACTCTTCTTTCTGCTAGAATTAGGTAATTTTCAGATAGTAAATATTTTATTTCACATTTTGTTCCTTTTATAACATTTAAAAATAGATATAAAAGCCCAGATCTTTCAAGTTGGATTTTTCTTTACCTGAATCAGGACCTCATTATATGTGTTACCTGGAAGTTAAAGGGAGACCCAAACACAGAGGAAAAATAACTGAAGAATCAAACGGTGAATAATCAGATCCAATTACTAAGGAGAACCTGAATCTCCCCTTTCATTTTTTCTGGGCATATAGTGCCCACCCCGAGCTCTGCTTCTTTTGACAGTGGATGCTGCTCCGTATCCAGTAAAGTGTCTAGCCAGAGTACAAAGAAGTGATGGAATGAGCCCAATGACACCATCTTTTTATTCTACCATTCTTTTTTTTGGTACCGGAGATTGAACTCGGGTCCTTCTGCTTGCAGGTATTCTACCATTCTTTACCAAAGCCTTTCAAGGACTTCTGCAGAGAACAGGCAGAGGCAGCCAAACCCTAAGTCTATTCTTCAGACACAACCTCATTTTTTGAGACAAGATCTCACTATGTAGTTCAGTCTGGCCTTGAATTCACTATATAGCCTAAGCTGGCCTCGAACTCATGGCAATCCTCCTGCCTCAGTCACCCAAGTGCCAGACACAACCTCTTTAGGATAGGCCTATGTGGCAAGGCCTTCAGCATCTGCCCATGAGTGGGCTGTGACAAGTGGCTCGGTGGACCCAGGGATGACAGGCAAAAATGAGGCAGAGTTACACCAAGAAATATACCCTAGTCCTAATTCTACTGCTGACCTGGCCCTTTGAGATTGGCTTACTCATGCCACCACTTGGGCCCTCTGTTTCTTCATCTCAGTATCAGGGAGCACAAATAGCCTTGAGATTCTTTCCAATTCTAAGTTTCTATGAAAGGAAAAACCATTCTTTCCAGTAATGATACACACTGTATACAATTGTAGATGAAAAGTATTCTGATATCTTCATAATTAAGATATGAGTGCCTAGAAAAACTCTGAATAAATGATTCATAGCCATACACAGGATAAATTTTAAAAGACAAATAGTCATTCTGTAGAGAAAATCTAGGGATGTAAAACTGAATGAAAAGTAATGGTCTGATGTTTTCTATATGAAGCAACTATAGGAAAATGGTAAAGAATCAAAGGGAGCGGGGACTCGTGGCGCACACCTATAATCCTAAGTACTTGGGAGGCTAAAGCAGTAGCTTTGCAAGTTTGAGGCCATCTTGGACAATTTAGCAAGACACTGACTCAAAATTCTTAAAAAGTTAAAGGGTTGGGGATGTGATTTGGTGGTAGAACACTTGCCTAGTATACGTGAAGCCCTGGATTCAATCTCTAGTAGCAAAGAAAAAAGAACTGAGTGGCATTATTTAATGCAAGAGTGGGAAAATTTTTTTCTGTAATAGTCTAATGGTAAATATTTCAGACTTTGCAGACCATTTGATCTCACTTACAACTACTCCATTCTGCCACTGTTACATGAAAATAGCCCTATAAACAGTATACATATGAATGAGCACGGTTGTGCTCTAATAAAACTTTATGTATGGATATGGGAGTATGAATTTTAAATAATTTCCACATGTCACAAAATATTATTCTTCTTTTGATTCTTCTTCAACCATTTCAAACACATTCTTAATGCAGGAGCCCAGACAAAAATAGGTGGTGAGCCTAATTCGCTCTGCAGTGTGAAGCAAAGGAATAAGGCTCTAACTTACAACATACCCAAGGGGCTGCCCAAGGTCTTCTAGAGGTAACATCTTCCTTTGTAGTGTCATGAGCTAAGGTAGGGACAACTGGAGGGGGATGGTCTAATGAAGGAAAATGTTGAGGCTGGATGCCAGCACAGACATTTTTGCACAATGGAGTTGCTAAGATTTTAAACTTTAATCTATCTGAGTAGAAAAGCAAAACATTTCCCACTCCTTACCTCTCCAGCAATAACAATTTCATTTATAACATGATTACTAAGTACTGAGAAGCCTTCTAAGGACTTTGTTTGTATCAGTCCATATGATCTCCACACACCCCCATGGGGGAGGCACTATCATCAGAGTCACGTCACAGATAAGGACTCTGAGGCAAGAATGTAATTCACCAAACTGCCATAGCATGTGGGAGAGTTGGGCTACACCCCAGGCAGCATGGCACCGGGGTCTGAGTCCTTAACTGCAACACACAGCACTACCAAATATGGCCATACTGCAGAAATAACTCAAGTCACACTTTGGACTGGATGGATTTTTGTCTTCAGCCATTTAAGACATTATTCTTGTTATTTATTCACAGTTGAAAGTTTCAGCTGTAAGTGAAGTCTAATCATGAACATCCCATATCTGTTCTCAACTAATATAATTAAATGTATGTCCAATCAAGGATGTCATTCTGTTATTAAAATATCATTTAAAACCTTATCAAACTTGGACAAATTAGTATGAGAACAGTTCCATCTTAATATAACTTTCCCTATATTTTTACTTCAGCTTTTTTTTACCATCCATTAATATCTTCGCCACCCCCATCGCCATCACTGACAAACATCAGTTGCCTCTCAGTTTCTTATAAAAGCACTCCTCTGTGCAGTTCTGAGGTATTTGCTTTCCAGATAACATATTTTTAGAATATTAAATCCCTCAGCTGCCCAGCTGGTGAAATCAAATGAATACTTTCAGATACTAGTAAACATGGACACATAAATCAGGTTTAGGAAAAGCATTGACCAATAAAGCAAAAGAGGCTTCCACAATTTATGCCCATCTCTTATTACTCTATTTCAAGAATTATAATAGAGACATTTGTAAGTGACTAAAGGCTCTGGAATATATGAATGTATCCTATTGTCTTAGTTACTTTCTCATTGCTGGAACAAAATACCAGATACCTACAACTTAAAGGAGGAAGGTTTTATTTTGGATCAGAGTTTGTAGAGGTTTTGCTCATAGTTGACTGGCTCCAAGGCAGAGTCCATGGCTACAGAGTGTGGCAGATGAGAAACAGCTCATAACATGGCAGACAGGAAGCAGAGAGAAAGATCAAATGAAGAGGGCAGGAGATAAACCCTTCCAGATTACACTACCAGTGACCCCCTCCTCCAACCAGACTGCACTTGACACAGGAGGTGAGCTGCTCCCAGCACACAAGAGGAGGCTTCTGGGCCACAGTGCCACCCCCGCCAGCACACAGGAGGAGAGCCACGTGGGTGCCAGCAGCACACCCCACCCACTCTCCGCCCCCCATCGAAATGAGAAGTCACATAAACAAGTCTCAAAACCAGACTTCCAACCAGACTGCACCTTTCAACATCCCATTTAGCTATAAACTGATCAGTGGACCTATCCACTGATGAGTATCACGTTGCCATGTTCCAATCACCTTCCAAAAGCCCCACCTATGAACACATGAGACTTTGGAGGAACATCTAGATATAAACCATAATACTTACTTAACTGGATGAGGATAGCAGCTTCTGGAGCTGATTGTCTACCCTATAACCATTGCATTCCCTCTTTTCTTGAAGAAAGAACTTTAATCTTATTTAGGATTCTTAGAGCCATGTGCTTTAATGGTGGGGGTACAGTGAAGGGGAAGGGGGGGGCGTGAATCGTGAATCATGGCCTTAATATAACCACCTGGGGCATCCCTATGACAATGAGGCCTTCCAATTTCTATTTGTTTGAGGCTGAATTTTCTGCATGCATTTCAACCTAAAACAACATATCACAACAGATTGAATGAAGAAGTAGGTATGAGAAATTATATGTTCTACATATTAAGTTGATCATTAAAGATACTTGCAAAACACTGAAGTGAGGAGCCAGGGATTTAGCTCAGTGGTTCCAGTGCCTGCCTCACAAGCACAAAGTCCCGAGTTCGATCCCCAGTACCAAAAAAAAAAACAAAAAACTGAAGTGATATGACTTCTAATTTGTTTTTCTTTGAAAAAGTTATTTTCATAAAAATACAACTTTTTAATAGTTCATAAAACTGAACTTTTTAATTCTCTGATTTAATCTCTAACATGACAAATATTGATAAACAGAACTCACATAAAGAAAGGATCTTCAAAGTCTTTCATTAAAAAAAAAAAGAAGTCAAATTCTAACTATATCAAGTAATTTCTCTTGCTAAGGTCACTTCAGGAATGGGCCTGATATAGTAATTCTAGCCAATGATGAAAGGTCATTTTGGGGGGGCTCTGGAAGTTTTTCTTTGCTTTTATAAAAAGCTTTAAGAGAAGAAATTTTGCTACCTTTGACTGGGTTGTTTGGAGCTGCTGCCTGAGGATGATCCAGCTGGGCACCATGAGCACCCTGGTGCAAGAGCAAGCCCACAGACTGAGCTACTGGATTGGCCAGTTCTGAAATTGTCCCATATTAGATCTCATTTATGCGATAATAGATTTCTTTATCATTTAAAGCACCTTGAATATAGCTCTGCTACTTATGCAAGACACCATTCCTACAACTTAGGGATTTTGCTTATTTTTTCCAAAATGTTAAAGAGTTAAGAATCAGACTAAGACTGAAGCACAGAAAGTTAATTCCTGCATGTGCATTTTGTTCATTCATGAATCCCACTTGCATTTGTCTACATGCTGTGATGCTGATGAAAATATCATGGCTCATCAACTCAGCCTTCACACTGTCAAGATCCTTCCATAGGCTCACTGGTCCCTCTGCTCCAGCCATACCCTGAATAAGGAGGTCACAGATAGCACTCCAAATTTATCACTGCTCCTGAGAAAAAATTGGGGGCATATGTACTAAGGTCACCAAGGAGACAGCACTCTTCCCTACACAGACAGAGGCCATGTGTCTTTCAAAGGTCATTCAAAATAAAGAAGAGAACCAAAGCAGTCAACTAGCTGAAACCCTCACCATCCAGACAAGGACACGGAGGCCAGGAAGGCCATGTCACGTTCCCAGCTCTAACCCAGCAGGAGGGCTCCCTCAGATTATGAGCATTCATCATGCATCTCTTCAGCACTACAAGGCCACAAGAATGGGTCTCATCAAGAATCTGACTCAGATTCTTATTTCTCAAGCAATTTAGAAAGGATAAATGTTAATAAGTGGAAAATAACTTCCTCATGAGTACCTATCAATTCAGTTTCCAAACTAAGTTTGAGAGAAAAAGCAGAAAGGAGCTTAAGACCTGTTACATAATTGAAAGTCAAAATGTATTTGTTAAACTAAACTGACTACAACAAAATAAGATTTTCTCTAATCCAAATCAATGCCTTCCCTGTTACTGTTCATGAATACTCCTCTAATTTTAAAAAGCAATAATATTTAATTGGAAATCTCTCAGACTGTGGAGCTAAATTCAGTCTCATCAGAAGAATTCTGCTCCTGAGCTCATACAGTCTTACATCTCTGTAAATTTATATATTTGTTTGCAGGGAGTAAGAATGGATAGGGTAGAGAAGGGTACCAAGGATAAAGAAAGAGAGCAAAAGGAGAGTGGCTTTAAACTGGAGAACAAAGCATAGTCTAATCTCACTTCACTTACACAGGCACGCATGTGTACACATGCATGCAAACACATAACTCAAAAGCAAAGTTTAAGGGTGGATATTGGTCATGGGTCCTCTGCCTTTTGGCAAGGGAATCTTCATCACTGATGCCAGCCATCAGGTACTTGAGTCCTGTGATCCAGGTGCGTGCCTCCTCGGGGTTGGAGGTGATGAGGTCCAGGGACTCCATGTGGTTTCCATGGTAGATGGTAAAGCAGCAACTGGGATCAAAGTTCCCCTCAGCCTGCCTGTGAAATATCTCAGACTGCCGGCCCTCGGTGACTTTGTAAATGGAGTCGATAAGAACTGTGAGGGAAGCGAGATACACAGTTACATGGCAGGTGAAGATACTAATTTGTAGTGATTTAGATGCAAGAAAAGTGCCAGGCATGATGGCACAGGCCTGGAATCCCTAGCTACTCAGGAGGCTGAGGCAGAAGGGTTGCAAGTTTGAGGCCAGCCTTTGCCATTTAGTCAGACTCTGTCTCAAAGTAAAAACAAAAAGAGCTGTGGAGGTAGCTCAGTGATAGAACACACTGGGTTCAGTCCCCATCAAAACACACAAACACACACACACTCACAAAGAAACAAGAAAGGCAACATTTTTTTCTTTTTTAGACAACATCATTTTAAATATAAAAAGCAAGTATGAAAAAATTCATCATCTGCAAGTTGTGGTTTTAAGTTCAAATGTGAAACACTGTCCCTGTATTTCCTACAAGAAAACTTCTACACATAACATGTTTTTCTGAGTTTTGGGTTTTTTTTAATGCTGCTGGGGAATGTCATGCATGCCACACAAGCTATAGTTACAGACCACTTTTCTTGACAATATCCTCCCAAATCAATGATTCAGGTTCTGTTTGAACATAATAAAAAGATAGATATGTCCATAAGAACATGAAAATAGGTGGAAAGGGTGGCTAATAACTATGTCAAATTTATAGTTTACAATACGGAGGAAAAATATACAAAGACCTGAAAATGATTGGTATTTTGCAAAATGCATGAGAAGATACTTAAAAAATTGAAAGGAAGAAAATTTACTGGCCACCACAGAGCACAGATAATGTGATTGGCATTGATAGAGAGGATGCTATGGTGGTGAAGGTAAAGCAGGGCTTGGAGAAGAGGAACAAGGTGTCTTCTCAGAGGAAGGGGCAGGAAGATGCAGAAACAGAAGGCCTACTCCAGGACTGAGAAGCTCAGGGAAACAAATATGGGAGACGAATCTGGAAAGATAGATAAGCCTAAATTGTGGAGAGGTTGGATTAATAGAGAGTGATTTGCATTGTTTAGGAAGTGAAGCAACATTGAAACACTGAAGGTTTGGGACAGAGAATCATTGGCCAGGGTAATTTCAGACTAAAATATTTTTCCTTTGTTGTTAATTTTCAAGCAGGCATCAGAAGTGTTACATGTCCCATTATTTGCCAATATAAACTATCTATTCCTTACTACCTTAATGGTAGAATCCCAGTTTTATTCTATATCAATTCATTTTCCCACATGGCTCACAGCAAAATGAGCCTATGCTCAACCCAGAGAAAGTTCTGGCCAATCTAAGCCACTGGGTACCTCTGTTCATATTTCTTTGGATTGATTCAGGTATGAGCTTGCAACCTCATTCTAACCAAGCAGACATGGGGAAGTCTGCTTGAAGGAAGAGTCTAGAAAGAGGTTCCTTTCTCATAAAAGAGAACCACAAGAAGAGTAAGTTCCTTTTCACCTCTTCACTGTTCTAGCAGATTGTGAGGCCCAGAAGTGCTGCAGCCATGCTACTACTACCATGGCTGCAATGCCAGCGCACAAGGGACAGAGCCAAGACCACTACAGGGACAGAATGAGAGAGTAAATGTCCCACACCTAAGGCTTTCCCACCTCTGACCTTGTTAGATGATGTAATAAATTTATCACAAAGCTTAATTTAGACAAGCTCTTCTGTTACTAATAAACATAGAAGAAATTAGCAAAAGAGAGGGTGGCTAGGAGACTTTACAAAGGGCTACCCAAAAGGTAAGGACTTTAAACCAAGGAGGTTACCATGAAAACATGAAGGAAGAGGCCTATGCAAGAAATGTTACAGGAGCCTCAAAAAGGAGTTGGTACTAAGTACACAAGATATGTATGATAGCTCATCTATAGTGCCAACCTGGCTGGCTTAAGGGATGCCCAGAGAGCTGAGACTTTTATCAGCAGGCCCCTGTGGCCTGGGCCTGAGAGTTACACCATCAGCTCCCCTGGTTCCCAGGCCTCAGACTCAGACTGGGTCATGCTCCTGACTTCTCTGGCTGTCTAGTTTACAGATGACATACTGTGACACCTTGCAGCCTCCATAAGCACAAGTTAATTCCCCTGATAAAAATCCTATCTATCTATCCATCCATCCTACTGGTTTTGTCTCTCTGGGGGAACAGTGACTAACAGTGTGGGAGAGAGAAGCTTTAACTAATAAGAGTCAGATCAAAACAATTTTACTTGATACCACTAAAACAGTGTTGTTAATTCATTAATTCGTAGACTGTGCTCGAATACAGCAATATACTTTAAAGCCTACTGGATTTGTGATATCCTTTACTTTTTAGAGAAAAATAAAAGGTCTCAGCTATAAAATCTCATATCCCAGTTGAAATAAAACACACACCATACCTCCAACACTGAGGAAATATTAGCCTTTATAACATTCATAGACAAGAAAACTTTTAAGAATTTAAATTCCCCTAAAACAGCCATTTGTCTCAACACCCATAACCAATTGACTTCAATTGAAAAACTTGCAAAAATATGAAAGTTCCATAGATCTGAAGCTTTGAAAGAGCCTACCCAATGTTACTCATGTGCTACTGTGTTAGTACAAGCAAAGAATTCAAAGGTTGGTTTACTTTTTGCCTTCTCACTCTTCCTAGATGGTCGCCAACGGAGGCGAGTCCGATGCTCATCCAGGTAAAAGAGCCGCACAAGCCCTTTGGTCCCACGCTTCAGTTTGATCATCTGCGTCCCAGACTGCATTACACTCATGCATCTTTCAACTGCAAAAAAGATCAGAGCACAGTCAGCTGTCACATAATGCACGTGCACACCTGTGTGCAGAACTTACAGTCAAATCAAACTGCTGACTCACCCCCAATAGACTACCAGGACCAGAAGACAAATTTAGTAGAGGTAATCTGAAAACAGAGTTGCTAAGGAATTGATTCATTAAGCTGAAGCCAGTAAGAAGCCTGATAAAAATAAAATTCTATTCCCAGGTTAATAATAAGGTATTACTGTTACATAGGGCTATATTTTGTTGTTTCTCTCTCTGTGCTTCTCTCTGCTTCTCTCTCTCTCTGTCCCTCTCTCTCTCTCTCTCTCCTCTCTCCTCTGTCTCATTTTGTTTTATATGAAACCGATGACCACTTGACACTTGGATTTGCATTTCTAAAAAAAAATTTTCAGACATATTAAATCTTGTGAGTCTTTATATAATCAGTTATAAAATCATCTTATAATAATGTCTTAAAGTGCAAAAAACAATTCCTAATAGCTAAATCTTGGAAGCAGCCTATATATTCACCAACAGAAGAATGGATAGAGCAAATGTGGTATACAGACACAATGGAGTACTATTCTGCCATAAAGAAAGATAAACTTCAGTCATTTGTAGGAAAATGGATGCACCTTGAGACCATAATGTTAACTGAAATAAATCAGGTGTGCAAGCTTAATTATAGCTTGGTTTCTCTTATATGAGAAACCCAAATTATAAATAAAGAGCAAAATAAAATATAGATAAAAGGAAGTAGGGAGACAGGTCTTTTCAAGTGGGAAAAGGATCAAGAGATGGAAGAGGAGAGAGAGGGGAAAGGGGTACACCAACTCCACACAAGGAATATAATGTACTGCAAATATGTACTAATGAAAAGATAAAGAAAAAATGAAGTGCAACCAACAGAAATGAGCTTGGCAAAATGCCAATAATTACTAAAGCTGGATGACGGTTATGTGTGGATTGATGCTATTATATTTTTCTTTTGTTTGTTTAAAGTAAAGATGTAGTGCATTTTATTTTTTAATTAATTTTATTGGTACATTTTAGGTATACAATATAATGACATTCAGCATTGGAAATTTGCACCTTTACATAATCTCTCTTGGTTCTTAGTAGAACTCTTGAAGACCCTGTTGTAGGAAAAGATTTTATGAACAAAACCTCAGTTGCCCGTGAACTAGCACAAACAATCAACAAGTGGGATCTCTTCTTATTAAAAAGCTTCTGCACAGCAAGAGAAACCACCAACAGTGTGAAGAGACAACCCACAACGTAGGAAAAATATTTTTCTATATGTTTAAAAACAGCTAAATAAATTATCGTGTAGTCAGGAAAGACAAGTTTTTAGAACTGAATGTAAAACATTTGTCACACATTTAAACTGTTCAGATTTTTCCATTTGGAAGAATAACTTGGCAGTTGAATTCAAGTAATAACCAAATCACTTATTATCTAAATCAAAGTTGTCATTTAAATCCCTTCTGCTTTGAAATGAACCTTGCTGAAAGTAGGCCTCTACTGGTTTTGTCCATTTCTCCTTTCTTGGTAATATTGCCCTCCTTTTCACTTGGAAACATTCCTTCCCATTGCATGTGCCATTGGTGGTCTGTCAATCATCCAACCAAGGAACAGCCATCTGACTTAAGGTTACAGAAAATCTGACTCCCTCTCAAGGAACACAAATCTTGAGAAGATCACTGAATGAAAACAGAATTGTGTCATTTCAACATCTGAGATTTAAGATACACTCCTGATTGGTCACACCAAGATGCCATAGTTGTAACAGTTCGTATTCTCCCCGAGAATGACAAATGATTACATTTTCCCCTTGATTCTGCAAGTTTTTGCAAAACGCTCCCAAATACTCTCCTTTCATTCTATTAGCCAGAAATTTAGTACTCAAAATATCTAGCTTTGGGAACCTACCTTATCAAGCAGATGTTATTAGAAACAAAAGATTAGCATAATACAACAATCATCCACAATGTTAGACCTTAGCTTTTTGGCTAAGTATTTTGTCTTTATTAAAAAAGATAATCTGTTCTGAGAAGTTAACACTGTATGGACAGGTTCCCATTAAAAGTAACTTCACACCAAGCATGGTGGAATACACCTGTAGTCTCAGCACTTTGGGAGGCTAAGGCAGGAAGAGCACAAGTTCAAGCTTAGCTTGGGCATAGCTTAGCTACTAAGTAAGACCTTGTCTCAAAATACAAAATAAAGAAAGGACCAGGGATGTAGCTGAGTGCTAAGGCCCTGGGTTCAATTCTAAGTACTAGGGGGAGAAAGAAAGGTAACTCCAATATACCTACTTTCACTATTTACTCAATGAAGAGCTTTTTCTTCCCCTAAAAAGTCAAAGAGGAACTCGATAAAATTAAATATAGTTTTAGGATTTCATAGTGTAAGGAAAGTGAAGCATGGATTGCCTTTACTCATTTTATCTGACCCATTACATATTCAAGTAATAAAACTACTACTTAAGAAAACCTGGGCTGGAGATGCAGCTCAGTGATAGAGTATATTCCTAATAGGCACAAGGTCCTGGATTCAATCCCAGAACATGAAAAGAGAGGAGGGAAGGAGAGGGGAGAAAGGGGGAGAGAGGAGAGAGAATGGAAAGGAAAGAAAAGGGAGAGGAGAGGAGGGGAGAGGAGAAGAGAGGACCCACCACAGGGCACATTTGTTTAGACAATAAGAACTACAGGCTTGAATTCTTAACTGCCATACTGAGCATCTCACACAAGTAACTGGAGGAGAACAAGAGTGTCATTGTGTCCAACAAAACCATCAAGTCTAACCAACCAAGCCAAAACTTCCAGAAAAACCTATGAGAACTTCACTGACCACTAACAATAAATCACATCCATAAACAAACAGACCCACAGAGCAACTCCTTGTTGCAAGAACAGGGCTATCATAAGGTGAAGCAAAGAGAAAGCCAGATTTGTCTTTAAACTCAAGTTTAAATTTTAAGAGAAGGAAACATTAAATAAGATATTTACTAATATCCTTTAGAACTATGGTTGAGAACACAGTCAGGGTCTAGGCTGGTATAGAATTCCAGCTCTAGCACTTACTAGCTATATGACTTAGGCAAGTTATTTAAACTCTCTGTGCTTCCATTTTTTAATCTGTAAAATGGGGATAATAATATAGTTTACATCTTGAATTACACTGAAGATTAATTGAGTTAATCAATGAAAAGTACTGACAACACTGCCTGGAACATCATAAACAATATAAATGGCAGCTATTTGGTTATGGGTCAAATGTTTATTGCCCCCCAAATTCATTGTTGAAGCCCTAACCCTCAATGTGATGCTGTAGAAGGGGAGATGGTGACTGTGTTTAGATGAGGCCACGAGAGGAGGGCCACCAGAGTGGGATTCGTGTCCTTAGAAGAAGAATGTTCTTTCTCCCTCTTTCCTCCCTCCTTCCCCTTCTCTCTTCCTTTTTGCCATAGGAAGATACAGTAGCAAGAAAGCACTCTGTTGACAAGCCAGGAAAAGACTTCTCACCAGATACTTAATTGGACAATCCCTGCTCTTGGACTTTTCAGCTTCTGACACTGTGAAAAAGAAATGTCTGTCATTTAAGCTACTCAGTCTATGCTATTTTGTTATAATAATCTGAGCTAAGATATAATTATTATGGGTTTAATAACTTTAAAAATAAATGCCAAGTGAGAAGCAAGGACAGAAATACTTTGCAAATCCAAAGAAAAGAAGAATATAAGAGGCGATAGTGGAGGAAGTATAGTCAGAAGACAGTATCATTGAAGACCTAGGATACGATCACAGAAAAGAGAAAAGATGGGCCTCCATCTGTGAAAGAGTGACTCAAAAGGTAATTGATGGCATATATGATTCTATATACTAGGCTGTGGGGCATGAGAGATTTTAGTATATTAAGATTTTCATCCACTGCCAATGAGAGATTCACTAGAGACTTTAGAGCCAAGATCTGGCTTCATAAAGACAGTTCAAGAATCTGTCTTTTGGAAGAGAAAATAATAAATTGTTTAAACCAGAGTGAAAAATTGAAGGTATCTAACAGCAAAGACTGCCTCTGTATCTGACACAATGCCTTCTACTTTGTTCACACCACCTGTATGGTTTGGATCAATGTCCCCTAAAGGCCCATGTGTTACAGTACTTTTTGGAGGTGCACCTTTAAGGGGCATGGCCTAATGGGAGAACTTTAGGTCAATGACAGTGTGACCTTGAAGAAGACTGAGACTCCAGTTTCTTCCTCTTCCTTGTCTCCTCAGATCATGATGTGAGCAGTTTTGTTCTACTAAATGCTCCTGCAATGATGTACTGCCACCCTATAGCCCCAATAGCAACAAGCCAACCAGCAATGGATGGAAACTGTCAAAACTGTAAGTCAAATAAATCTTTATTCTTCTTGAGTTTATTTCAGGTATTTGTTATAGCAACAGAAAACTAACACAACCACTCTTTTTTTTTCTTTTTCCAACATCTTTACTTTTTCTTGAAATGGAAATTCTATGGCTATAACATCTCAACATTTAAACAAGAAAAGCAGAGACACACGAGTATAATTGGTTACTTGAGATAATAAATACCACCTAGCAAGCATCATCCAGAAAAACCCAACATTTTAGAAAGTGGGGTTCACTCCCTCAGTGGGAGAGTGAATTAAATATATAATAATATATATTATTAAATATATTAAATATTCATTAGCTACGCATTCATCCCACCAACTTAGCTTAGGTATCCCATGAGCTAAGAAACCACCACCATCTGTTGCAACAGACAAGCATGTAAGGTTGTAAAGTATTTGACAATTGGGGTCTAAAACAATGTGATGTTTAAAGTATTTATGCAACTGCTTTATGCTCTCCATTTAAGGAGATGTTCCCTTATAGAAAAGCCATTTGGCTAGAGTCAAATTGAAAAACTGCGTACAGTGAAGTCTTGAGTGTCATTTAAGTTATTTCATTCCTCTTCACATGTTACAGTAGACCATCCCTTGCACTTGCAAATCTAACCAAAGAAGGAGCACTCTGAATTATTCTTTGTAACTCATTCTAGGGCACAGAAATCGGCAATGTTGGAGACAAAATATTCTTCCAGTCTCATCTAAATCACTATGTGTCTGCATAAGGCAATTTCTTTGTATTCCGCCTCTAGTAGAAATGGGTAAAAGCAGTCACTGCCCTCTTGACAAATCCTTCTCCATTCATGCTACTTGGTAGACTGCATAAAAGATAAGAAAGGCTATACTACAGGTAAACAAGGGAAGGGGTCCAGTAGCTTAGAATGGTGTAACCTCATCACACAGGAATTCATGCTGGAGATTCTCTGCAAAAGGCTGCAAGATGTAGGCTACAGATTCAGGCAGCTGCCAATATGTGCACAGTTCCTTCAAGCCTACATCTCCCATATAGTAGCTTTAATATATTTAGAAGACAAGTTTGTTTGGATTCAGTGTGGCCACATCCAAGAATATTAAGGGAGAGATGCCTGCCAGCCCATCATGTAACACACACTTGATTTCTGTTATGTTGCAGACCTCCACTTGTACAATAATTTGTTGCACTGACTAAAATCATAATATTCAAGCCATCTGGCACTCTGCTTTTTTTCATTTGTATTATAAACAGCTTTCTATGTTTCTACATAGTTTTAATAATTGTCATTTTAATGTTGTCTACCAGAGTAACATAAATATTTAAAGAACAGAACAGATGAGTTGAGGACTATATTCCTAACTTTATTACATAATTAGAGCTTTAAAACTCTTAACAGTTTCATCTATAAAATGAAAAGCATAACAATGTGGTCTACAAGGTCCCTTAGAACTCAGCTCTTTTGAAGGATGAAATCAACCCTTTCTGGTACATTTAGTTTAAAATCAATAAAGCTCCCTAAGGGATTATCAGTTCAGTAAATCCCTCAAGCAGAAGATGCTACAAAAACAAGCATTTCTGATTTGTAATAATATACTGACAGTATATATTACTTGAAGGGAGATTCCCAGAATTATACTAAATATTTGTGACACATAAGAGGGTTAAATTTTTTAAACCACATTTGAACAGGAGATAATCACATTGTCAGGAATTCATTAATGGCACCTGATGCTGATATTGTTAAACACCTTTATTGAGGCATAATTTGTGATAAAATTCACTTGTTTTAAATCTACAATTCAATGACTTTATTATTAGTGTGTGACAATCTAATTTTCATCAGCCTCAATGGAAATTTGTGTCCATCTGCAGTCACTCCCCACTTCTACCCAGGGCCCTAGGCAACCACTGGTCTGCATCCTATGCCTCCTGTTGGGCCTCTCCCACAAGTTTCCTATGCAGGAAATCACCGAATCTTCCACCTTGTGTGACTGTTTTCTTTTTCTTTTTTTTTTTTTTTTTGGTACCGGGGATCAAACTCGGGTCCTTGCACTTGAGTAGCAGGCATTGAAACCACCGAGCTAAATCCCCGGCTGTGCCTGTTTTCTTTCACTTGGCACAATGTCTTTGAGGTTCCTAAAATGACAGTGTTGTGTTTTGTCTTCTTTTCTTCTCTCTGTCTTCCCTTCATCACATTAAACTCTTCCACTGGCACTTAGGGCAAAAATGACCCTAAACAGGAATCTAGTTGAATAAAATAATATGTACATACACACAAGGAAGTACTGTGCAGTATAAATATGAGTGAGACTTCTATGAACTGATAAGGAGTAATCTGTAGGAGATATTAGGCAAAGTGTAAATAACCAGATATAAATGTTACCTAGCTAAGCAGCGTGGCACACATCTATAATCCCAGCACTCAGGAAGGAGGATGAGGCAGGAAGTTCAAAGCCAGCCTGGGCTACATAATGAGTTCAAGGCTGGCCTGAACTAAGTGAGACTCTATCTCAAAAAACCAAAAAGAAAGAAATATGGTAGATTTTGTGTAAGGTAAAATGAAAGCTTTTAAAAATACACAAATATCTACTTATCATCATAAAAAGAAACAAAAAGGATAAATCAGAAACCGGGAAAACCAGTTGCCTATTAGAGAGGGAAAGAATCTAATAGAAACATTAAGTATGGGAGTGGCATCTCTCTTAGTATCCTACAGATTTAAAATTAATTTTAAATCAGCAAGAAGAGGCAGGAGGAATGAAAATAGGAAGTAATGCATACGTATGCACAACACAGAAAGTAATTTACTTAATTGTACATATCTTTATCTTTACCTACCTACAGATATATTCTACCTCTGTCCTTTGAAAGGGCCAAAAAGCAAAATCACCTCTGCTCCAAAGGTCACCTTGAGACACATTTCACATACAAGGCCTGACCATACCCCACATCTACCTTGGGTGATTGACCACCAAACTGTATATCAGCAGTAAAACAAGAAAGTGTCCAGGCCCATTGCATGAGAATCTTTTCAGCAAAAAGTTACATGAAAATATGAATTGATTTGTTGCCAGGTTCCCAAGATTTGAGTAAATCTGAGTGAGTGAAAGGGATTAGCTTCTGCAAATAATTTCATTTCTATGTGGAAAAAGCTCCAAATAATGCAGGCAATGTTTCTTGAAAAAAAGGAAAGAAAGGGAAATTTCCTAAAATCGTCAGAGAAGTAAGTAAAGGGTATGTTTGTTTAATTCTTAGCACAAAACAAAAATTTATTGTGGTACACAGTGTGAAAGAACCCAGTTTCTAAGTACTGCAGCTGGATGACAGAGTAGAGGTCCACAGTTTTAGAGCCATAGGGAGGAAGGTGTAAGAACTCTAGCTTTGGCGTGGTCACTGTGAATATCCTCCTTTCTTCCACCTAAACAGGTAATTTTCCTCTAAGCTCTGTGAGCTTATGAAACAGCTGAACTAGCTTTCAAAGATGTTATTTTATGTTTCAGAAAGCCAAGTTTTCAGTTCTTCTGAAAGTCTCTTAGAGTAATTTTTTTAAAATATCAATTGACATCTTGATATTTTACTACAGACATGAAGTTTTTTTTTAATGATCCTTATATAAACTACAATTGCTCTTCACAGAAAATGGCTTCACTTGAAGAGCCACCCTTCTTCGGTAACTGGGCCTTAAAGTCAGATACCAGCCTCTGAATAGATGTGCTTCTGAACAACCATGATGAGCTCCACTCATTAAGTCAAGATTCTTCCCAGTAAAGAGCACACAGTGCAGTTCACTGATGTTTTCTTTCATTGCCTAAACTACTGCTGCAGAGAAGACAAGATTGTTTTACAGGCTTTTAGAAACTAATTTGTGGTCTGTGCACGCCCTAACGAGGTCCTGAGTCACGCAGAAGACGCCAAATCACCCCGCTGCAGACAGGCAGGTCTGCCCACGCCCTATCTAGGTCCTGAGTCGCACAGAACACGCCTAAACAGCCCGCTCCAGACAGGCAGGTCTGTGCACGCCCTACCGAGGTCCTGAGTCACGCAGAAGACACCAAATCACCCCGCTGCAGACAGGCAGCTACCTGATTCCACACTACAAAGACACAGAGGACACCAGATCACCAGACCAAGGTACTGAGTCCCACTGTTCCCGGCTCAGAGGTAGGAGCTTCTGAGCCGCCGTCCCACTGCTCCTGGGCCAGAGGAAGGGGCTTTGGGGCCACCTTCTGTCCCGCTGCTCCTGGCCCAGAAGAAGGGGCTTCCGGGCCACCAACCCTCCACCGCTCCCGGCCCAGAGGGAGGGGCTTCTGAGCCACTGTCCCACTGCTCCTGGTCCAGAGGAAGGGGTTTCCCGGCCACCAAACCTCCGGCTGCTCCCAGCCCACAGGAAAGGGCTTTTGGGTAACCATCCCGACCGCTGCTCCCAGCCCCTGTCCCACCTCACCCACCTCAGAGGAGGTAATCCGTGCCGGCGCTAAAGGCCCCCCGCCCCAGTCGAAAGGAGAAAACAAGGAAATAAGTCTCAAAACCAGACTTCCAGATCACCTACAGCAACCCCAAAGGGAAATGAGAGGGAACACTCTGATACTCAACCACCTGGACCCACTGAACTGGCAACAAAAGGGGATCTGGAAAAAATGAAATCAGAAATAATTTCT
>NW_004624730.1:33178647-33192773 GCF_000247695.1 Heterocephalus glaber
ATTAAAGCCTTTTACATAACATTTTCCTTTTTAATGAGATCACTTTACATATAACAATTGTTTTTTTTCCATACTTGTTCACCTTGGGGAAACAAATGAAATACTAGTAAGAATTCAAAACGATATAGTTTTGTTGGTTTTATTTAATGTTATCCCATGGGAGGAGGAGTATAAATTAATTTTAAAATATTAAATTTAGGGCCGGGGATTTAGCTCAGTGGTTCCGGCGCCTGCCTCGCAAGCTCAAGGTCCCCAGTTCGATCCCCAGTACCAAAAAAATATATATTAAATTTAGTTTCATCTAATATGTAAAGAATTTCCTACTTCATCACAGGATCAGACATGACAGTGTCATCACCATTCTATAATATGATTTGTAATAAACAGTATTTTTTTAAAAACAGACTGTGTTCCTCCATTTATTCAGAGATACGACATTGTACTGGAGATCTTGGAACAAAATTCTCAAGACACAGGAAATCCTGTCCTTAATATGTAGAGAGCATCATCATCTACCGAAGCTGCACATGAAACCATGTAGAGACTTCTTAAACATGTAGATCACGAAGCCTCAGCACATGCCTATCAAATCAGAATCTCTCAGGATAGGGCCTTAGCGCATGTCTAGTTTGTTGGTTTGTTGAAGCCTTCCAGGGGTTTTGCTACACATCCAGAATTAAGACCATCAATATATATTATCTTACCTAGGTCTAATAAAAATTTCATGTGGTTAGTAGAGATAATTAGTTGCCCTTCATTGAGGTATGAATGAAACAGACTGAAAGAAGTAAACAGCGTGCCAGACATCATAAAAGCAGGGCTTGAAATAGATCTCTTGAGTCTCAGGGCAGTGCTTTCTATTTCACTATACATAATAACATCCACATTCAAGTCCTGAAGGGCTCCACTGACTGATCACTGGCGAATCTTTTGGTTTTTTACACTTGATCTTAGCCAAAAGGCTGAGAAGTGCTAAGTCTTTTGGTTTTTTAAGATAAGGTCTTACTATGTAGCCCAGGCTAGCCTCAAATTTGCAGCAATCCTCCTGGCCTAGCCTCCCAAGTGCTGGCATTACAGGTGTGCGCCACCATGCCCGGCTGGCAAGTCTTTAAACAGTCGTAACTCCAATTTTCTCAACCATAAAAATAAGAAATCAGCTTTACTGGGTCTTAAGACCCTTTCTACCAAATACTGGGAGTCTATAATACTGCAGGTCTAGCTTTTAGAAACTTAGGTACCACAGTAATATCACTTCTTAGGAATGACAAGATACATAGGAAGGATGTGAAAAATTAACAATAAAAATGGAGGTAGGATGTGAGGGGTGGGGCAATAAGAATTAAGTGGGGAAGGGACAGATGTGTGTGCCAGGGGAAACAGAATGTGAGCCTGGCCTCTGAGGGTCATGATGATAATACTTGATTTTTTAAAATATCTTGTTCTTCTAAGTTTCTGCACAGTTTTTCTCCCCAGTTCAAAAGTGTTAATGGTAGCTGTAATTATTTTAAGTGAATTATAAGGCCTTTGTTCACCATATAAAAATATTAGACCTGAATGCTTGTTTTTAGTAAGTAGAAAGACAGTTACTTCTCCCAGACTTCTTAGCTGCTTCTCGGGTGACCCTGGGCAAGGGATAATTTATTCAGCTGCATGAGCAATGCTTCACCTTCTCTAATGGCAGTAAAAATATGTTCTCTTTGTTCTACAAGGATTGCTCTATTGAAACCATAAAAGTATTTTTACAGGGTATGTGAAAAATAAAAAATGTACCATATTACACAATAATTTGTTTGAGTGATGGTAGGATCAAAACAAAAGGACATAAAATGTAAGTGTACATGGCTGTTTGGAGACAGAAGCTGAACAGTTTCCTTGGACAAATCCAGCTTCTCCTAACGCAGCAGCTGGTTTCCAGCTATACCTTTACTTAAGATACAGAACCCAAGGCCGCATCTCCAGAGCTCTCTGTTCTATGAGAATCTGCATCTTAAAATTTTGCCTTGGTAATTGTGATCCCCATTTAAGTTTGAAAACCACAGCTCTGGGTACCAACATTGCTCCCCTTACGGGCTTAGCCTGTGGTCAGTAACAGGCAATCACAGTTTCTAGGGCACAGCGCTGGGTCTTAACCTGGGGTTCTCTAATGAAAGTAAAGACCTACAGCTCAGTTGCAAATCTGAACACTATCACAGGCTTCCTCACTACTGAAAAAACATGAAATTTCCCCGTTAAAGCAAGGGTTAAAACATACGAGATTTCAACATGCAAAAGATCTTTATCATCATTTATCCATAAGATCCCCTCTCTTTGGGTGTTGGGGGTGGGAGGAGGATTCATTTCAGATCTGTTCTAATGTGGACATAGGTGCTAAACAGAACAGAGCTGCTGTCTTAGTTCTGAGCCCCCTTGCTAGTCATCATTTCATCTGACTTCGAACACGTCCCACCCAAAGTCATCTCTGAAAAGCCAGGCCCCTCCATAGGACACTTATATGGTGCACACACCTACTAAACATAGATTAAACATAGAGTAAGGTTGTTATTGTCTAATTCATTTCTTAAAGGCACTCCACTCTTTCCATTTGCCTTTTCTTTTTTTTTTTTGGTACCGGGGATTGAACTCGGGTCCTTGCGCTTGCACAGCAGGTGGCGAAACCACTGAGCTAAATCCCCGGCCCTTGCCTTTTATTTTCATTAAAAGAGAATGTTTATTCTGCATCCAACAAATTCATATACTCCAAGTAAATCCCAATTATTAAACCAAGCCTCTATTTCCTTCATCAGCTACAGGTCTATTAATGTGATCCTTTTGTATCAAAAACAGCAACAAAAGGTCCACAAAGCAGGGGGCCCTCAATTGATTTCATGCAAACTGACCTAATTTTGTGCACAGATGTCCTAATTTCTGCAAGCCTTTACAGCTCTCTACCCTAGAGTCAAATAACAGAAAATGAAAGAAGAAATCACATTTTTTTCAAAAAACAACTAAGCTATGCTCTTTTTCTTCCCAAAGCTTTTGTTGCTTTGGGACCAATGTTTCCCAGGGGCAAAAGTTTTCAGAGCCCAGTTGCTGTGTTGAAGCAGCTCTGACACCTTCCAACCACAGCCAGCTAGAAATCCAGTTGTATGGCATCAAAAGCAGGCATCTTATTTCTGTGCAGGTGTTTTTGTTTAGAAAAAAATCCACACTAAATACATAAAAGTAGATCTCTGTGTAGTAAAGAAAATGCTTGGGAGAATCCCCCAGGGTTACAAAATCACTTGTCCTTATCCAAACCTTATCATAAGCTCCCTTCAAAAAAAAATTAAAAGCCACATAAATATCACTGAGTAACTAAGCACTCACCACAGCCTATTTACGGCATTTTGATTGAAGTTGTTATCCAAAATCATTATTCTACAGATCTGAACATCACATTTTTTAGAGTAGAAAAATCTAAAATAGGAAAAAAGAAAAATCCTGAGAACTTCTCATAAGCACAGTATGCATCCGTAATCAGAGCAGATGTGCCCTAACATTTTCTAAATAGTCCATTCCAGAGGGAAAAAAAGGCCAGCATTAAAACCTTGACATTCTGAAGGCAGGCATAATGGTGCATGCCTGTAATCCCAGCACTCAGGAGGCTAAGGTAGGAGGGTCTTCATTGAGTTTGAAGCTAGCCTGGAGTACATCACAAGACTCCATCTCAGAAAACCAAAAAAAGAAAAAGAAAACCTAACCTCTCTTAACCGTTTAATCCTCTGGATAAAAGATTTTTGGCCCCAGTACCAAAACACAACAACAACAACAACAAAAAGATTTTTGGGTCTCTGTAAATTCAGGAATAATTGCAAACACATACATGTGCCATTCACACACTTTTTTAGCAGTACAAGAACAGCCACAAACAAGAATAATCCGGTCTGAGACATGTCCAAGATTATCCTATGATTGGTGGAGTATTTCAGGTAAAGCATGAGAAATATGCAAGAATTGACAAAGGACAGGGAAAAGAAAACATCACGGAAGCTAAGAGGAGTGTTAGGGAAGGATCATGAGAGGCAGCGGAAATAATTAACAGAATGGAGGCTGAGACCAGAAGGAGCTCCTGGATGCAAAATTTTTAATGCTGAAGAAGAGGGCTAGCAAGAAAGAATGAAAAGATAACAGAGAACCGTGAATCAAGGGGAAAGTGGGAGGTAGAGGAAAGGCGATGAGCATGGATAGCCCCTAACTCAAAAGTCCTCAATGTCAGAAACACAGGACACTGAGAGAGCATCTCATCATGACACTGGAATGTCATCGAAATGCAGGATGTGCGTTCCAGCCTCCACAGGCTACCCATATTGAAACACACAAGCAATGTCATAGAGCTAAGTTTGTCTCCTAGATGCCATTCCAGAGTAAGAATTCTGCACTTTCCCTCAAGTGGGCAAAGGTCAGATGGCTTGATGACAAGGATAATGAAATCAACAATGGGCAAAAATACTCATGCAGGCCATAAACAAAGCTAAAAACAAACAAGATAGGAGAAAATATTTGCAAACATACATAACAAATGATTAATGTCTGTAATATAAAGGGTGCCTGCTAGAAAAAAAAGATCAACAATCTAATTGACAGACAAAGGGATATGAAGAGACAATCCATAATTGATCAATAAAAATAAAGAAAACAATACTTAATTACAGTTAAAAACATATGGTCAAAATAAAATAACATTTCACCTAGTAAGTCTCCAACTTACGAACATTTGAGTTGAGAATTTTCACAAACACAAAGGACCTTGCATTACCAAATTTCGTAGATGCAAACAAGTCACAGAAGTAGCTCACGGCTCTGCTGGACGCTGAGACAGTTGCACTGCTGTGTTCTTACTGTGCAGTGTGATAGTGTACAGTAGTAAGTGCTCAGTCAGAGCCCAGGATGTCCAAAGCAAGAGGAAAAGTAGTGGTGACATGGAGAGGACTGCTAGGAAGCACAATGCAATGTACATTGTATATTTTTGTCAAAGTTGTAAAAAACTCACATTGTCGGACTTACGAATGACTCCAACTTACAAACATTCTCCCAGAATGAAACTCATTCCTAAGGTGGGGACTTACTGTATACAAAAATTTCAATGTTTTTTAAAAAGCCACTGAGGATAAAGTTAAGGAAAATTGAGTTGTGTGACACTATTTCAATCAATTTGGTAATATCTATCTAAATTTAAAACAAATATACATTCTGGCCTTGCCACCACAATACCAGAGATTTATCCTGCAGAGATACTGACAAAATAAGGCAAAATGTACATATAAATATAGATATATAGCTGTTTACTGCCATCTTGTATGTAATTGTTTAAAAACAAACTGGAAATAATCTAAATGTCCATAAGGCATGATTAAATAAATTATGAGCTAATCATAAAATATTTTAGTGTCATTTAAAAGAATATCATAAGGGCCGGGGATTTAGCTCAGTGGTTCCAGTGCATGCCTCACAAGCGCAAGGTCCTGAGTTCGATCCCCAGTACCCCCCCCCCAAAAAAAAGAATATCATAAATCTAAATTTCCAAAAAAAAAGAAAAGCTAAGACATGCTTTTAAGTGCAAAAAGTTAAAAAGCAATATTTATAGCATCATGTTATTTGAGTTGTTTAATGTACAGATATATGTATATTTATATATATATGGCACAGATATATGTACATTTTTAATATAGCACAGATATAGGTATATATAGAGAGATGGGGTTCAGAACATGCTATCCCAAAATACAAAAACTTGGCACTGGAAGAAACAACAAAACCAAGAAGGTCTCTCTGATCTTTCCTGCCCTTCTCCCCTGAAAGCAGCCCTAAACAAATTATCTGTATTATCTTCCTCCAAAGTGAGTCATACTAAATAAATTTGTATGTATTTCTCTTGTTAATTAATCCATTGTTATACAAGGCTCAGTCCCGAACTGAGCAATAAGTGAAGAAAGGAATCTTTCCTCTCCTACTGTCAGCTTGGAAAATTTGTAGAACTTGTGGAAAGGGGATGATACATAATGAAAAAGAAATAAAATTACTTTAATTCCCATTTTAAATCTCCTATATCATTGAGGAATTTTTTTGTCTTTGCAATGTGCAAATATTGTTTTGATAGTTTAAAATATATATAGTATATGGGAGGTGATATATTCACCTTCAAAGTGCACTTAATTTGCAAGACCAATCAAAAGAAAACATTGCCACTCCTTTCCAACTCACTCTGCCAACTGCAAACATGATGATGCAAAAAGAATACTGAAAGATTTGGATTTAAACGCTGATTTCCTGGTCAGGCATACTGGTACCCGGTCTACTTAGTTCAATCTGCACCTTCTGCACATGTTAAAAGCAGGATAATAGTGAATTAAATGAGATAACATAAAGCATGTCTGGCTCAATTCTCCATACTTGTTAGACCTTCAACCAATACTAGTTTCTTTCCTTTTTTTTTTTTTTCTGAATGATATCTGAGCTCAGAAAATCCAGGAGCTCAAAGTATTGGGAGATTCTGAGTCACTGAAAATACTATGGCAGGATAATAAAACTCCTAAATGTTGAAAGAATTTGAGTTTCCATAACACCCTAAGCAGTGCAACCTAATCCTGGGGCAGTGATTCCAATTCACACAAATGTAAATCTTAAGCATTAACCTCTGCCTCCAGTTCAGCTCTGTACACATAACTGATGGGTGACAGAATTGGGTGGTAAAGCCTTAAACATCACATAAATCTTAAACCTGCCCTTTCCCAGGCTCTCCATTGCAGTAAGTGGCTTCACTGTCCCCTAATTGTTTAAGCCCCAAACCAAGACATCATCGTTTTATATCTCTATCCTTCACAAAGTCTTGACTCACAACTCAGACCTTCCATCTCTCCTCATCAGTATGGTGTCCCTGTTCTCCACATCACAGCCAGCATGGTATTTATAAAATGTCAGTTAAACTGTTCCCATGCTCCAGCAGCCTCTCACTGGAAACATTCATTCATCACTAAGTACCATGGGGTTCCCAAACATACTTTGTACTCTCTGTTCCTTTTCCCTAGAATACTCTCTCCTCAGATGTATGAGGAGAAATATTTTTGAAATTTCGGTTTAATGGTAATATTAATTAATTAATTAATTAGGTTTTAGTAATTTGAAGGACAGGTCCTCTCTGTCCAATTTGAAAGACTCTGATTACCTACAATTAACAGCTATTTTCTTCACTTTCTGTCATTACTTACTAAATATAAGCTTCATAAAGACAAAACTGTTTGGTTCTCACATGATTTCTTGGGCTGAGATCAGAGCCTGACAATTAGTGGTGACTCCATACATTTTTCTTTGTTGTATTAATATATTCATGTTTCCCAATGAACTGTTCCAAACAAGATCTACAACTCTTATCAACTGCCTATTAAAAATGAGACTATTTTAGGGCTGGGGGTTTAGCTCAGTGGCACCACACCTGCCTCACAAGCGCAAGGTCTTGAGTTCAATCCCCGGTACAAAAAAAAATAGAATATTTTATGAATAAAAGCTGAGAACTGATTTGAGGTTATCTCAGGAATAGTGATTTTTAGCATTTAGGCCTTGACAAAGACTCAATACAAATAATGAATAAATGGCAATGACTATTAGCGTAAATGGTAATCAATGTATCTCTTCTGCAAATAATAAATAACTTGATTTGAAGGTGTTTTATCAGATCAATCAGAATACAGTGGAATCCCCCTGCTGATTGGAAAACATTCAGTCAAAATTATCTTCCAGAACTCCAAGTTTCAACATAGGTAAATTTCCTAACACAGGTCTTTGGGTTGTCTGTGAGATCTCATCATATTACAGATGGGGAAGCACAATTACAGGCCTTGACAGTTTTCTGGTGATTCATCCCTCTTCTGACAACTACCATCGACATTTTCTTTTTCCAACCCCTGCACTACAGTGAATCACACAAAGGTGAGGCCCTCCCTCATGTTACACGGGCATATTTGTATATGTCATGGGAAAAGAAAATAAGAGCTGTGGGCTTTATATCAAAACCCCAACAATTGTTTCTGGTTATTTTATTCACTTCCCTTTTTTCCAATTTTCCTCCAATAAACAAGAAATATTTTTAAATAAAAAATAAACTCTTACTTTATAAACTACCTCATATGTTATTTGGCCACACAGATTAAAAATTTAAAAAGAGACTTAAAATTTAAAGACAAATATTAAAATGCTTTAACATGATTATAGAAAATTTTAGAATTTAAAATACTCTTTTAGCACTCACAAAAAGTCTTCTACTTTTTAATTTTTTAAAAAAATAATTTTTGGCCTTATTCCTAAAACTTATTCATCTAGGCCTAAAATTCTGACCCAAATTTATTATCAAAATCAAATTGATCCCACATTTAGGTCACTTTTACCTGATTTAGATGCAAAATATAGAGAACAATTCTGGGAACTTCAGCAAATTCGCAAGAGCAAAGAATGTAGCTTCAGAGTAAATCTTCAACAAACAACAAATTATAAGCCTTAAAAATGAGATGGGGGGCCAGGGATTTAGCTCAGTGGTTCCACCGCCTGCTATGCAAGCGTAAGGACCTGAGTTCGATCCCCAGTACCAAAAAAAAAAAAAAGAGAGAGAGAGATGGGACTCTTTTCACATTAGTGATTATATCAGCCACCACCCCAGCCCCCATAATGCTAGGATCACTGCCAAGCTCGAGACACGCTATGTCTATGTTTAAACATGATGTACACTTGATGCAGTGGAACTTTAGTTTAGTAGACAGTGTTGAAGCAAGCTAGCCACAGTGGTGCCTAACACTCAAGGAAGTTAGCATAGGAGGATCCCAAGTTCAAGCTCAGCCTGGGTAACTTAGTGACTCAGTGAGACTCTGTCTTAAGGTGTGTTATGTACATGTACCAACTCCCTACAAGGAATGTAAATATTATATACTACAAACGTAGAAAGAAAGTGGGGGCTGGGGATGTAGCTCAGTGTGAAGGCCCTGGGTTCAATCTTCAGTACTATTAAAAAAAAAAAAAAAAAAAAGAGGTATTGAAGCAGCAGAACTCAACACCCAGGAGATATTCAAGCCTTTCCTGGACTTCAGTTCTTATTGCCTGGGTCACTACAATATTCAGTACAGGAATGAACAACATATAGAGCTGCTACTCCACAAGGCTACTTCCCTGAAGGTCTGTTCACAGGACAATTATGTCCCAGACTTCATGCTATTTTAAATTGTTGCAACTGATTCAGCACTCCAATTGCTGATAAATACTGTAATCAGAGATCTTTTTTCCCCCAGCAGAACAAGGGCAATTGAATCATCAGAGTTTATCTCCACAATCTACATCTGAAAGTTTGAAAAGAACCAAGTAGGTCTACATCTTTTTTAATCTCAGAAAGGAGTGGCTCTGTACAAGACAATGTTATTTTAACGTGAGAGAAAACTTCTGATGAATAAGGCAGAAGCATTTGTGAGCTCCTAGGAAACAGTTACCATTGGTGGCCATTAAAGACTATCATGGGGGGTACATGTGACCAAAAGGACCCTTCCTTTAAGTACTCAACTCAAGAACATAAAAATAAATATGAAGGTTGACTTACCTGCAATTACATTTCTGACTAGTGTATCTTTCCTTCAGTTCTTAAAATGTGGGGAGCCAAGGTTTTAAGCTGAAGCCAGTTTGGGCAGCTTGACTCATCTAGGGCAGTGTCAGTGGTGTGACAGTGACCATCAGTTCTGTTAGAAGCCCATGTGGCTTAATAGGGTTGTGTCAGCAAGTGATAATTACTGGATCTAAAAGGAGCTGTTCCCAGAGGCTGAACTACTCCAGCTGCCCAAGAGCTATGAAACCCCACCAAACCAGGAGACTCAAAGTACTTGGGACTCTATTTCAACCCACTTTAGCAGACACTACTCCCTATAACTCTATCTCACCAAAAAAGTCATGTCTCCTTTAATTGATTACCATACTTTACTCCAGAATTGACAATTACTCAGGGAAACTGAATCAAGTATCTGTTACCGTCTAGAAGCACCATCGTATCTATGAACAGAAAAGCTGTAAAGCAGCTTATCTTGGGGGATTAAAAATTTCCCAGTCCAACTTTCCCAGTTCAATTTAAATTTTCTGTTTTAAAAATGAGGTTTTTAACAGAATTTTCTGCTTCATCCTGGCGTAACTAGGCCTGAGTCAATTTAACTACATATGTCTCTATAGAGCTGTGTGCCCAGGTAAGCACTTTAAAATGACTGATCCCAAATGATTTTTAAAGACTGAAAGGAAGATCTTACAAAAGAAAAAAAAACTGATGTGTATTTGTAAATAGGAGGAAGAAAACTTCTCTTTTTTGTTTTTGTTTTGAGTTTTTTTTAATATGTTTTTGTTTGTTGTCTGGTTGTTTGTTTTTGGTGCTTGGGATCAAACCCAGGCCCTTCAACATGCTGAACACACATTATATCACTGATCTGCATCCACAACCCAGGGGGAGCTTTCTTAAAGTTATATTATGATTTATAGAAATCCTTTGTTAGTAGTAAAATAAAGAGCATAGTCTGCACAAGATCTACAATATTAATATTATGAATTCTCATAGCAAATACAGTAGGGAAGTAATCCCATTTGAATATTTGATGTTAATAAAAAACTCATTTTCAACTTGCCATATTCCTAGACTGACCTCCATGCCCTACTCTATTTAAGACATGTCCATCAAGGGGCCGGGGATTTAGCTTAGTAGTTCTGCTGCTTGCCTCACAAGTGCAAGAACCCGAGTTCAATGCCTGGTACCAAAAAAAAAAAGACATGTCAATCAAACTTCTTTCCTGAAAAAAGAAAAATCACTTTCATTTCTATGGTTCACATTTTCAATGAGGCCAACAGTCTGTCATAAAATATGTTTCTGCTTTCCTGTGAAGAATTCTTAAGTTATCTTCTTTTTATTCTTAAATTCTACCAAAGGAGCTGAAGGGGAAAATGGGAAGCAGACGTGGTGGAACATGAAGAAGGTCGCTTGTAAGGAGAAAGTGGGCAGTAGCCCCAAGGGCTGAGGGCACCAAGGGCCACCTTCTCCCCAGATGCCCATCTTCTCAAACATACCATAGCTCAAACATGGAAATGCCCTGAGAGGCTATGTATTTTAAATATCTTAATCCTATTTGCATTATCATATTTAGAATAAATGTATCTCTTTATGCACTGGTAATATATTCCTTAAAGAGTTTAATTTTTTAAAAAAACTAACCTTTCTAGTCTCCTTTTATCTTTTTTCTCAGCACTTATTACCTACCACTGAATGCATGTATGTTTCATATATATATAATCATATTATTTGTATTATAAATATGTATACATCATATATATACACACACATCCACACATATCCCCACACACATTCTTACTCATTTTAATTGCTGTCTGTCTCTCCCACTTAGACTATACCTTCTATGAAGGTAAGAATTTTTGTGTGCTTTGATTACTGCTATATCCCCCATATCTGTCAATGTTCGACAAGAAGTAAATATTCAATTTAGTTCATGAGTAAATCAAAGGGTAAAATTATAGCAAAGACTCCAGAACTCCTGTTTTTGCTGTTGTTGCTATGCTTAGGAGATTATAGGTTGAAATCATGTCTTCTCCAAATTTCTTTGAGTGGTCCCAAGAGTATCA
Organism: Heterocephalus glaber; assembly: GCF_000247695.1. Next base: position 33,190,303 of record NW_004624730.1, read on the forward strand.
ACAAGATAGAGCAAACTTCCTACTGCTTATAACCTTGGGTGGCAGAAGGACTTACTTCTCAATTTCAAGTTAATTTAAATATTCAAGTAATTTCATATACTCACAAAATTAATCACCTTGTCAGGCATGGTGGCACATGGCTATAATCCCAGCATTTGGGAGGCTGCTACGGAGGGATCACTGTGAGTTGAAAGCCAGCCTGGGCTACATAGTAAGTTCAAGGCCAGCTTTAACTACACAAGACTCTGTCTCAAAAAAAAAATTTAAGATAATAAATAATAATAATAATCCTGGGCCGGGGATTTAGCTCAGTGGTTCTGGCGCCTGGCTCGCAAGTGCAAGGTTCCAAGTTCGATCCCCGGTACCAAAAAAAAAGAAATAATCCTGATTTCTTGAAACCAAAACAACTCAGAAAAAAAATGGGATATTCATGACCAAAAGAAGGCTGAATAGTAAATCCATGAGCCAGACTACACCCCTCCAACCAAGACCTAGGCAGTGTGTGCAGCCAAGGTTGTCCCGACCCTGTAGGCATAGATGTAGCCATGCTCAATCTTGCCACCTACTGAGGATCATCAAACAAAGGGAAGAACTCTCCAAGGTAGGTAGCACTAATAAGACTCTTCCTCCAAATAGAAATGGTAGTGTCAGTGTTGCTGCTTCCCTTCGGGGCTCACAGTGGTGACAGGGGCTGAAACCTAGGTGATGCAGGCCACCAGGACCTGCAGTGGGGGTGGGTCAGCTGCTGAGCACTAGTAGGGAAACAAAGACTAAATAAGGACCAGAAAGATCATCCCACTGGGGCCAGAGGGAGGCTAACTGTGCAGATTCTGGGATCCAGAGACCAGGCTGAAGGAAACTGCTCCTCTCAGAATGCCTACCAGATTGAGGCCCCAGAGGAATCAGAAAGCAGCCCCATTCCCTCTACTAAAAACCAAGTCTTGTGTCAGAAAGAAAAACCACAGAATGTAACGTAGGACTGAGAATTGCTAACACACCACCCTTGACTGTAACATATTTCTTTAAATGATCGAGTGGGTTGTATACATAAGTGACTCTTATACTATTAGATGTACTTGTCCATGCAGCTGAAGTAGTCCTATGAAGAAAGTGGCTCCATGGTAAAAGCATGGACTATGGGCATTACAGATCTTGGGGCAAGTTACTGGACCTCCATGGATTCACTTCCTCCATCAGTAACTAGGCACAATAATGTTATCTATGTCACTGGCTTGTGGTAAGGATTAAACCAATTAATTTAAGAAAAATACCTAGGATTCACAGTAGCCAAAGTGTACAAACATCCACCAATTGAGGAATGTATTTGAAAGGTGTGGGAAATTATTCAGCCATAAATAAAGTATGAAGTGTTGATATATTACAAAGCATAGAAAGCCTTGAAAATATTATGCAAAGCCAAAGAAGTCAGATAAAAGGCCACATATCCTATGATTCCATTTATATAAAATGTCCAAGATAGTGTGAAATGGGAAAAAAGGGGCAAAGGGGAAGTGGGAGGGGTAGGGAAAAGGAAAGAAAGGAATGGAATTAACATGAGAAAATGGAAAAATGGAAACAAAGTCTTTGTAAATAGGGAGGGATGGAGGGGTTGAAGGGAAAGCAGGGGAAGGGGGGAAAATAAGAACCAAGAGAGATTATGTAAAGGTGCCAATTTCCAATGATGAATGTCATTATATTGTATACCTAAAATGTACCAATGATTAAAATGAATAACTGATAATGTGAAATAGGAAGAGAAGGTCCAAAGGGGTAGGGGAAGTGGGAGGGGAAGGGGAAAGGAAAGAAGGGAAAGGAAAAATTATGAGAAAAGAAAAAAACAGAGATCAGGCCTCTGCAGACAGGCAGGTCTGCACACGACCTACCAAGGTCACAAGTCAAGCAGAACACGCCAAATCAGCCTACGCCCTGGCAACAACCCATTGGACACCCCCCCACCCTGCTCTTCTGTACAGCCACCTGGTTCCACACTACAAAGATGCAGAGGACACCTGACCACCAGACCACAGTACTGAGTCCCGCCACTCCCGGCCCAGAGGTACGGGCTTCTGAGCCGCTGTCCCACTGCTCCTGGTCCAGAGGAAGGGACTTCTGGGCCACCAACCCTCCTGCTGCTCCCAGCCCAGAGGTAGGGGTTTCTGAGACACCATCCCACTGCTCCTGGTCCAGAGGAAGGAGCTTGCTGGCCACCATCCCTCCCAATGCTCACAGTCCAGAGGAAAGGGCTTTTGGGCCACCATCCCTACCGCTGCTCTCATCCCCTGTCCCACCTCTCCCACCTCAGAGGAGGTAATCTGTGCAGGCGCCAACAGCACATCGCCAAGTTGAAATGAGAAAACACATAAATAAGTCTCAAAGCCAGACTTCCACATCACCTACAGCAACCCCAAAGGGAAATGAGATGGAACACTCTGATACTCAACCACCTGGACCCACTGAACTGGCAACAAAAG
>NW_004624730.1:33197713-33222732 GCF_000247695.1 Heterocephalus glaber
GAAGGGAGGGCAGGGAATGGGGAAAAAAATAAGAACCAAGATACATCACGTAAAGGTACAAGTTCCCAATGATGAATGTAAATGTATTGAATACCTAAAATGTACCAATGAAAGAATTTGAGGGGAAAAAAATAAAAATAAAACATCCAACACATTAGTGGCTGCAGAGGGTGGGGGAGAGCTAGGAACAGGGAATAACTGATTTTGGAGTACAGTGTTTCCTTTTCAGTTGAAAAAAAAAAGGTTGTGGAAGTACAGTGTTGTGACAGCTGTATACCGTGAATGTAGTTAATGTCACTGAATTGTAGATGTAACTCAGTGGTACAGCACTTGCCCAGCACGTGCAAAGACCTGGGTTCAATTCCCAGCACAACACAAAAAAAGTGAAAATGGTAGTTTGTTATGTTTACTTTACCCCTCAAAGAGGTTTACCAGTAAAAGGAAATAAGAAAAGAAGGAAGGAAGGAAGGAAGGAAGGGAGGGAGGGAGGGAGGGAGGGAGGGAGGGAGGGAAAAGGGAGGGCAAGGGAAAGAAAGGAAAGGGAAGGGAACAGAAGGGAAGGGGAGGGGGAGAAGAGGAGAGGACATAATAATGTATCAGGTATACATAATGACAGCAGACTCTTAAATGTCAATTATTTAATAATTTTTAAAAATTAAAATCTCCCAGCTACATTGCCAACTACATTCAAATGGCCTCATTCTGTGTTCCCTCTGCTTTTTCCTTCCCATCCACTTTCTCACACACTTTTAAATTTCCCCATGCCTAGTAATCACTCTTTTCTCACCACCAGGTATAATCCTTCTCAAGCCCTGCAGCTTCTCTCTACCTCCACCTGAGCTTTTCAGAAAACTGTAAAAGCTGGGAACAGAGTGCCCAGGAAGAAACACAGAGGGTGCATCCACTCAGTCAGAACTTCCAGCAGTTACTGATCATCTAAATCCTACAGCTGCTCTGAGAAGAACGGACATATTGTGCACTTTACTTCAACACTCAAAACAAAAGATTCAGATTTGATTTAACCTACCCCACCCTAGAGATTAGAAGTGCCCTATGTCTCAAAACTAAAACAGTCTGCAGTACACCTGGTTTTCATAATACATGTTGCTTCTTCAACAGTTGTTTTGCAGAAAAAAATTCTACAGGTATCAGTTTATTCCTTGTAGGCTTTTTACCTGCAAGTCTAAGAGCTACCACCTGATGAAAAGCCATGCCCTGGGGTAGAACACCACATGCAAAATTGATTCTTAACCATCTAACAAATTACTGAGTTTCTTTTCTTTTTTTTTTTTTTTTGGTACCGGGGATTGAACTCGGGCCCTTGTGCTTGCACAGCAGGAGGCCAAACCACTGAGCCAAATCCCAGTCAAGTTTCTTTAAAACTTGAACTCATTATTAAATGTAGCATATATGTCAAAGTACTTACAAGTTACTGGTCACATGTGTTTGGCTATAAAGAAAGAAAAAACAAAATACAAATTGCTTAAACAATAAAGAATTTTTTTATTCCATTTAGGTAGTAAAATGGTTAGTTTATTTAGGCATTCAAAAATTCATTTAAAATCCAAGTTCTTCCATCTTTCTCCTAAAATCATTTCATTGTATCTTTTTCTCATAAATGTTCTAATTTCCCTCATATCTTATTGTCCAGAATTGTGTCACTTATTCCTCTCTACCCAATCACTTAGGAGAATCAAATCATGATTCTCCCCGGATTGGGAAAATAACCCAGACTTCCCTACAATAGGATTAACATGTTGAGGCTGTGTTAGAAAAAAAAAGGAAGATATGGTAAATGTTTTGTTGTGATTAAGAAAAAATACTATCAAAAATATTAAATCAAGCCAGGGATTTAGCTCAGTGGTTCTGGTGCCTGCCACACAAGCACAAGGTCCTGAGTTTGATCCCTAGTACCAAAAAAATACATATATATATATTAAATCAAGAAAAATTTTAGAGAATTTTTTAGATGAGAGATTCTGACTATGATTTAACTTTTTCAATTCCAACTAAATAATTGCATTTGGTGCCTCTAGATGTAACCTTAGGATTTGTGCCAGTCTGCAAACTGGTTGTGTTGGGTTTAGAATAAGATAAGCTGAGAGAATTCAGATGCTTCTATAACAATTTGAGAGAATTATTTTATATCTGTTAAATTTAATAAAAGTATGGCACTTGTATTTTTATGTCTCAGTTTTTTTGTTTTTAGTAATCACCTTTTATTGTACTCTACAAAATTTTCAGACTATGATGGAATAAAAATGGGGGGAGGTGCTGGGGATCAAACTCAGGACTTCACGCTTGTCAGGCAGTCGCTGTGCCACTGAGCTACATCCCTGGCCCTGGAATAGAAATTTTAACGCCATAAGAGGCATTTACCAGAAGTAGATTATCCTATGAAATTTGCCTCTTACTTAAATGATATACATAGAACAGCTTACAGCAACTGCCCACCCCAACCTGATCAGAGTCTAAGACTTTTACAGCTAAATATGTGATCTGAACATTGTGAATATACCTGAATGCAAAGATTGTATGAAGACCATACAACTGACTAGAAATTATGGATTTACCCTCAAGCAGAGGTTCACCCCTTCTTGGGCCAGTCAGTCCAAGAGAGGGTACTCTCTGAGCTTTGGCCAGCCACGGCACACAGCACCAAGAAAAACAAGTGCAGAAAGTTGTGCATGAACTTAGTGAGGTCAAGAGACAGTAAGAACATATTACATCTTGTTGTAATACAAGATAAGAAAACTCTTTAGGATGAGTTAAAATGTCTCTGTCCATAAGGAATGAACTCAATGTTCATATTTTTCTCTTCAAACAAGAAAATATTACCCTCAATTAGAACTTTTGCTCATTGGCTATGGAAAATGTATTTTGTAAGTTTTGTAAGTTATATCATACCATTTTTACATTTTTAGATAGAAAATCATATTAATTACATCTTGCCCTTCTCCATAAAGAAGAACAGGATAGACCTGTAGTTAATATTGAAGGTCAGTAGATTACCTTTGCCACAGTTGGCATGTATCTATAGCACATTTTCAAAACTAAAGGAAAAGAACCTCTCACCTACTTCAATATATTTATTGAGTGGACTATAAGTAACTTTTAAAATCACCCACTGCAGAGACAACACTGTCTCAAAATGTATTTAAATTGGACTCTTAATGGGGCTTTTTTGGAATTACTAACATACCCTTTTCTTATGAAAGACTCCCTGACACTTTTGAGAGCACTAGCCAGGACTTCTCGGGCAAAACATAAAGGTATCAACAGTGAAGAATTCTAGACAGACTCAAGATGAAGCTTGATGCTAAAGACCGTTCTGAACTTTAGCACATTTACTCATGGCTTTGTTGGTAGGTCATGCCTTCTTTTCAATTTCATGCTGGTTTCACATTTTGTTGTGATTTTTTTTAACTATTCAATTTTTAAAAACAAGTTCAAGTATGTGCCTCCACTGCAAGGTAACATGGTTTCAAATATTCAGCAAGTAGATTTACCAAATGGTCTCTCTGAAGGACTCCTATACCACATCAAATCCAAGAAATGCTTTGGTGATCTAACCCTCCCAACAGTTCCCATCACAGAACTGTAAAAATGTAATACTATATCCCTGCAAACATGCACATATTCCACCCTCCAGTACCAGTCCCCACAAAAAAAAGCTGAATTTAAGCAAACTGAAAACAGATTAAACTCTCTTTTAGACACTGCTGCATTTACTTTGGATATGCCAAATAGCTGACTTATCTTTCTTTTTCCTGAAGCAGGCAGCTGTGACTTCATTTTGGATTTATGCTATGATTTTTCTGATTATTCTCTTTGCATGTGAATGTTTGTGAAGTCTCAAACTTTGAGCAACCTCCAACTCTAGAAATTGTTTGGGCAAACTATCATTTTCATAACCGTAAAGCCTCCAGCTTCCAAGATTATACAAAATCTATCTCTTATTATTTAAATAATGTTATTGCTTTTGGAAGATTCCCATTTCTCCAATATGTCTATCCTCCTGGTTAGTTACTCCTAACTAGAATGAGCAAAACTTCTGAATAAATCAAAGGCAAATGATTGAAGAGTTTGACTGCCTGGCATCATAATGAAACAAGAGAAAATAGTACTGAACAAAGGATTACAACCCTGAACAACCAAGTAAATGTATCTTAAATATGTGACATTAGTTTTCTCAAAACAAAAATTAGACTTTATATATAATTATATCCTGTACCAACCAATATATAAAGTTCTGTACTTTATTGCATTCTTAAATAATCTAGATAATAAAGTACTTTTTAAACAAATTAATGAATGAAAGGATGAATGAAGCCCACAGGCTACACCATCTAGTTGGAAAGATAAATTCGTGGCTGCATTAAGCCTCCTATAAATAAACCATATAGATGGCACTAGGTCCTTGGTATCAAAGACAAAAGTCCAAGTCCATGGAAAGTCATCTGAGATTATAGTAATTAGGCAGTGAAGAAGGAGGTGTGGCAGGGCCAAGAGTAGAGATACAGGGAGAACAATCAATCAATGGTTAAATATCTAAAAGAGGTTCCTATGTGCTATGGTTTGGACAAAGGCATAAGTGTTTCCTCCAAGGCTCCTGTATTGGAAGCCTGGTCTTCAGTGTGGTGAAAGTGAAGTAGTTGCAACCTTCAAATAGGAGGTGATTAGGTCTTTGAACCATGAAAGTGATCCTACTTAGTTCCTACAAGAGTGGGTTGTTCCTAAGAGAGTGAGATGGGCCCCTCCCCTCTCTGGTGTCCTGTCTCACCATGAGATGACTTCCATACATACTCCTGTCGTCCAATGGTTCCTACCATGAGACTTTCACCAGAGGCAAATCAATAGGCCCACTCTTGGACTTTCAGCCTCCAAAATGATGAGCTAAATAAATCTCTTTTCTTTATAAGTGCTCACCTTCAGATATTTTGTTAGAGTACCAGAAAGTGGACTAAGACACTGTGCTTTTACCTGGGAGCAATGTGAATACTCCCACTCTGCATAATGGCAGCCTGCTTTCACAGAACCAATACCACCCAAGTGGCCTCTGTGAGGGTGAGAGGAGCTCCAGGGGAGCTTATCCATAGCCCTTCTCATTCACTTTCCTAAGAACTTGCAGCAGACTGGGAAACTAGTCTCCATCTCTGCTAATGCCCTGCAGGAAAGACATCTAAAGCAGAGAGCTGTAGAGTGGCCATTTTCAAGCTTGCCTAGACAGAGACAGGCAATCTACAAAGAAGCAGATAGCAAGGAGAGCCACTTGGGGCTAAGCAGCCAAGACTGCCTATGCACCTAGTTCCAGCCCTGAATTCCTTGAGGTGATTCAATAACCAAGAAGTCTGAGTGCCAAAATGGCAGGAAGGACTAAAAAGTAAAATGGGAGAGAGATAATGGAATAATAATCTGGATCTCCTTTGAGGGGTCTGTGAGGCACTGAAGGGTTTTAACAGAGAGGCCCATCATGGGGTAATCATGTTTACAAACAGCACCCTGGCTAAGAGCAGAGAATGGGTTAGAGTGGAACAAGATTGCAATTAGGAGGCTTTTGTGGTAATTCAACAGCCTCTGATCCCAGGAACGTGTCTCGCTAATGCACACTGCTGCCTACTGGCATAATTTAAACAGATGGGCTATTTCTCTTCAAAATGGCATATTTTATGTAACATTTCTAAATATCACGTGAGAGATCATTGTCACCATAGCATCAATGAGTTATATTAAATGGTTAGTCCCAAAAATCTCCATGATTATGTAATTAAGTCATTAAAACTAGAGATTAAGTCCCAGAGAGTTCCTATTAATTAGCAGTGCCATATTTCAGAATTGCCCCGGGAGATCATCCTGTATGGCTCCATTTCCATGGGCTTTCCTGAATGCTATAGTTTCTTCCCTAAGCCTCTCAAAATACATTTCAACAAATAAATTCATGAAGTAACACTTGGTGCCAGATACTTTGCTAATTTCACAAATATCTTTCAAAATCTTTTAAGATTGAGGCTGTCACTGCGCCTGCCTCACAAGCACAAAGTCCTGAGTTCGTTCCCCAGTACCAAAAAAAAAAAAAAGATTTGGGGCTCTCTACACTTCTAAATATAACTGAATATTAAGCTGGCTAAAGAGAAGTAGAGCAGAAGTTAAGCACTGAAATGAGGACTACTGTGCTCTGTAAAAAGAATTTAACTCTCTCCAACTTCTTGAGTGCTATAGTTGATATATCCTGGAACACAAGTTTAAAGCTGACTTTCAACCTAAAAAGTAAACCACAAAAACAAACGCCTTTTAAGACTATTTCACTTACCCTGACATTTACTATCTTTTTAAAATTAAAAATCTAGGGGCTGGGGATTTAGCTCAGTGGTTTTGCCGCCTGCTGCACAAGCACAAGGACCTGAGTTCGATCTCCAGTATCAAAAAAAAAAAATCTTGGAACTTCAAGTATTTCCTATAACCTGATTTTATACATCCCCCACACACACTTATATTTCTTTTTGTATGACAAACTCAAACATCCGTTAATTGTGTTTGCTCTACTTTGTGTCAAACCTGGGGTTGAAAGGTCTCCATCAAAATTCAAGGTTAGGTAGAGTGGTTGGAATTTTGCCACTTGTAAATTCATATTAACATACTGACAGAAGAATTATTAAACATTAGACCAGAAATTAATATTGTTTATTCCATCAAAAATCTAAATAAAAACACTAATTCAGACTCACCAACTGCTGAAGGTTGGCATACTAAAAAATAGGTCAAGAATAATTTTCCTCGGTTATAATAATTAAGACATTAATACAATAATTTTAAAAAGAACACTACATCCATCAAGCATTTAATATGCACTTACAATACACTATCACAGTGCTTAGCATTCCTAGAGTTGTTTAATAATCAAAATAATCAAGGTGTGTAGTATTATTATCCCTAAATGTTAGCAGAAGATACCAAGACACAAACAAGCTAAGGAGGAAGTTCCCTAAGGCCACATGACCAGTAAGTGGTGATGCAGGACTCCAGCATCCACACTGATCTACTTTCCAAGGCCCCGATGTTACTGTAGATTAAAAATCACTGTATTCTGTGGTAAGTGAAAGAACAAAACAATAGAAACCACTCAGGGAAAACTGGAGACTCTGTCATGCTGCCTCCATTGTCACCTTTATTGAAAGAAGGTACACGGGATCCACTTGTAATGGTTCATTTTATGGGTCAACTTGACCGGGCCACAAGGCCTAGACATCTGGCTAAGCATTATCTGCTAGTGTGTGTCTGTGAGGTGTATCTGAAAGACATTCACCTTTGAATAGGTGGACTAAGCAAAGCAGATGGTCACCCTACTATGAGACCATCCAATTCACTGAGGGCCCAAATAGAAAAGGAAGACAGAGGAAAGAAAGGTAAATCAACTCTGCCTCACTGCTTGAGCTGAGACATGGGTTTTCTCCTATCCTTGGCCTGAGACTTCCATCATCCGTACTCTTAGTTTTCAGAATTTCAGGCTTAGACTGGCATTTACACCACTGGTTTTTCCTGGTCTTTGGCTTGCAGAAGGCAGATCATGGGACTTCTAAGCCTATGTAATCATGTGAGCCAATTCTTTTTAGTAAATGTCATTTTATATACAAGGAGATTTTTATGAAGGATTGACTATATATCCCCCATTGGTTCTGTTACTCTGAGAAGCCCTGAGTAATACATCATTTTGCTATTAGTTTCTAAACTCTGGACAGCCAATTTAGAAAACACAAATATACAAATAAATGCATCCTCAAGGCTTCCTATGTCAAATGACATTTAATAGAATAGTCCTGTGGCACCCAGAGTTACCAGATTTCTCAGTTAAGAATCCCAGGAACCCACCCAAGCCAGGATGAACTATCAGTGCATGAATGGGCAGAATAATGACACAGCACTGTATTCTTTGTGTGATACAACCCAGGTTATACAAGAAATGCTCACATACATAACACCATCTCACCTACCAATGCCTGCATAGCAGACAACCAGTCAAAATATTGACAAAACAAGCAACCAAGTATAATCAGCTACTTTGGTTTTCTCTAATATTGTTGGTTTCCTTTGTCAATTGTCTATATTTAAGTGAATACAGATAGTAGAAATTTGAGAAAAATGTATAGTATAGGGACTGGAGAATACTCCAATAACCAAATTTTAACTACCTAATCTTACTTTAGTTCACTGCATTTCATTTTATAAGAATACAGTTTGAGAATCATTGGTCTAAAGCCTTTTTTATCCCTAGGATAAAACTATTTAGTTACTCTAAATAAATTGTGTCTTCCATGATAATTAATCTTCCATGCTAATTTTAGAGAATTTTGCCTTTTTCCTCAACTCTCTTAGATATTAAATTTGTGTTTGGGCATTTTAACTAAGTAGGGAATTAGAACTAAATGTAGAGGACAGACCAAAGATTTCTATTCTCTGTTTCAAGAAGATAAGGCTTTAGGTAAACAAGCAAAAACTGCTATGATAATTACTAATCCAGATAGCAAATACCAAACAGAATACATATATATTCCCTGTCCAAAGTTTTGGATGATGTCATGTACTTGATTAAACAATGGCAAAATATTCATATGAAGAAATGTTTGTATACAGGAACCTTATCCATAGCATTTCAATTTCTATGGGCATTAAAGGAAAATAAATTCTTTTGGTAAAATGGTTATCAAACTATGGAATCTTAAAAATCATCTCATATAAAGAAATATTAATTTGTTTTTTTGTTATATTTTCTTAAAAATAATAGATGTGTGATCAGAAACTCAAATTTGCAGGTTCTGTATGTTTTGTTTTGTTTTGTTTTTTGGTACAAAGGATCGAACTCGGGACTTTACACTTGCGAGGCAGGTACCGGAACCACTGAGCGAAATCCCCAGCCCCAGGTTCTGTACGTTATTGACAACAAAGGTGAGTTTAGTAATGCACAATCAATCTACATGACAAGCAAAAGAACATGAAATTTTGTTTCTACCTGAGACAGACACTGTTCTTTGCCTACCCAAGTTCGATTCTCCCCTTATTCTTTACAAGCACATGGAGACCATACGCTGAAAAACATTTCCCAGCATATTTTACACATTCACACAAGTGACTAAATTCTTACCAAAGTGAATGAACCAGAAGTTCACAAGTGACTTTCTTTGAAAGTTATTTCAAAAGGCTACCTATTCCATTAACAGGTACTCTCTTGTTCTTAACCCTTCCTGTTATCTATATTTGATGACTGGAACTACAGCAACTATCTTATAATCACAAGGCTTCCTTAAAATATAAACACTGCTTAGTAATTACCAACATCCTAATAATGATAGTCCAGAAAGACAGAGAAACCCTGAGAACTGAAAGAGCACAAAATTACCACACTAGTCCTAGACTTCCTACCCGGGAATTTTTACATGTAAGAAAATGAATTCTTGTATTCAATTCTTGGTTATTATGTTATGTATACTTGAACTAATACAATGCCTGTAGAAGCCAGTCTCCTAGACAGCTCACACTCCCTTGACTCTTGACATCCATCTCTTCTGAGTAGTCTCCTCCTACATTAATTCAGACACTCTATATGACTAATAGAGCATTAAAAAGTGACAGTATGACCCACAAAGCTAGGTGATAAAGGGCCCCACACCTTCTAACTAGTTTCCCTGGATCACTCCTCTCAGGTTAGCTAGCCATAAGGACAGTCAATCAGCCTGTGGAGAGCCCCACACAAAGCTTCCTCCTACTAGCACAATTTGAGGGCCACAGGAGTAAGGAACCACACAATGTCATTTCTGCTGATATCTACTGTATATTTATGATATGCCCCAAGCTAATATCACCTAGTCAAGTCATTCCTGAATTCTTGACTTAGAAACTATGAGAGATAATAAACAGTTATTAGTTTGGGGGTAATTTATTATCAGCAATACATAAAAAATTATGTCTGTTGTCATTGGTATCAATCTTTCAGAATGCCTTGGCATTGTAATACAGCTCCCATGAAATTAATCTTTAAACTGTTTAAAATCATTAGCTAGAATTCTGCATTGCCATTTCATCTCACCTGCCAACAAGATGCCTGGTAGAATGTAAGCTCCGTGGGAGAAGGAATCATGCCTGGTTTTGCCCACCACTGCATTTCCCCAATGTAAACACCTTGTGAGCAGTAAATAAGTAAATATCTGAATAAAAATGAAGGAATGAGTGAAAATTAAGTGCTACATTTTAAATTTCATTTTCAATTTTCCTCTTCTCTTCCAGTTAGCCCTCACATATCTAGTGGCATATTGTGTACCAAAGATTCTGCCTGGTCCCTGGTTGTTACAAAATGAAGAAGTATGGGGACAAAAAGAAAAACTTTCGACCATATACTTTGTGTTTTGTATTTCAAAGAAAAAAATCACTGGATGAAGACAGTCAATGATATGATATGAAGAGACTGGTATAATCACAGAGATAGCATCTTGTGACATAGAAGGGAACAAAGACAAAGCTAGGGGAAAATGGAGGCACCAAAAGAGTGGGACTATTACACACTTCAACTGCCCAGGGGCACAGCACTAATCTCTTTCTATCTGTGATCTCTGGAGCCCAGAGCTATTTAATCCCCAATTTGAGAGACAGTTGAAGTGAATTTAACAAGTCCAAAAAGGATACAATAACAGAAAAAAATTTTAAAGGAGAAGACAAAAGTGGAGCTTTATGGAAGGTCCTTAAGTCATTGAGGGTATGCCTTACCTTCATTTGTCCTCCTAGTCTCTCTCTTGGTTTTCTGGCTCAGGGAATAAGCAGTTTTGCTCTACCCCCTACGGTCCCACCAAGGTGTATCACAATTGCCAGAGGGTCAAAGTTACAGAACCACCCAATCTTGGACTGGAAACTACAGAACTTCAATCCAAAATAACCTTTTTCTCTTTATAAATTAATTATCTCACTTATTTCATTATAGCAGCATAAAGCTGACTAATACACTAAGTTGAGTTTAGTTTGTTCTTATTTTATATTTTCAATCACTATTTCACTTCTTAATTGAAAGAATAGGAAAAAAATTCACTTTCTAATATTCACCTCTTCTGTTGGTAGGAACAGGCTCCTCTTTAAAATCAAACTGAAGCCACTGCAGTGAGAACACATCAGCTAGCTGAACTTCTGCAAATGTTTTTGTCTGAATACAAATTAGCACCAAAGTATAGTAAAATTTCTTTTTCACCTTTTCTCAGTGAGATACAGCTACTTCAACAGTATATAAGCCCCAGACTGTAAGGAAAGTGATGAAATAAGAATTGTTTTATGTGCATAGTACTTCATTCATACTTTTCAAAGCCCCCCTCATATATGATTTCAGCTATTTTCTCTATGATATAGAATGAGGAGGAAATACCGAGAAGCCTCTCTTAATACCCCAAATCTAATTGCTCCTATCTCCATCCAGATATCTCAGTATCCCAGACACTCTACATTATGGCTTGTATCTAGATGTTACCCCCAAAGCCTCATGTGGTGATAGGTGGGAAATTTTGAAGGTGGCTGAATTAGGGTATACAAATATTAACTAAGAGTATGATACTGGGATTAAGGATGTGGACAATGGAAGCCCTGCCTTTGGTATGGGTGGCACCAATCAATACACTTGTAGCCTGGCTGGAATATAAAGGAACAGAAAGAAGGTTGGCTTGCAGCTGCTGCTGCTTGCTACTTTCTACCTGCCACACCATGAACTGTTTCTCCTCTGTGATGCCCATTTGCTATGCTGCCCTGCCACAGAGCCAGCTGACTAGGGACTGAAACCTCTAACTGTGAGCTGAAATAAACCTTTCCTCCTTTAACTTGTGAATATTGGGTTCTTTGTTGCAGCAAAGAGAAAAGTAATTAAGACACTCCAAATTCAACATGTTGCAATCAAATGCTCTATCAACTTCATCTTTTTAAGGGTACTCTGGATTTGTTTTAATCAAGTATGAAAAGACACATAGACACTGAAAATGCTATCTTGAACAAAGAAGTTATTTAAACTCACAGTTCCTTAGAGATAGGAGGCACTGCACAGCAACACAGGTGGGGGAAGTGCACAGGAAAACACCAAGTCCAGGCAGAATGAGGGTGGGTAATGCAAGAAAAGAACCTTTACCATGGCTTCCAAGAAGAGGCAGGTAGGGTAAGCAGCCTGGGAACTGGCTGGTTTGAAATGGGACAGGCTGTATTAGTACAGGGCCTGCCCAGAGATGTTTGGTTCCTCTCCTAGAGATGATTAGGGCAGGTAGAGAGTGGTGTAGCTCTGAGAAGCTGATAAAGGAGGAGGATGAAGGGTCTGCTCTGGACTGGTTGGTTTGTATATGAAAGGTCCACCCACAGATGGCTGATTTACTGCCTCCAAGAATTAGTTAACTCTGGGAGGGGCAGTCTGTCCAAGGTGAGCAGGGTCCCAGATGTAAAAACATTAGAGTGCAGAAAATAAAAGAAATGGTTAATATGCCCACCTGCACACTGTTTCTTTGCCTGGTTTCAATCCCCTGCATGAGTGACAGAGTCAACCAATTGAGGCCCTAGCTAGGAGCCTGCAAGTCACTACTAACACTTCCATTCTCCTAAATGATGCAATTTTACTTTCCTGAACATCTCCCCTCTCCATTCCTACTGTTCAGGCCTTTATCTATCACCTTAGCTATCACTACAACCTTCTTTTTTCCAGTACTGGGTACTGAACTCAGGGAGCATTGAGCTATATCCCCATGCCTTTTTATTTGTATTTATTTTGAGATAAGGTCCCACTAAATTGTTCACACTGGCCTCAAGTTTGTGATTCCCCCTTTCAGTCTCTGAGTAGCTGGAATTACAGGGATGCAGTCTCTTGCCCAGCATTACTATAACCTCTTAAAGGTCATCCTGGATGCTAATTAGCATCAGGGTCCTAACTCACCCAACCCCTTCTCAGCACTGACCTTTCTAATGTGCAACTCACTTCATGTGCAAGCTCAAATCCTGCAAAGACTTATCTTTAAAAAGTATGTGAAGGGCCGGGGATTTAGCTCAGTGCCATAATGCCGGCCTTGAAAGTGCAAGGTCCTGAGTTCGATCACCAGTATCACACAAAAAAAGTATGTGAAATTGCACTTGCAACTCAACAATAAGAGTTACCCAAAATCCTTGAGTAAAACTGGCTTTTAGGAAGAGGCCCCCTGTTTTCCTAACATTCCTCCAAATAACCAAGACAGTTAAAGTTACTCCACCTTGGAGAACAGGGGACTCAGCAGAGAACCTAAACTCTCAAGCACAGCCTTGTAAGCCCTTCGTGTGCAGTCCCCTCCTCACTGGCCAGCTTTGCCTCCTGTCCCAAGCTCACAACCATCACAGCCCAGTGATTCTGAAAAGGTAAGCCCATGAACCCATCATGCCTCTGATGTGGACTCAATTTTGCTAGCTGGCTTTTGATAACAATAGCTCAGTGAAGCACAAGGAACATTGCGACACACACATGTGGTGGTTTTAAAATATAGCCACAGATTCTTCTGAACCCCTTTCACTGAGAAAGTCCCTTCCCCCACCCCCTGGATATGGGCTAGCCTGAGTGACTCAATTCTGACAGGATGCGTCCCCAGAACAAATGCTGATATAGAGCCAAGAGTTGTTGCAGGTGTACAAAATTAATTATCATCCTCATTCTTGAAGTCCAACTCTCCTCTCAGAGAATGAAACAATTTTGTATAAATGCTGTATCATGCAGGGCCAACACATTCGTTTTTCCTATTTAGCAAGCTGAACATGTAAAACCTTAGCTAATAAAAAAATGCATGTATTCTTAACATGAGCGTCAATAAGGAAAATGAATGTGCTCTCCCACCATAAAAATAAGCATTTGTGCTCCTAAGAATTTAGAGAACTCCCTATGTACACCTTAACAGTTTCGAGTTTGAAAGATGCTCGATTTCTTCCTTCAATAACTCTCTAATAAAAACATTCCTGGGGACAGCATATCAAGCCAAAACACATTTCCTAAACCTCTTTCTTCCAAATTCATGGAATCTTTCAGATAGATCAAAAGACACAATTAACAGGAAATTACATTTTCTTTTCAGACCAAAGCAGGCAATTTAGGAGACTAGAGAGAAAAATGATGTAGAGCTTTTGGGGAAAAAAATACAGAGTCCAAAGGCATTTGGTAAAATACTGCCAGATGGTCTTTGAGATGGAAAAGATTTTAACTAATGACTGTCAAACACTTAATCCTACCTTGCACTTTACTCTAAAACTTAACGGGATTTTTTCAAAAGTCTTTTAAAATTAAAATTTCTTTAAAACCTCTGAGATAAGACAAAAAATTGTCAAAAGATAGTGTAAACTAAATCCATTCTATGCACTCAACAAGTAGTTTTAAGCATCAATGGTATATCTAATCTAACACTGTGCAAGAATTTTTAAGTCTACAGCAAGCTAGATTCTAGACTTTTTCTTAACGTGGTACTAGGGATTAAACCCAAAGCCTCTTGCATGCTAGGTATGTGACCTACCATTGAGCTACATCCTCAACCCTTTTTATTTTATTTTGAGACAGGGTTTCACTATGTTGCCCAAGCAGTCCTCAAACTTGTGATCCTCCTGCCTCAGCCTCTTGAGTAGCTGCGATTACATGCATCTACTACCCTGTCCAATCAGTTTCTTTACTGCTTACTTTACTGACATAGCCTCTCACTGAAATATGATCTCTGCCTCATCAGTCTGAAAAATTCACTGCTATTGTTGAATGAAGACACACTGGACCCAGGCACAGGTGGTACTACTTAAGGTAATGTTGGCTGCTGTAACAGAGAAAACTCTCTATCTCAGTGGCCTTGACAGGCTTCTTACCACTTTCACAGTTTGGTACAGGTGTCCCAGGATGGGTGGCTCTCTTTCAGTGGTTAGTCAGGGGCCCAGGCCCTTTCTACCTCGTGGCTCAACCATTGTCAACATGTGAAATGGAGAGTTATTCTAGGAATATATTCTTTCCAGCCAACCATAATAGAAGTAGAAAGTGGAGGATCATGTGTGGCAGACCCATGTGTAGCTCAAGCTAGAGTCTTAAATCCTGAGCACTTTATCTGCTCTTTTCCCATTCTCCAGAATGTACTGCTCCTACCACATGAGGTAGAATTTTACTATAGTTCTGAAAAGGAGAAAATTTGTGTCTTTAACCAGCCATGTTTATGAAAAGGCAATAAAAGAGGATTTTGTACATGTTTTCAAACTGAAGATCGGAAGACTTGGATATTTGACTCTCAAATCAAGTGGGAGAAAACATGCAATTCAATCAGTAGTATAGTCATCGCAAAATGCCCGATCCTAATAGTAGCAAAGATCCACAGGTTCATCACTAGAAATTTATATTCTTCCCAAATCTGGGGAGTACTGACAGAGGTGATGTTGAGGATTTCTTGATGACCAGCTTCAATCTTTTTATACACATCACATCAGGTCAGAGACAAAGAAACAAAAATAGGCAGAAGAACCATCACTGAAAGACACTGGCAGTCTTGAAAGGAAGTCGGTCTACCTTGGGATGGGTGGGATCATTCATAGCCTTGACCTATTAACCAGCTTCTAAGCTTGGTTCCCCCACCCTTCTAGTCTCCTTCCTGCAAAAGTCCTTCCCTCCTAGGGTTCTGTCCAGCTTCCAGCATGGAGAAAGGCCTGGTCACATTTAAATTTCTCAAAATGCCACAGTTATTCACATGGCCCTATGCACTTTTAACAACTCAATAGTAAGTGCCTACAGCGTAAGCTCTAGGAGGATAAGACAGGATGATTGCAAGTTTGAGCCCAGCCTAGGCAACTTAGAGACACAACATGATCCTGGCTCAAAACAAAAAAAAAAAAAAAAAAGAAAATGGCTGGAGATTCAGCTCAGTGCGATGGCCCTGGGTTTGATCCCACTGGGTTATCAGGGAAGGCTTCTCTGAAGAGCTGACCTTTATTTTTAGTCTGGGCTCTGTGACTGGACAGCAATCAGCCAGAGCAATACAGGGCAGGAGCTAGAGATCCACGGTGAAAGGTTAGCCCTGCTGTAAGAGTACAGAGGCATCACCAAAGGTGGGCAGGCCACTGCCAAGGCCTCTGAGGCCCAGATGAGGCTCTGAGTCTCCACTGAAGCCTGTCTAGCAGGAAAGTGACCTGATGAGGACAGTTATTCCTAAAGATATATCTGGATATGTCTTGGGGAACCATGTAAAGGGCAGGAAGAGCCAAGAAGACAAGTAGAAAAATCCAGTCATATAAGGAGATACAGACCAGGGCAGACCCAACCAATATGTGGGCTCATCATCTGGGGCCTCTTCGAACAGCCATTTTTAGGGACCTGCCTGCGCTGCCTGAGGAAAGTGAGCCCAGGAAGCCCTCATGTGGCAGCTCCTTCCTCTCCTCCACTCCCCTCCACAGCTCTGTGGTGGCCTCCAAATAACAGCATGATCAAGGTAGACCTTATCTCCTTTACAAGGAGGTGTGAGGACCATCTGACAGGCATATATCCTCTGGACAGGGCCATCACAAATTTCATGCAGGTTGTATATGCTCCAAGTAGCACAATGCACTGCCTATACTACAGATCAGGGCACTCCTTCCAGAGGGAGATACCACTGCAGGGGGAGGCTCTCACTTCCAGCTGTGGTTTCCAGCCCTATGTGGAGCCATTTCAGCCCTGCCATATCCCATGGGACCTGGGCAAGGCAGCTGACCAATCTTAAAAATCAGACTCTGATTTGGACTGAGATGACGGTAGAGGGGATGGAGGAAAAGAGAACATTCCAAAGCCAATGAAGTAGAATTAACAAGATTCAGGGAGTGAGTGACATCAGGTGTAGGGAGGCATGGGGAAGGAGAACGCCAGGCTCCTGCAACTTCCTGTGCTCCTCTTTAAACAGTCCTTTACTAGCCAACCCCTTAAAAACTGGCATAAAATAAAAATATGAACAGAGCCCTTTTATATCATTTTACTTTCATTATATCATGTGACTCTCACAATAGTCCTGTTAGTTTTGAGAGGTATAATCCTCATTTCTGAAGTGAAACTTTCCAACAATAGCACAATTAGTATACACAAGAAAAGAAAAGAAAAAAAACAATAACTTCTGAATCCAAATCCATGCTCTTGCTACTAAAATGCACTGCCTGTTACACAATAATCTACTATATATATATATAAAATTTTTTTTAACTCCATTGTGCTACAGATCAAACCCAGGGATTCCTGCACACCAGGCAAGCTCTCTACCACTGAGCCACAGCCCCAGCTCTATAATAATCTAATAGTCTGTAAAGTATGAAGCCTATGAGCATCAACCTGAGATCGTGCCAGAGGAGATGATTGGGGTGGGCCTTGCCATGGCCAGGAGGCTAGAGGCCTCTCCAAGCAAATGTGACTTGGGAGTCTAGAATTAGCCTTAAGTCACTGAATTCCAATAAACTTTGTCACTTTTAAACTACAGAGAAAAATCACAAAACACACCATGAACAAAGTCTTAAATTAAAAGTACATGAATATATTTGCAGCAATGTGACAGATGGTGCATTTACCTCGTATTCAATGAATGATTAATAAATCAATAAGGAAAATATAGGGTCATATAAAAATGGTTATTGCTCCAGCCATGGTGGTGCAGGCCTGTAATCCCAGCACCCAGGAAGCTGAGGCAGAAGAATCCCCAAGAGTTCAAGGCCAGCTATATAGCGAGTTTAAGGCTTGCCTGAAACACACAGCAAGACTCTGTCTCAACAAAACAACAAGGTGGGTGTGGTGTCGCTCTCCTGTAATCCCAGCACTTGAGAGGGTGAGGCAGGATGATCACCTCAAGTTCAAGTTCTGCCTGGACTACATAGTGAGCTCAAAGCCACCCTAAACTACAAAGCAAAGCACTGTCTCAAAAAAGAAAAAATGGTTACAGCATCTAGACAATACATAGAAGAAGTTGCCAATAAACATGAAAAAATGCTCAACAGTGCTAATGTTTAAAGGAATGCGGATTTAGTATATGTGCTGCTGAAGCGAGCATTAAAGGAATGCAGATTTAAACAGTGATATTTATTGTGGCTGGATTTTAAAAGCTGACATCACCCAGTGTCGGCTAGAGTGTGAGTAAACAGGTGTTCTCATAGACATGGGGAAAAGGTTAGCAGCATTTATCAAAATTTTAAATGTTCTTATACTGCAAGTTTACAATTTCATTTCTTGGAGTTTATACTCCCCAAGGTATGAGGGGTTCAAAGGCATATGTAAAATGACTGTTAAGCATTATTTGTAGAGCAAAAAAATCTATGTATCAGTCGATAGGGAGCCAGTTTCTTAAACTACAATACAACCATGCTATTATGCTAAAAGTATTACAATCATTAAAATAATGACTAAAAATAATATATATATTTATGTTACATATATTCATATATATTTCAATAAAACAAAACATAATATATTAAATTAACCAACTAGTCAAACATAATGTATAAGACATATAAGATAGGCTTTTTTGGCAGTACTGGGGATTGAACCCAGAGCTTTCACACAGAACTACATCCCTAGCCCAAGAGGTTTGAACTTGCACTCTTCCTGCCTCAGCTTCCCAGGTGCTAGGATTTACAGGTGTGGCTACCATGTCCAGCTTGACTGATTTTCATCTTTAAGATAGTCTGCTTACATGTGCCTAGGGTAAAGTTAGGAAGATACACACCAAAGTAGCAACTGTGAATATCTACAGTTAAAATAGCAAACAGGCTGGAGAAATATGACTTACAAAAGGACTCTTACATTTTATTTCACATAATTCAATACTACTACATTTTTTAATGATAAGCATAGATTGCTATTATAAATGTTAAAAACCAATAAGAGTATTTCAATATGACAAAAACTGTGACACTTAATACTCAGCAAGTAAACTGTGATGCTGAGTAAACATACTCCATTCTTACTTCCGCTTCTGGATCACTTTCTGTTTCAATATGAAGTTAGTACCACCAATTTCTCATGAACATTAATAAAAGGAATCCCTGCTTCCTTGTTCAAATTTTATTGAGAGGCAGATTAGATATTCCAATTATTTTCTCTGAAGTGGTCCTCACAGATGATAAGTTCTTATCTGGAATAATCTGGAAAAAACTATTGACTGGCTTCCACTTTTCAAGTCCTAGTTTCCTGGGCTTACCTTCCTCCAGGAATTACTGAAAATATGTAAGTTATGCCTCCAAGCCTTTGGATCCATGCAGTTAACCATGCAGAACAAGCTCATTAATTTGACTTTCTTGGAGAACATAATGATTAAGCCACCATAAATGTACAAGAGCATGAGGAAAGTCCAAGTTGAATATTAGCATTTATTTGACTTTAACACCTAACCCTATCTCTCATTTTTCTAAGCATTCCAGGAGAGTTTGAGCAGTAAGATGCCAGTTAACTTTAAACATTCATGCTACTAGATCTCTCTAATGGCTATAACATTTATACCAAAAAGCACAGGTTGAACTTCTTAGACTAGATCATTTGATAGCTTGCTAATAATCTACATTTGCCCTGCAACATTTATCTAATACAGCAGGACATGGATAGCCACATGCAGACCGTTAACCACCAGAGTTCTCTCCAGTCAGGGGAAACAAACCCACATCAGTTATAGCAGTTTAGCATTCCCCTTCAGGTTAGCAAAGGGAGAACATGCTGTTATGATTTTCGTTTGGGACCCTGTTGAACACACTCACATTTTAGGAGCCTACTTTGAACACAGTACATTTTCAAGAGCCTTAATTCGCTAAGCATTTAGTACTAGGTACAGTGTATTGTTTATAGCATGCCAAGTGTGGGCAGGAAATGCTTCAGATGCTTTATCTCATTTACTTGACTTCCTTGCTGCTGCTTTCAGATCACTGCTCTCCTCTCATCCCTAAAAGCAAAGCATATACTGTACTCTCCATTATTACACACGCTACCTTGCCTCACCACAGCTATAAGCCACCTCTCGACATTTTTTCTCATTTGTTGGTGATTTTCTGCACCAAGCCCCACTTCCTGACCTCCCATCATTCCTAGTGACATCCACTTAATTGGATGATGCACCATACTAGGGCAATCTTTACTGGCAATCATTTCCACCCACCTGAGCCCCACACTTCCCTGGGCTCATCCTAAACCTCTAATTATACAATTACCACTAATTGCATAATTCCCTAAATCTCCACTTCAAGATTTCCACTAAACTACCACCACCTGGATTTTATTTTGTTTTTCTCCATTCCTTGGTATCACAATTATTTGGCTCTACTGGGAGCTGCAGATCAATGGCTGTTTTGTTCACAGTCCATATGCCTTCCTCAGGTCCCTCCACCCAGGGCTGGTCCTCAGCCTTGCATGTGCACTCATCTTCTTCACCCCATTCTCCCTAGTCCAGATTACTTTCTATTCTCCGTGTACTTTGTGTCTGCACAAAACACGGGAACAAGACTCATTTTACATCTATGGCCTCACTTTTCAAATGGGCCATCATTTCTTTTACCGGTTCATCCCATCACTTCTAAAATGACTTCTACACAAATTTTCTCTTCAAATCTGCAATACCCTTCCCACTCTCAGCTGATAGGTTTGCTTCTAATTTTACCATGGAGAAAACCTACACTTAACATCTTTTCCCTCAATTTCCTATACCACCATCAGTTTGTTTTCTCTTACTGGATTAATCCTAACAGTCTTCAAATATGCTATCAAATGTGCTTTTAAAAATTCCACCCCTATGGTGCAGTGGTGCATATTTTTAGTCCCCACTCCTTGGGAGGCTGAGGCAAAGGGAATCACTTGAGCCAGGATTTCAGTACTGTAGATACTATGCCAATAGTAAGTCCATGCCTGTGAAAAACCACTGCATTCCAGCCTAAGCAACACAATGAGACCCTGCCTCTTAAAAAAGATTCCACCCCTCTATTCCATGTCCCTATCTAATGGCCATCCCATGTCTCTACATGTCTTAAGGGAAAAACTCAAAATCAGTTATTTGTCTCTCTCCATTTCTTTCCTTCTCACTCTCTCTTCAGTCTATTCCAACCAGGCTTCTGTCTCCATCTCTTCACTGAAACCATCCTAATCAAGCATGCACATGTCCCCCATGTTGCCAAATGCAATTGTCATTTCTTAGTACTCACTGTACTTAACCATGTTGTGCCATTTGATGCAGGGGATCCCATCCTTCTCCCCAACTCCACCATGGCTCCTGGGACATCATATTCCGAAGGTGTTTCTAATGTAATACTAGCCAGTCCTCCTTGGCTTACTTGGCTAGATAATCCTCTTTTCTTTGAGCTCTAAATCTAGATGATCCCAGAACTTGTCCCATGAACAGCTTTCTCCCACTCCTCAATGATCCTAATGAGTACCATAATTGTTTTAAATATGTTGATTATTCCAAAATGTGTATCTAAAGCTACAATCTCTCTCCTTAGATCAAATATTCATCTTCCCTATCAACATCTGCACCTCAGTGATGTTTAGTAGATATCTCAATCTATCATGCCCAAAACAGAACTCTTACCACCCACAACTACACACACACCTCCTACCCTGCTCTTTAGACCTCTTCATCTTAGAAATAGCAACACCATCACCCACTTTATCCTGAATATCCACAGTCCACATCCAACCAATTACAAAAAGTCACATCAAGTCAACCTCCAAAGCTACTTTAAGTTTGACCATTTCTCATAACTTCTCCATACCACTACAGTCCAGGCCACCATTATTTCATGCAATAATATTGCAACTGGTCTCCCTGTCTTCTTTCAACTCATAATAAGTCTACCTTCATGGGACAGTCTGACAGTTCTTTCTGAAGAAGACCCTATTACGGTGCCTACTTAAAATTCTATAATGGAAAAAATCTAAATCCCATAGTATAATCCCTGGCTAGTCTCTGATTCCATCCTTTATCATTCCATTCTTCCTGTCACAACTTTGCCTCCACCACCTGGCCTTCTTGCTATTCCTTAAATACATCATTCTTGACCCCATAACAGAACTTTTGTACTTGCTGCTCCCTCTTCCTGAGCACTTTTCCTACAGGTGTTACATAACTCACTCCCTCACTGTATTCAGGGTTCTACTCAAAGATCAGATCTTATAAAGATCTCTTTGGATCCTTCTATCTAAAACAGTCACCTTAGTCACTATCTCTCTGTTTCATTTCTTAATTTTATTGATCAGTCTTGCACTTTCAGAATCTTCACAAATAATAGATGTCTGAATCCAAATCTCTCCATACACCCACCAAAGAGGAGTAAATAAAACACTCATGATCTATACCCAGAGGATAATTAGGAGTCAGAGAATATTACAAATTCAGTGTATATATCAGTAACAAACAGCCCAGCCCCATACCCAACCCCAGAATCAGGCTGTATGTACTCCAGAGAAAAGAAATGAGGGTGCAGGAGACCCAGGAGTGGTGGAAAACAGAAATCTTTCCTCAAAAAAAGGGTCCCACACAAAAAGCTATTACACAAAGAAAGCTTTCAAAAAGAATCAAAGATAAAATCAAAAAAAGAATAAAATTATTAAGTAAATTTTAAAATACAGATTCTTGGGCTGGGGATTTAGCTCAGTAGTTCCGCCACCTGCCTCGGAAGTGCAAGGACATGAGTTTGATCCTTGATCAAAAAAAAAAAAAAAAAAATACAGATTCTTTGGGAGAAAAATCAACAAAATAGATTCCCCAAAAATATGCTGGTGAACCTAACCAAGAAAAGAGAAATCAGGCCAGGAATTTAGCCCAGTGGTGCTGCCACCTGCCTCTCAAGTCCAAAGTCCTGAATTCAATCCCTGGTACCAAAAAAAAAATAAAAACAAAAAGAGAAACCACAAATAAACAAACTACAAATGGGAGGAAAATATTGAAACAGAAGATAAGAGTATATTTAAAATGCTAAAAGAGAATCACCAACTCAACCAAATAAATTTGAAAATCTAGATCAAAGGGGATAGGGCCAGGGATTTAGCTCAGTGGTTCTGCAGCCTGACTCGCAAGAGCAAGGTCCTGAGTTCGATCCCTGATACCAAAAAAAAAAGGGACAATTTTCATAAAGAATAATTACTCTATATGACCTCAGTATAGAAAATCTTAGTTCAGTTATCATAGAAGAGATAAAGAAAATTATTTACCCTTCAATAAAGTAATTCTCTAGAAAGAAACACCAGACCATTATGGTTTTATGGGAGGAATTGCATCAAATCTTCGAAGAATAGATCATCCTTATACTACTTATATTATTCCAGACCATAGAAAAAACATAAACTGCAATGTTCTTTTCATGAAGCAGATATAACACATACCTAAACTTAGTTTTATAAAACAATTACACAGAAAATAACTATGTACAAACCTCATTGAAGAATATTGATGTTATATATATGTACACACATAAAAAAAAACAAGAACACATAAAGCAGTATTACTTTAATGAGGGTATTTTAGAGGAAACACAAAGATGTTTATTTTTTAGGCAATTGATTAATACAATTCATCATTTTACCAAAAGGAAGGAGAAAAATCATGATTATCTACAGATATACTAAAATGGTCTTTGGATCTGTCAATGAATTTAATACCATTTGTTGTAGTTTGGGTCTGAATGTTCTCCCAAAACCTCGTATGGTCATAGGCTTGATCTAGAATGTGTGAAGCTGGAATTGATTCATGATGCAATGCTAGGCTCAAGGGCACTAGGATTAAGGGTGTGAGTACTACCTGCACAAAGTAGTCTGAATAAGACAAAAGGAGCAGCAAGACACTGTTAAACTCTCTTTTGTTGCTTTTGCTGTCTTCCACTGTCAAGAACTGAAGTTCCCTCTTGTTACCCTTGCTGCCTTGTGTGCACCATGTTGCTTCTGTTCTGCAATGTTTGTTTGCCATCCCAGCTTCAGAGCCAACTGATTATGGACTGAAACCTCTATGAACTGTAAACCAAATAAATCCCTTCTCTTTTAACTTTGGGTGTCAGGTATTTTGTCTCAACAATGAGAGAAAAGTAACTGAGACACCATTCATAATTTCAAAAAAAGATCAATAAAATAGAAATTGGGCTGAGATTATAGCTCAGTAGTGTAGCACTTGTCTAGCATGCACAAGGCCCTCAATTCTATCTCCAGCACCACAAAAAAAGAAAAAGAAAGGAAGGAGAAAATCAATGGGTAAGTGAGTTTGTGTGTTTTGTGTCTGTGTCTCCACATGTGTGTCTCCTTCAGACATAAAGCCAGTATCTTACTTAATGGGGAGACACTATAGTCATTCAAGGATACCACTATCTTTAGCTAACATTGTAATAGAAGAGCCAATCACACAAGAAAAAACAGAGGCTGCAAATGGGAAAGGAAATAACATTATAACTATAGATTATGTAACCATATACAGGTAATGTCAAAGATAATCAAGAGTAAACACTGAACAACAATTTAGCAAGTTATAAATTTAATGTACAAAAATAGTTTCCATACAATCACACAGTAACCAGTAAGATACAAGGGGAGAGAAAAATCTGATATACAAGAGCAAAAAAAACTTCTCTAAAAAATGTTTCAGAGGAGAGCCGCCCCAGAGCAGAGAAAGAACCTTCCAGGCCACTGTACCAGTGCCCCAGGAGCCAAGGAGTAGAGCTGCCCCCTGTGCCGAGGACGAGGTGAGCTTTCTGGGCTGCAATGTCACCGCCCCCAGCGCCAAAGAGGTGAGTCATGCAGATGCCAGTGGCACACACACACTCCACCCCCACGGACCCCCCCACCCCGTTGAAATGAGAAGACACTTAAACAAGTCTCACAATCAGACTTCAAGATCACCTAAGTAACCCCAAA
Source organism: Heterocephalus glaber (assembly GCF_000247695.1). The sequence goes on from NW_004624730.1 coordinate 33,222,567, forward strand.
GGGAAACAAGATGGAATAATCTGATACTCAACTGATACGGAAAAGTTTTAGATAACTTAATAGATTGAATATTAAGGTAGTTGTAGAAGCAAAATAAGTAATGTGTTCTTTTAAGATTTGCTTTTCCTGTAACTCCTTGTTTAAGGTGAGGATTATCTGACTCTAA
>NW_004624730.1:33238469-33287839 GCF_000247695.1 Heterocephalus glaber
TAAACGTACAATTCCCAATGAGAAATGTAATTGTGTTGTATACCTACAATGTACCAATAAAAGAATTTAATAAAAAAAAAAGAAAGAAAAAGTACTTGCTAAAAATAGTTGCAAAAGCACTTGTTCTGAAACCTGGGATTTAATCAATTCAGACAAGTGTCTTTGGTTAGATTTGGGTAATGAAGAATGTATAAAAAGGGGTAATTCCTGATCCAATTCTAGGACTAACTGCTAAATCCCTTTGGTCTGCTTTTGCTTTCTTTCCTCTTCTGCCTCTCTCCCCACTTTCCAGATGCCAGCCAAACTCTTCAACCTCCATATCACTCCAGCTAGGGAGATATTATTGTCTATAAACATACTGCTCCCAGGGAAATCCTCTGTATCTCTCAAAAATAAGGAAGGACCTACCTACCTTCTTTTTGTATCTTCTCCCACTAAACTGCAGACACTATGGCTTATTTACCCTACTGTCATTTGTACCCAGTATATTGCATGAGTCCTCACATCTCCTAGAGAGTCAATAAATGTTACCTCAGTTAACCTCCTCTCCATCATCTAACTTATATCTCTGCATGCTAAATCCTGACTGTGTACTGACTGGCTAATATAAACTCCTAATTTGGGATAGGAATATAGCTCAGTCATAAAGCACTTGCCTAGCATGCATGAGACCCTGAGTTCAGTCTCCAGCACCAATAAAGAAAAGCTTGATTTGTTGATCATTGGATGAAAAGAGGCACTTTCAAGTTAACAGTACTATTGTTTAGGCTGCTATGTCTGCAAACTAGCAAAATCCAGGCTTCTTATCAAGCAGAAGCAAACGTTATCAAGACAAAGCACTTATAATACTAAAACATTCCTCAGCCAGCTGTCTTTCACTCTGCCTTTTTACTCCCTACAGTAATTGTTTACTTAATATTTGCAAACTATAATGAGTTTAACAGCGATGCACCACACACAATCTGATACTGTTCCAGTTATAAAGATAAGAAGGAGCATTCGTCTATGTTCAGAAAAGAATTTGGCAAAGGCTGCACAGTAAAGGGGATTCAGCTGGGAGTGAAATGAATTCAAGGCACCTGATTATCTTGATATTTGGCTATTCCAAGTGCAAGATAATTTACCCTACTGAGAAGCATCCTTACTACTGAAATTACCTTCGAGCTGCATAAAGTCTGAGCTACATGAATCTAGACTTGTTATGTCTGAGACACTATACTAAATACAAAATGAATAAAACCTCAGATGCTCTGTGTAGGTCAAAGGTCAGCAAATGTTTTCTATAAAGAGCCAGACAGTAAATGTTTTAAGTTATGCCTGCCATACAGTGTCTTTGGCAATCATTCCCCTTTCCATGTGCAGCAAAAGCAACCTTAGAGAATACATCAGCTATTGAAAATGGCTGTATTCCCATAAAATCCTTGTTATAAAGTGATCATCTGGCCCAATTTGGCCCTACAAACATCATTTTCCAATGCCTAGTCTAGTCCGTGAGGGTCAAGTTCATTTAAAAAAACTGTAAAAGAGTGAAATGTATGCCAGTAAAGGCTTCCTCTTTTATTTGTGTAATATTTCATGATGTATGAAGCTATTTCATGTACATGACTCAAAATTCAATTTTCATCCCAACCTTTTGAAGTAGGTCTTATAACCTTAATTTTAAACGAGAAAACTGAGGCCCAAATAAATGACTCTTGTTAAGTCATCATACAGCTAGGGATGGAGCTAGGATTTGAGCTTCTGACTTAAAAGTAGAGATTATTATATGTTTATGAAAACTTTCTCCTTTGCCGGAATTCATAGCCAATCTCTTCCCAGGCCCCTTTGCATTTGGGTATGTGCTTAGGTTCTGGTCAGTGGACTTTGAGACTTGCCCACTAAAATTCACTGGGAAAAAAATCTGTTGCATACAATCCTCTATTTTCTCTTTGCATTCTGGCTGGCTGGAAAGAAGACACTATACTCCTAGCATAACCCTGTAAGTCGCAAGTTGACAACAGCAGAGCCACAAGGTGGAAGGGGCCTGAGCCCCCAGCCAGGGACACCTGTATCAGACTACAGAGGCTGTAAGAAACTTGTATCAAGCCACTGAGATATAGACCTTAGTCTGTTACTGCAGTTAATATTACCTTAGTTAGCACTGCCTGTGTCTGATCCCAGTGTGTCTGAATTCAGCTATGAAGTGATGCTAAGAATGAGTTACCAGAATGGCAAAGCAGAAAAGATTAGCAACAGAATACATCAGGAAAAGCAAGGACAGCTTTCCAGAAAACAGAAATTGTTCTAAACAGAGTAAACTAACAAGCCAGTGGAAGGAGCAGCTAATTCTGACTCCCACGAAAAATGTATAAAAGTGTTCAACTTCCCATATCTTCACTAATACTGAGTGTCATCTTTTTCTTAAGCCTTTACCAACTGAGTATGGTAAAATAATACCCCATTAAATAATTAAATAAAACACAGTTAAATAAATTTTTAGTCCTCTTCCATTATATTTTTCAAAAACATTCTTTCTGGTCTCTGGAAGATTCTAAGGATATTTACTATCTTTAGTTAGCTTACATCATGCTTATTTTATATAATAGGGCTACTGGCTAATAGCACAGTAACTTGTGGATTTGAACTTACCATGAAAGAAGTCAGCACAAATTATTACATATTAATTCTCCTTAAGAAGTAATGAGGAGCAATGTGAGAGTATTAGAATTGAACGGATAATCTGTTTCTGCATTTATATATTCTAAATAATAAGTTGTGTGCTAATTAAATTCAGCCAAGGATTTAACTTTCTGCTTACTTGGATTTTTTTCCACACCTTTGTCATTTGCTTATTTTTGGTTTTGGCTATAAAATAGTGAGGAAAAAAGGATAAATATACAAAGAGGCTTAGAGGAAAAATAAAAGTAGAAATCTAATGTAGGCTGTCAAACCTGGGAGAAAAGGTTGAGACACAAATGATGAGCACAGCATGTGGAAGACAGGTACTAAAACAAGCATCCTTGTACTATTTGGGGAAAGATGTCACATTTACTGAATGCCTATGTACCCAGCACTGGGCAGGACCAGCTGCACACATCATTTCATCCCATCCTCACAACTCTTTGGAATGTTCAAAAACTTTTTCTTTCCTCTTTTTTTTGAAACATTGTCTTGCTAAATTGCCCAGGCTACCCTCAAACTTAAGGGCCTCCTGCCTCAGCCTCCTGAGTGGTGGGATTATAGGCATGCTTCATTCACCACACAGAACTGCAAAATCCAGAGAGAGAGAGAGAGAGAGAGAGAGAGAGAGAGAAACACATATTCATCAGATGGAAAGATTTTAAAAAACAGAAGACCAAAACTGGTTGGTTCAATTAAGAAGTGACATGTCCAGCCCCTTCATCTTGACTTGTTCTTGAAAAGGGCCCTTTTCTATCCTATGAATAAACTTCATCATATGCCCATTTTCCCACCAATCTTCTTAAATGCAGTGACCAAAACTGAGCCCTGGCTTCACATAAGAGCCACACCACACCTCAAATACAAAGGGAACATGAGAGAGGACCTCACACTACCTGCAGCAACAGCCAACAATCTCAGAACTTTCAACACATTTGCCGCTCTCCTTGAACCTCAGGGCTCCTTCCAGCCCTGCCAATATTTGCTTTGCTTTTGTTGTTAATGACACTCCTCTGAGCTTGGAGGGGAAAAATATCACTGAAAGCATACTGGAAACATCCCATCTTCCAACACAACTGGCTCCAAGTTCCTAAGGGTTAATTCAGGGCAGAGTCAAGCTGGTACCGACCACCACTCTTCTCTTCAGAGATTCGCATGAAGTTTTATAAACCACATATATCCAACTTTTTTTCTATGACAAAGTAATATGGAGTGACAAAACTAGGGAACTCTAAAACCAAAAAAGAGGAAGACTTTGTCGAGGAGAGATCACAACGAACAGAAGTGTGGTTGCCCAGCTTGAGAAAGGCAAGCACATGCAGAAGTGGGAGGCTTCATGCTTGATTCATTTTATTCTCCTTTCCCCCCTTATGCTTATTTGGCTTTTATGCATCATTTTTTCCTAAGAAGAAAGGCATAATCTTGAGATAAAAAATAGTAAATAAACAGTGAGAATAGAAAATAAGTTGAGTGACTATTATCATGATCAAACAAGGAAAGGAGTGGCCAAGCAAATTTTCATCTTGTTTTGAAAATGAAGAGATAAATGAGAAACTTGAGATACTATCCCACTCCTTAGCATCCACTAACATTTGGGTACTCCTATTTATTTTACTCCCTTTGCCTACTTTCTCTCAGTTTCCTAATCAATTTTATGACCATTTTACTTTTTCAAACCATCAATGATACCCTGAGGAAAGAAATGAGTAAATAAAAAGAAAAAACAAAAATAAGAAGATATAAAAATCATAGATATTAGCCTCAAAACTTCAAATTCAGGAGAATGTCCACCATCTGAGAGGCATTTACATACTAAGTCCAGTTGAGATCCTAGTTCATGTAGAAATAGGAAGGTGAGGAGATACAATTGCCCATATGATTTGTTATTACATTCTTTTTGTTGGTACCTAAAAATTGAATTCCCTTATGAGACCTGAATGAATGACTCCCTTTTATTTATAAACACACAAGCATGTTACAACACTCCCAGAAGAATATAAATCCACATGCCAATATCAACCATGGTTATATCCAAGGAATAAGAAATGCAAAGACAAATTCTATTTAATATTTAAATCAATATTGTTTGAATATTTTCAACTCATCAGGTATAATTTGGACATTCAAAGAATTAAAGGAAAGTGTAAATGTTGATGAGTAAACTTAGACACAAAAATATGTGCAAAATGAAATTGTTACAGAAACAATAACAAAACTGTCCTTTAAAACTGCCTTTTTATCTGTCTCTTCTTTTCTCTGCTGATTTTGTATCTACATTTTGACAGAGTAGGGGTGGGAGGTACCTCAAAGTCCTTTTCATACCGTCCCTCAAGTTTTGTCTTCATATACCCTCCCTGGAAAAAGAGATACTACATAGATCTTAAAGAAAACCAAGAAGCAACAGGTCACTGGATTAGAAAAAAACACAATGTTACACACATCTATAACTCTGACTTATTCTTTAAACAGATCAATGGAAGCAATCATTTACTTTTCTTCCAAGAGATAGCTGACGTAACTCTAACTCACTTATGGTAGCTTCTGTTTTGTTGACATGTAATTAGAGAAGTAATGGATCATTTGTCAAAACTTCAATGACTAAGGTTCATGGCCTTGATATGTCTGAAGCAATTTCTCAAGTAGATTGCAGGATCTTTTACCTTTGACTGTTGAAGCTACTTTTCTCAGCACTTCTAAACTCTTTTTCCTGAAATCTTGATTTTTATATCACCTATTTATTCCAAAGTGTACTATTTTCTCTCTCTTATTCCTCAGAGGCAGCCCAAATTCCTCAAGTGATATTAAAAACCTACATGATCTGTTTCTACCCCACTCATTCTTACTCCATTCCCTCCCTGCACCAACCCCGTGTGATCTACCCCACTGTTTGCCTTTCTACCTCCCACTCAAAAAGTACTCATCAAGGGAACACCAGACCTTTGAGCTGGGGAATGGCATCTGCAGAAGGAAGGAAAAGTTAAACTGAGATGTTTTCATAGAGATACTAGAGAGCCTTTTACAAAGAAGGCAATCAATTGTTTCTCGCCTTCGTATCTGACCACCTCCAAGGTAGTAATAATATTGCTAAGACAGGGAACATGACTGCAAATCCAGGCTCCAAAGTCAGCCAACGACATTAAAGTGTCAGTGCTACCAATTACAGAATGAACTGGAGCACATTCTTTGCTCTCTCTGCACCCCAGATTCCTCATCTCTAAAATGGAGATAACAATGACTATACCTACCTTCTAGAGTTCTAACAAAGATTGCTAGTTATCAAAATTAACATTAGGTGTTCAATTTTTTCTAATGAAATTGATTCCAACATTTGCTATAGAAATAATCTAAAATCTTTCCTTTTCTTCAGCTAATATCCTCAGAGACAGTAGCCTTAATTAAAATAACTTAGCTAGTTACTTTACTCTGGTGAACATTTATATAGTCACAATAATGCAAATTTATGTAGTCACAGTAATGTAAATTTTGTCTCTTGATTTTTAAATCAGCCTATGGTCAAAACATGGAGTAATTATGAGTAGAGAAAAAGAATGAAAAAATATTATAATAAAATAAGTTAGTAGGAATTTTAAAAGAAGATTGGTAAAAGGAGTGTTGTGGTCATTAGGTAGAGTGTTCTAGTTGACAGAAACAAAGCATAAGTGAGGGGCCTGGGGTCGTAGCTCAGTGGTAGAGCGGGGCTTAGCATTCAAGGGCTTGGGTTTAATCACCAGTGCCAAAGAAAGTATAAGTAAATTGTTAAAATTACAAAGGTAATCAATCAATAAAGTAACTGAAAGGGCCATGGGAGAAGTACAGTATAAATGAGCTGATTCTTCATCTACCATAGAAGAAAATCTACAGATAATAGAAAAAATTGGGAAAACAGTAAGTAGCAATGTAAGTATGTCATTTAAACATATGAAAGTAACCTATACAAAAGTGAGAGTAAATAATTTTAAAATAGTTTATTTAGGAAAAAGGTAAAGAAGACCAAGAGGGACAGCTATACTTTTTGTTACAAGTTCTTCTATATTACTGTGTTTAAAATCTACAACTGGATTTTGTTGATGAAAAATATATAATACAAAAAAATTATTTTCATTATACCAACTAAAAACCATAAAATTAGCCCTAACAAGAAATGTGAAAAGCCCACTTGGAGAAAACACTAAATCTCTACTGATATGAAAAAACCTAAAATATGATGAATTCCATAAATGTTTCTAAAAGAGAAAGTTTAATCAATGTCTATAATTGGCACTTCTCAGTTAATCTATAAATGAAATTCCAACAAAAATCCCAACTGGATTATATTTGGAACTAGACAAGCAATTCTAAAATTCAGCTGGAATTTAAAATATATATATGAAATGAGTCAAAGATTTTTTTTATTAAGAACAAGGAAAAAGAATTTGGCCTCACAGATATTTCAGAAGTAGACTAATAGATCTGGGGAATAGAATAAAGCACACAGCATTATGGACATCATCTTCTTCATTAAATATAGAAATAACCACCTTTAACAAAGCTAAATGAGAAATGGCACTGACTTTCCTACCCTAATGTTTTATTTGGGCTGCTTTTGCCAAGAGAATGACAACATTCAAATATAAACCCTGCTTCCTGAGGAGGAGTTCTCTCAGCTTTTTGGGGAAATCATTTTCTGTCCATTAGAAAGAAAGAACAAGGATATTAGTCTTTAAGTAGAATTTTGTCTTGTGGACAAAAGATCACAAACACGTTAAATTTTTGATCAATAAATTACCTTTGTAGAGCTAATTTATCCCAAATACAAGGAAGGGACTAAATAACAAGTGCATGCAGAGGAAGAAGCAGTACAAAGTCTAGGGTAGTTTTGATCAGGGGCAAGGGATGCCAATGTGGACTTCAAAACCAGTGTTTCCTTGTGAGAGATCATTTGGCTAACAAATTCCAATTGAGATTATTATTTTCTTACCTACTTATTACAGTTGCCTCTGGTCTCCCTTGTTCCAGCCCCATCCTTCCCTCTATCAGTCTCTAAACTGCTGTCCGAGAAATGTTTCTAAACCTAGAATCTGATTAATCTCTCCCCAGCTCAAAACCTTCTGTTGTCTTTCTCAATAATGTCCAAATCCTTTAACTTCAATTACCAGGTCTTTGTATAACAACTGGCCATTGCCTACTTGCTCATCATCAATCCTTCCTTATTCACTTGATACAGTCCTCCTCATCTTTCAAGAGTCAGTTCAAATGCCAGCTCCAGAAATCCTATGCTGACTTCTCCATGCTCCGGGGAACCCTGCTACAGTATTATAATCATATCAGCATGTTTCTGCACTGGACTGAGAGTTACTGAGAAAGGTAAATACTTGTATTCATCTTCATTTCCCTAACTAGCCCCTTATAAAATACTATATCTCTATTGACTATAACACTTAATTATTAGCAGTGAAGAATTCCACAAAAAGCAACTGTATACACAGAATTTAAATGACAATACATAAATGAAATCACAAGTATCAAATTGAGACAACTGAAGGTCTATCCATCCCTCAAAATCTGGGAACTGGAGGGCTTGACTATGGCCACAGATCTTCTCCATGACTTCAAGAAACCTGTGCACAGACTCTGTGCCTATTTTTTTCTCCCTTATAAAGGAATGAGATTGCTCTGGTTTCTCCCTGCTCTAGAAATCTAGGACTCATTCCTACAACGACATCTACCCTTCCATAAGGCATACATACACAGCATGCACACTACTGGCATGTAAGCCATGGAGAAATTAGTAACAGATGGTACCAAAGTGCTAAGTCAAAGTGGCACCCTAGAACAATACAATTTCCCTTCAATTTAAGTAGATGAAATGTACATTATCTTTATTTCTCAGTCTACATTATCTTACATTTCTATAGTCCTTTTTCTTTTATATCTTTCAAATGCTTTCAGGAACATTATACCAGTAATTCTTTTCACAATCCCAAGGTAAGCAAAGAAGTAGTATTGTTCTTTTTTTTTTTTTACTAAAAGGGAAGTTAAAGTTCATAGACATAACAAGGTTATAAAAATTTTGCCTTAGATGCCTCAAGCTTGTTCTGTTTTCTGATTTTATGTTACAATTCAAGTTCCTACCTTCTCTCAGTGTTGAGTCACTGAGACGGTTCTCTAGTTCCACCTCAAGAGATTTAGTGTGTTACACTGAATTCTTAGGCAAATAATACCTGCAGAAATAATTTCCTAGGTGTATACATAAACACAAAATGTAGGATCAAATATATGTTTTACATTTAACAGTTTTGTGAGTTAGGATATGCCACCAAAATGCAGGTGTCTTTTCTCTGGTCTTCCTGCCTCTCAATGAATATTTCTCAACTTTATAATCTTGTCAATTGAAATATTACTGTTTAATAATGCAACCGAAGACTCCATGAGAATTCAGAATCTATTAATTTTACACACTCCACATAATTTAAGGTGTTCCTCTTAAAACTGACCTGAAATTCAGAAGAAATATCTCTTGAAAAATTGCCTTGCTGCCAACTGAGGTAATTTTAAAACTAAGATGGACAGTCAGTAAAGAAAATGTTTCATTCAGCAAAATAAATTATTAAATCAAATCTAAGAAAATCTTTTAAGTAAAATATGAAATACATGCTCAATTTTAAAAACTGTAGTAAAACCATCTATATGTAAACACATCTACTTCAAAGAAGATGCTTATGTGAGTCAACTCTAAAAGCTTATACGACTAGAAAAATTAATTGATTCCTATAATATTTAAGAATTGGAACTTTATTTTAACTTTACTCTTAAAGAAGATCTTTTATATAGTGGAAGTAAAAGAAGTCATTTTCATCACTACTTCCATGATGTATAAAGCAAGACAATCCTGATATCATATTATACAATTTGATTTACTCTTAAATCCTGTAAACAAGAGTTCTGAAACATACTAAGAGCCAAATTTGAAATGAGAATTCCTCTGACAGACTGCGTATGGGAGTACATCAAATCTGATCCTATTTCTGTATAAAACCTCCTTTCCAGGCTTGGAAAATCCAGGTTTACTCAGGAAATCTCAACAATGGTACAATTTCTATTTCTGAATAAAAAGCAAGCATCACTGTTGACACTATGACAATGCCACACTGAAGCTGATACCATAAACTAGCAACATTCTCCAGATAGGCTCTCAGATCAAGCACTGATGTGATAAAGTTACATTTGAGTCTATGTACATGGATAACCGGAAATGACAGACGAATTTCAGCTTGAGGATAAGTTTACAAGACATTTCTTGACATGTCATTTATTCTGTCTGACCAGGAAGGAACATTTCTTATAATTCAAGAACAATCTCCATATATTTTAAATTTCTAATCTCTTAACTCATACTTTAGAATGTTTCCCTCATGCTCCTGGAGCTGACAGATAGACTCTGAGAACATGATACATGAATTCTGCCTCCATTTTATCTGTGCTGAATACTTATGCCATTCCAATTTATAAAGCCAATTATTTCCAGGAGCTGTGACTATCTCTAATTGATAAAAATTAGGAATCTTTCTCTCTAGATTACTGTAGAAAGTTAAAATATAACTTTCTTCATCATTATTCAAAGTGAATAAGACTTGCCAATGTTTAAATTAAAATCCACTGTTTCTAAGTGTCAGACAAATGACATTTCTAAGCATGTCTGTGTTCCTCACTAATCATCTAAGAATACAAATACCACTTTATTATAATCATATATTTTCAATCTGTCAGCATGCAAATTCTACCATTATAAAAATACACATTTACAAGGAAAACCCACTTTTACCTAATCAAAATATTTTACTACCTTTTCATTCCATATTGAAATATATCTCAAATATATTGTGAAGAATTCAAATAAATCTTAACTAAACATGAAATAAAAAAGAAATGCTCACCATCTTTTTCTAGAACTATTACACTTACCTTAAAATTAGTAGTATAAGTCTTACCTTTTTCTGGACTTAAGTTTTTATACACTTCAAAGTCTGCCATTAAATTTAATAATGCTACACATTATTGGCCAGAGCAGTGAAATTTCTCTAAAAGCAAAGCCTTTTTCTCATACACGTCTCCAAAAAGGGGAAGGGGGAAGGCAAAGAAATCCTTAGCAGCCCCTAGAACTTGGCTCATGCTTCCTTTTATAGCATGATGAGATCTTCACAATCCAGGCTTTACAGTGTGGAGAATATAAATCCATGAGATGTGATCACAGAACTTTGTCCCAAAGTGAAAAGCACAGCCAGATAAGCACACTGGAAGCATCTGCTCAGGGCTGCTGCTGTTGTGGGAATGCAGGCGCTGTGGCTACTTTGAGTATGAGACTTGCATGCTAGTGCAGCACTCAGAGCCCTCAAGGCATTATGCACATTTAAGGTCTGGAAAGAGTGGATCTTTAACCATCAAAGAAACCTTCCTCACCTATGGAGGTCACTGAGAGATACTGATTACCATAGGAGTGACGCAGGCTGAATGCAAAAGCTGAACAAGCACACACACTAAGACACACAGAGGCACACGTGCTCTCAGAAGCAAACATCACTCCATCAGAGGCAAACATGACCCATTAAGAAATGAGCTATGTTTGGTCCCCTGCACTATAGGCTACTTTTGTGGCAGTCAGGTTAAGTGTATATTTATTCAAAGTGTTGCAGCTTTTCCTTGTTCTCTGTCCTTATTCCACACATAAACATAGCAATGAGCACAGAAGAGACTGGAATGTTTCCAATTTAGAAGGAAATGAGGTTACAGTTTCAAAATGCTTAAGCACTGAAGGCTACTTTTCAGGGAAAAAAATTACATGTCTGTGAGCAAGGTAAATAGCATGAATGGGTCTGAAAAAGTCCACTTTTAGTGAATGAACCAGCATATTATTATAGTACAATTTTCCCTGAAATATATAAAAGCACTATTTGCAAGTCTAATCAACTTCTTTAGAGAGATAGGTAGAGAGACACACCTTCTCATGTGCAATATACTGTTGTCTCACATATAAACATTGTAACTAGGTCTTTCCACTCTGAGCATCAACTCCCTTACTCCCAGAAATCAATTTCTAATTACCAAACCTTATTGCCATTTTCTTTTCCCCAACTTCAACTCACCCCAACCCATCTGTGCCCCCTGGAATTCCCAGCATCTCCCATTCTACACAGTCTAGTTTCAGCCCTTTCCTCCATTCCCATCAGGGCCACCCCACACAGATTGCTAGCCCATCCCTTGACTCCAAGGTACAAACTCTATCCCAATCCCTACTTATATGTTCTGCAATTTGCATACCACATCGCCCAGTTTCCAAACTCCACTACTTACTCTTAAATGCTTCTGAGAAATTTGAACGTCAAAGGTGTCCATCTGTATACAATTAGAACAGCTCTCTTGCAGGATTGAATCTACATAACATTCATACACAGCTGTACAGGGTAACCATTAGGACCTTAGAAACCTGCAAGACTGACATACACAACGATAAAAAATAACTCTTAAAAATCTATCTGCTGGGCCAGGTTTTTAGCTCAGTGGCGCTGCACCTGCCTGGCAAGCGTAAGGTCCTAAGTTTGATTCCTGGTACAGAGAGAGAGAGAGGGAGAGAGATCAAGAAATCTATCTGCTTAGTTTCAAATCCTCTCACTGCCACCAACTAGCCGTGCAGCTGGATAAGTTACTCAAATTCTCTGCTCCTTGGTTTCCTTATTTATACAATGGACATACTAATATGACTACTTCAAAATGTTATTGCAAAAATTTAGTATGCATAAGATGCTTGTCATCATAACATTATGTATCATTATCATTAGTATTATTAGTCTCGAGATTCTTTACACCCACCCAGAAAAACAGTGCACTTTTTTGTATAAACTAACCAATAGTTTGGACACAAAGCAGCACCCCAAAATTAAGAGTTATCTCAGACAGAGGATATAGTTCACTGAGGAGATGCAGAGTACAAGCCCCAGTAATGCAAAAGTGAAAAACTAACAGATAAATGATAAATAGATAAAAATATTCACAGATACTTAGATAAAAATAACAAAGTAAGTGGCCACTGATTTATTTAGTATGAAGAAAAAATGGCTGTCCCAGGTGGAGACAGGGGGATGAGTCCCCACAGTCTCGGGCCTGACTCTCCTGATGACGCAGAAGGTTGTGGGAGAATCAGATAGAAACTGAAAGCGTAGAAACAAAGTTGTACTTTTATTCAGCAAGCATGCAAGAGTACAGCTGCCTTCTGGCAGAGAGACAGGCAGGGGTGCCCGAAACAGAGCCACCATTGCAGGGGGGCTCAAGATGCTGGTTTTCTAGTAGTTGGGGCCTATCCTGCCTCTGGGCTGAGGGCGCCCCTACTTGATTGGTTAATGATTAACTTAGTTTATTATTAGGGACAACAGGGAAGGATCTTTTCAGGGGCCCTTTATATCTTAGGGCCAAGGTTCTTTTTTTCCTTTTGATCTTTGCAAACCAAGCTTTGCAGGGGAGGTGCAACTTCAGCAGACTATCAGCTTTCTATGGGTGGTTAAGCCTGTTCTGCCAGCTATCTGAACTCCTTTGGGGAAGGGCTCATCTCTCCCTGCCTAGGGGTCTCTATCCCTACAGGGCTATAGACTTTTCTATTACATGGAGACTCAGGTTATGGAACCCCCAAGACATGAGCTCACTTCCTTGGCAACATCTCCAAACAGAACTTGGAACCCTTGTTAATGGGTATCACAATCTGGTAACAGCCATCTCCCAAGTGAGCTTGGCCAGGGACAGTCAACAGCGAACATGCTGAGCTGCTTCTCAGGACCCCAGGTAGAGAAAGTATCTGTGAAAGATTAAGAAGATGGCTGACTCCATCAAGATTCCACATGACTGTCACAGACAACCCAGGAACAGTCTCCCCGGGAGTGACCACCAGTGACCTACCAAAATCAAGGTACCCCAGTGAAGTCTCCCTAAGCCCAAATACCAATGGCACAGAAACTGGAAAGAGCATGGGGCAAGTATCACCAGGCCCAGAAACACCCAGTAGCTCTGGGCAGGCCTCCCCAGAGCCAGGCACAGAAAACCTAGAGAGTCAAAGTCCAGGAGGGGAGTCCAAAGTCACAGCCACCAGCCCCCGAGAGACACTGAAAAGCCTGGTGTACATCCATCCAGGCCTGGCTGCCACTATTGGAAACAACTTCACAGAGAGCCTTGCAGAATCCTGGCCAGGGTGGTCCCTGCAGGCAGTCAGGCAACTCTCATTGTCTGAGCCCTGCCTGCCTATTTTCCTGGGCAGCCAACCTGTCTATGGTCCCTTCTTCCCAGGCACCTCCACCACCCACACCTTTACCTGATTGGCCCTGATTTTAGGAAGAGACATCATGACAAGGTCTCTTGAGAATTCCATCCACTTTGAGGGCCTGTGTGATAAAGATCGAGATGTGTGGTGTTTGGACAATAAACAGCTTTTTACCACACACTAGGTAGAGGAGGATGGAGACCAGTATACTGTGTTACCTCAGTTGTAGTTAGAAGAGGCCATTAGGCTTTCTGAGCTAAAGAAAGATTCTGAGCTCTTAATTCATTCATTGCCTTGTATACCAGAACATCCTAAAGTGCCTTGTCCAGGAGGAGAGAAATCCATCCACCACAGAGCTGCAGGCCACTGGAGAAAGCTGTATTATGTGAATGGCCACACTTTTCAGGCCAAACGCTTCAGCAGGCGAGCTCACTGTGCTGTCTTCACAGACCGTGTAGGGGGACTTGGCCACCAGGTATATAAGTGCACCAACTGCAAACTCTCAGTTCACAAGAAGTGCCACAAACCTGTCACAATTGAATGTGGGCAGCATTCTTTATCATCAGAGCCCATGGTGCCAGTCGATCCATCATCCATGGCTTCAGACCCTGCAACACAGCAATCCCACATAACCTTTCAACTCATGAGGCTTTATTTTAGAACAAGTTGATGAAGAGAATGAGGCAGGGAACACCAGGGAAGGTGGCAAAGCTTCATCTGGTCTAGGTCTTGAGGACTTTGACTTGCTCCATGTGATTGGGAGAGGAAGTTATGGGAAAATACTGTTAGTCCAACTGAAAAAATCAGATCATACATATGCCATGAAATCAGTGAAAAAATAGCATTTCTACATTCATCGGGTACAGAGAGAGAGGTGCATTCTACAGCAGACATCCAATTATCCTTTTCTAGTTGCACTGCATGCTTGCTTCCAGACAAAAAGCAGACTGTTCCTTGTTCTAGACTATGTCAGTGGGGGAGATCTACTGTTTCATGTGCAGCAACAAAGCACACTTCCTGAAGAACATGCCAGGTTTTACTCTACAGAAATCGGTTTAGCAGTCAACTATCTTCACCAGCAAGGAATAATTCACAGAAATTTAAAAATGGAAAATGTATTACTGGACTCAGAAGGGCACATTAAACTCACCAATTATTGCTTGAGTAAGGAAGGCTTACAGCCAGAAGACACGACCCACACTTTCTGTGGCACTCCTCATTTCTTGGCTCCAGAAATTATAAGAGAGAAAGATTACAGTTTTGGTGAGGACTGGTGGGCTCTGGGAGTGCTGATGTATATGATGATGATTGGAGAGTCTCCATTCCATCTTGATGAGTGCTCTGATACCCCTTAGGAAGACTCAATCAAGAATCTCTTCCAAGTAATTTTGGAAAGAGACATTTTCATACCTCGTTGTCTGTCTGTACAAGCTGCAAGTATCCTAGAGGGTTTTCTGAACAGGGACCCAAAAGAACGACTGGGTTGTCATCCTCACAGGGGCTTTGCTGATGTTCAGGAGCTTCCATTCTTTCAAAATGTAGACTGGGACATGACGGAGCAAAAGCAGGTGGTGCCTTCATTTTAACCAAATATCTCTGAGGGATTCGGTTTGGACAACTTTGATCCTGGATTTACCAACCTGTCTGGCTCACCCCAGATGATAACGACATCATGAGGGAGCTTGGTGGATATGAATTTGCAGGTTTTGAGTATATCAATCGTCTTATGATGTACGAAGAAGAAGGGGTCTGATCCTCATTTTTCAACTATGCATTTTGCTTATGTTGCCATTTAATGCTTGGAAAAACTTGTTACCAGCCTGGATAGAATTAACCATTTCAAAGTTGTTTGGAAGCTAATTTTAATTCATTGTTTTGAAGTTATATTTAGATGTAATACGTGATTCTTATCGTCTATAGTAGAGAATATGGAATTTTTTGTTCATAGATTAGATTTTTATGAACTGATTTAAATAACAGTTAACTAAAATTAAATTAAACTAAGATTGTACCATTATAACTTATTTACATTTAGATGATGATGGTTACCTTTCACATCCTTGGCATAAAAATGATACTAAAACAGAAGAATGATATATAGCATCCTAATTTTAGCTAACAGTCTAGTTTTAAATTAAGAATGATTTAAAATTTGTAAACATTTAATAAATTATCTTCTAATCTTTTTCAGATGCCCCATTTCATGAGAAATATTACTTTTCCAAAGCTTGTAGTCATGTATTGTCTTTTCTTCATATAATTTAGTTTGAAACTAATGAAAACATCAAAGGAAAATATTTATATACATTTGCATGTTCATTTCCAAGGCATGTATGTTCCTCTTAATGCCTGGAAGTTGTTTTAAAACAAAAAGCAGTATTCACTACATAAACTTATAGAGAATTCTAACATGTCAGAAATATGTTTAGGATCTTGCTTTTAAGTGTTGCTCTTTTTTCCATAGGGCATTTCAGAATGTAGAATAATTTCCCAGGGTGTTTGTTTACCAAGTTTATTACTGCGCCTACATTAGAATTCTTTTGGGCTTTTGAACCTCATTTTGAGAAACACTTTCTTCAAGATATTCTTTTGTCCTCCAGTTAAATAGTAGAAAGTGTGTTCATGATATAATATTTTAAGATGTTACAAGCAGAAATTTACAACTTTATGAACATTTTTGAACAAATTTTACATGACTGACTTCATTAGATACCTTCCTTGTTCCCCTCAACAAAATCTTATCAGTTTTCTGCCAATGATATCCAAATGATGAGCATTTTTCTTTGTTGAGGTTTTTACCATTGTTCAGGGTGGTCTTTTGCTTTTCAATTTCTTAAGTAATAAGACTAACTGTATATTTTATAGAGATCAGCATTACAAATATGTTTTCAACTATTTTTGTAGTATTTAAGTGTTACGTCAGCTCTTTTCATGTCATATAGAAATTGTCTCAAAATACTCTTTAGGGGAATAGTCAGTTTATAGTCAGAATGGCTGACATTCTGGTGTTCTAAAAAAATTATTTTGCATAATCCTATAGTCAGATCATTTTATGCATATGTAATTTGGGTTAAATTTCAAGTACTGTGTTCAGCACTGGTATATTTACTGTATACATTTGCTTTGTTTTGATTTTTGTCATGTAGAACACTGACTTGGTCATCATAATGTAATCTGTGTTGTGTTCTTTTTTCATGTTACAGCCTTTAAATAAAACATTTAATATAAATTAAAAACAAAAACAAAAAAACCAAATCCTTAACTTATATTTTGACCTTAACATGTAGCAAGTACAGAAATTTGGAAACTTTTGATCATTATAAGGTCCATATTTTATCATGTATGAAATTTTGATGCAATGTAATTATCATTATATTATAAAACAGTAATGTGTCAAAAAAAAAAGAGTTATCTCAAACATAGTCACTCCTGTTAAATAATTAAAATGTTTACTTCTCCCAGGCAATCTTGTATGAAAAGACAATGGTGTTTCCATAATACAAAATGAGTATCAAAAAATGAATTTCTAGTTTCTTTGGCTGCCCAGAATCATAGATGTCCAGAAAGCCACAAGTATCTTTGAGTTAATCTTCCACTCAATCCAAGTAAGAGATGGAACCAAAGTTTTTCCAAGGAAGGTTTGGAAGACCTTCCTTCCAAGGATGCTGCACCCAATCCAATTTTGAGGTGCCACTTCAGGGGAGAATCAGCAGATAATCCCTCTCTTCTAGCCCTTGAAGCATCCCCCAGCTTCTCCATGAAAAGACTGCCATGCAGGATTGGACATGGAGCTCAACAGCACAACAAAGGCAGAATTATACCTGAATGGGTCTCATATACCTCTGAAGACCAAACCACTCACACATCTAGGGTGAGCATTCGGTGATTTCACAAGGCAGGTATGGCCCGCGAGTATGCATTTGACCACAAAGGGCACCCATGTATTTTTGAGACCCAGAAATATCTACTCTATTAAATATTAAATCCTTCAGCAGCAATAATCTATTCAGCCCATTAAAAGACTCGTAAAACTTAAACACCTAAGGTCAGCAGGGGCATATCTCCCTAATAACCACATCTCCCTAATCACTTTCCAGTATTCTCCCAACAGAAGGTTTTATATAATGTCAAGATGAGGCCAACAAGCTTTGAGTAGTGGTGCTTCTTCTGGAAAACCACTTCGATAACCAGACAGCCTCAGAAGTTAAACTTTTGAAATGGAACCCTCATTTGAAAAGTTTGAGCTTTTCCAGATTAGTTCTAGCACAATATTTGGTGTATAGTAGTTACCTTACAGATGCTTATTACCCTCCTCTCTTTTTAATCCTTAGACCTAATACGGAATTATCTTCACCAATCAGGTGAGAGAGAAAAGCATGTCTGAGTTTGATTTTAAACTTACCATGAGTGAATGACTTTAAACCCCATCTGACAGCATTTTCCTCATCTTTTACACCTGAATTCTCTTTCTGGTTTCTCAAGGAAACATCACAGAGTAAAAGAAAAAAACAAGGCCTTTGAAAGCAAATAGATCAAGGCATAAGTCTTGGACTTTTCCCTAACTCACTGTCATCTTGGGGAAGTGATGGGTAAGGATAATTTTGAATTTCAGGTACAAATAACTTTTTAGTTATCGGTATGTCCCATGTAATATTTCCTGTATTATTTGTTAAATCTGACAACCCTCATGAAGGGGCCTCTCTAAGCTTCTAAGAGTAAATATCATCTGGGAATTATAGCATATTTCTGAGTAGTAAATGAGTCAGTAGAGAGCCCTAGCCCCAGTGTCTCAACAAGTAAATATTCAATAAATAAAAGCTAAGGCAACAAGTGAATGGCCACCCCAATACTGGTTTGGCATAACTTCAATCAAGTCTCAAATGAAAGAGGTCTGTCCTACACTCTCCCCCCTCTCAACCCTACCATTGAAAAACTCTGAACTGAGACCAACTCAGAGTGAAAATGTGGACTATGTCAGACCCTGGAATTCCCAGGTCCAACTAAAACACCTAACACAAACATGGCAGCCATGTCACTACATGAGGCGATTCTTATGGAAGCTACAACTCATCCAACACATCTACAAAAGCATCATCCTCTCATAGCTTCATAAAAATTCCACAAGAAGATATATCAGGGTTAATATCTTAAAGGCAAGACTGATATTCAAGTCAGACAAGGTGTCCAAGATCACAAAGCTCTGATGGAAACAGAATTCACACCAAGCTGACGCCAGGGCCAGGCTCTTCCCACCAGTTCCATGCTTCAGGTCATGGGAACCATCTATAATGTTTAGTCCCTAACTTCAGAATTCCTCTTATTTTTTCTCAGTTGGATAATATTCCCATATAAAGCTAAAAGTTGTGTCTCTGCCTTAAAAAAAAAAGAGATGCTTATTAAGAAAAACAGTTTATAAAACTATAATTCCAAATTATTCACTCAATTTTTAAAGCATAGGCCCAGTTTTCATCATAAGATACAAAGTAATACAAAAGCTAGTATAAGGCAACCACTCATCCAGACAGTCTCTAGGCTC
Source organism: Heterocephalus glaber (assembly GCF_000247695.1). Next base: position 33,257,942 of record NW_004624730.1, read on the forward strand.
TCCTAAGGCTGTCCTCTGGCACTCTGCTCAAAACATAAGTATTGAGGTGAAGAATGGATTTCACAGGAAATTCCACACTCTGTTTGTAGACTAAATTGAGAGCATAAATTATAACATGTTTAATGAAAAGATATCAAGCAAGATGCTGCAAGATTTATAAAAATGACCACACTAAATTTAGTCAATAATCATTATAGCTGGAATAGAATGCTCTCAGAAATAATCAGAAATATAAAAATCTGTGTGCATGGATATTTCTCTGGTATTTGTTATAAAAATAAGTAAATAAACATGTCTATCAATAAGGGAAAGAGCAAATAAAATACACGTGCACACTTTGGAATACTTGTTTGTAAGACACTGCTAGAGAATATTTGACATATCCAGTTAAAAAGGAAGATACAAAATATATATGCAACATGATTTTAATTATGTAAAATACATGTCATACATAGAATAAATATTATAAAACTACATGGTAAGGGTTATTACAGATTATCTTTAGGTATTTTACTTCCTTTATATTTGACCATAAAGTATTTTAATTTTTTAGAATGAGCACTATTTCTTTTAAATCAAAAAATTACTTTTTAAAAAGTATTGCCAGTTTAGTAGTACCCAGCTAGAGAGAAGATGACCTCTTCCCACTGGTGCCCTGTAATGATAGAGAGCTCGCTGAGCATTGCCAAGTCTTCTGAAACTCGTACTATGTTCCAGACACTGTTACTAGCCTTGTACAAACCTTATTTCATGCTTACAGTGCCCTTATTAGGGAATTAGGTACAGTCCTTTCAATAGTTTCAGATGTGAAAACTGAGACAGAGAGAGATGAGGTAACTTTCCTGAGATATTCAGCAAGTGAGTGATAGGCCTTGGATTTGAATCCCCACAGTCCGGGCCTGGAGTCAGCAATTCTCACCAGACAAAGCAGTGCTGTGGTTTGGATCTCACCATCCCTCAGATGCCTGGGTGTGGAAAGTTTGGTCATCACCTGCAGTGCTACTGGGAGGTGGTAGAGCCGTGAGGAAGGAGGCCCAGTGAGAGGAGTTCAGATCATTGGAGGCCTGTCCTCCAAGAAGATGCTGGGACCCTGGCCTACCCTGTCTCTGTTTTGCTTCCTGATCTCCATGGGCTAACCAACTTCCTCCACCACATGCTTCCATCATGATGTTCTGTCTCACCACAAGCCCCAAAACAACAGGCAAACCAACCATGGACTGAAAACTCCAAAGCCGTGAGCCAAAATAAACCTTCCCTGAACCCCACATAAAACCACAAGTTCTCAATATAAATTATACAATGAAAATCATCAATGTAGCTATACAAACATATAAAACCAAAACAGAATCTTCCAATAAGCACAAACCCATAGAGCTAGATGCAAAGAAATCCCCAAGTGGATGCTCCTGGAGATATTCCCAGGATAAGTAAACACATTTTCTTTCATAAAACAGGAGGTACCTACCACTGCATTAGCATTCTGTCTGAACCCCTTTACTTAGTCCCTAGAATGATGTTCCAGATTATTGTAGGGACACTGGTCACCAGTCCTTTGGTAAATCCTCTGACCACTCAGGGCCATCTGTACTACTTACTGAGCTATCCTGAGTAATATCTAGCTATGAAGCAGTGGACAGTATTATCCCATTCCTTGGCCTGTGTGTATCAGAGTTAAAAGAAAAAAATAAAAGAGCTAACTGAAAGGTTAGCAACTCTAGCCTCTGGGTGACTGTGAATAATCCATGGGATAGACTGGAAATCTGCTCTCAAGTTTATATTTAACAATGGACTCAACTGCCTAGATTAAAGCTATAGCCATTGCAAACTTGGAAATGGATGAAAGAGAGTAGGGATTATATATCATCAAGTCAAAGAAGACCAACACAGTAGAAACCTTTGGCCTTTTAAGGAAATCACTATTAGATGAAGCTCAGAATTCCCTGTCAGGACCATCCCAGAAAATTGCTAGAATTTTTGCATTAAGCCCTAAGGAACAACTGAAATACTACTATGAGCTCATTTTCAAAGAAAAAGTTAAGGTGTTCCCCAAGCAAAAGTACATACAATATACCTAAGTGCTCAGCAACAGAAAGAACTGTCATCTTGTCACTCCTGCCTGGTGCTTTTCCTGTAGTCTAAAAATTCCTTTCAGGAACACCTCCATCAAACGAACTTGGTCAAATCTATATGAAGAAATCATCTTCCTATCACAGGCAAGGAAGCTAAACCTCAGGAACTCTCCATGATTTCCCCACAATCATAAAAACAAGTAACTGGGAGGAGAATTAGCTGAAACTGAGACTTCTAATTTAATCCCAGTGTTCTTTCTCCATACATAGTTACCATACAGACTGCCAGGAACAATTAATGGCTAGACCACAAAACAACACAGGATAACCAAACACTTCCAGTTGCAAAACCCAGTGCACCACCAAAAGTTCAGTTGAAAGCAAATGAAGACCTGAAGGTTTTCAACCACTGCCTGCTAAACAAAGGCTGAGAATGGCTAAAGTGAGGGTTTGTTCAGACAGCAGGTTTACCAATGCTGGTTTATCACTGGCGAGATGTAACTATATGTGCTAGTGTCACAGAACATGTCCTATGGATCACATATCCTTGTCAAATAAACCATTTTGGACTTCTCCTACATTAAAAACCTGACATGTGTCAGTGGACAGTAATTGCTACACAATTTTAAGCATCTGAATCCCCACGCAGAGCATTGTCCACATTTAATTTTGCTATGTTTCACAGGACAGAGATGAGCCACTCTTTAGGCCAAGTGCCTTTTTGAAATGATGTTCCATTGATGATTTATTGATCCTCTCCTTCAAGACACTTGACTTTGAAATAAACGTTTCATTATTTGTTTGAAAGATTTGACTGTTTATCAACTACGTCACTTTAAATTTTATCGGGTACCATAAAAATTCACAGGCACATCACTGTCAATGATGAAGGTGTCAACATAATTCAAGACAAGGTCCTGGGTAGGCTCAGCATTTGATTTCAGCTTGAGCAAACCATGAAAACAACTGAGACCTCACTGGCAAGATTTTATTCACAGGTCCTGTAAGAAACCCAGCAGCTTACAACCAGTGAACACAGAAAGGATTTGAACAATCACTTCTCGGCCTTTTGGCTAAGATCAAGTGTAGAAAGGACTTGAACTGCCCCTGGTGAAGACCGAGAAATGTGAAAATTCGATTGACATTTGGGGTTTGTGAACTCATATTCATACATTAAAAAAAGTACTCAGACTTTTTAAATCAGGATCTATTGCTTGAATAACTTCCATCAGTTCTCGTAAGTGTTAATTATACCATTAACAGAAGGGAATTAACCAGAGATAGGTAGCCACATGGACCCTCTAATGGTTGTTGACAATGACACATAAAACAAATATCTACCCTCAGGGCTGAAACTTTCATTAGAATCTCAAAGCTTAAGTAGTCACTTATTCAAACCTTCCCCATAACACTCAGGATGCAATTTTCCCCTGAATAGAGAAGCCCCTCTTCCTCCCTTTTGGGAATAGAAGCTGGAAAACAGAGTGTAAAAGTCCAGAATATCCCTTCATGTTTGTACCCTCCAGCTCTCTAGCTAAAGGAGGACTGTTTGCTTGCACAATAACCACATTTGAACACATCTGATAAGTTAAAATAGGACATTTTACTATACCTTAATCTGACATCCCTGAGCTTAATAAAAGGTAAATGATGCTATCTACCCAGGCATGTCTTGGTTTACAGTCAGTCAAATAAGAATTGTATTATGTGCATTCAAATAGAAGACACTCGAGGTCATCATAATGCAAAGCCCTATGTCTGGTAATACTGATAACACAGATAAATATTCATCTGTGCACATGCAGACTGATCCATAAAGAATCCGAACACAAAATTAACCATTGTGGGGAGGGGAGATTCTAGGTAATTAAAAAACCTCCCTTCTCAATAAAGCTCTACTTAGTATGAAAGGAGTTGGAAGCAGCCCAGATCCCCTGAATACAAAGTCAATACCCATAAAAGTACAGGCCCAAGAGACAGCAACCACATCTCTGGAAAAATCTCTCCAGGTCAGCCTAGCTGAGGAAGGACTAACTCCTGTTTCAGAACAATGAGGTCCCTCCAACTCCATCAAACTTCAGGGCTTTCTCCCTTGTGCAGCAAACCAAAGATCCTCCTGAGAGCAGGACAGGTCATCAAGGGACTACATGACCACAGACATCTGCAGGACTAGAAGAGAAATGTGCTCCTCTCAAAATCCAGTTCCACAGGAGACTGAAGTAGGAGGATTGTCATGAGTCCAAGGCAAACTTGAACTACATGGTGAGTTCAAGGCCAGATGGAACTGCATCGGGAGACCCTGTCTCAAAAAACAAAACAACAACAACAACAAAAATCCAATCTCATTCAGCCTAGAGAGGATATCCTAATAACAAAACATAGCTGGACATGATGGCACATGTCTGTGATCCCAGCACTCAGGGAGGCTGAGGAAGGACAATTGCAAGTTCAAGCCTAGCCAGGGTAATCTGGCAACTTAGCAAGACCCTGTCTCAAAAAAATAATTTTTTTTAAAGGGCTGAGGATATAGCTCAGTATGAAGGCCTTAGGTTCAATCCCCAGTACAAAAGAAAGGAAAAAAAATCTAATAACAAGCTATGTCCTCTAGAGGAAGAATGTCTTAAATGAAATAGGCAGAGAGTCATCAGCCCCTCAAGAAGAAAACGAAGAAAAGAGATTGTACTGACCCTTCTGGTAACAACTGTCAAGATGTCACAGCTCACAGTGCTACTGCAACTGTCTAAATTCCTAACTTAAATTACTCTACAGAAATGAAAAATCAGCTCTTTTCTCTCATTGATAAAATAATAGGTGGCTGTTCTCCACAGCTTCAGTGGCACATTTTCACACATGTTGATACCTTTTGCAGTGTCTCCTCTAAATCAAATCACTTCTTTAGCTTTTCTCCTGATATTATATTATTTTCCCCTTGACAGCCCTGATTTATTAGGTTTTTTCTTCTGGCTAAAAGAATCCTAACATGAGGAGAGGACACAGTAACAGAGAGGACCGTGGTGTAAATCCTTAAATCAGGACACTGACTGCCTTGTCATTGATGTGTCCCCAGGGCCTAGGAGGGACCAGAAAAGCACTGAGTACCAGGAAGGTCTAAGAGCAGGAAGACCCACCTGAACTCAGAAACTCAGATTCCACATAGTTCCCTAACTCCCAGGTAACTTCTTTACCTTGGGCAAAAAGGACCTAGACCCCAGAGGATCACTGGGGGATTTCAAACACTGGGTGCAAGAAGAATACCAGTGGCTGGAATTCTGGAACATGTAAGGGTAAGGGAATGATTACTGGTAGTCTTTTCTCTATAAAAGGAAGAAGATTCAGATGGAGACTACTAAATGACAGTTCCATTAAGGTAGACATGACTACTTGTTAAAGTTTTCCAAATAGCTTTCTAGTTAATAATTATGCCCAGAGATTTAAAACAGAGAGAGCTTATGACATCAAGAGAAGGAAGAATTCCTTAGGAAAAAAAGAAAAGACAAGTTAGTTCCAATTCTAGAAATAATTAAACACAATGGGGGAAGAGTTAAAGAGCATGGAGTTGTTGGAGGTGATGTAACACCATCCAATATGGAATCAAAGAACTGAATTCAAATCTTGATTCCACCAGAGAGCTCAGCAACAAAACCACGCTATTTTAAATCCAAGTCTCGGGGCTGGGGATTTAGCTCAGTGGTTTCACCGCCTGCTGCACAAGCGCAAGGACCCAAGTTCGATCCCCGGTACCAAAAATCAATCAATAAATAAATCTAAGTCTCAGTTTTCTTCATCTACAACAATTCCTTCAAGAACATATTTAAAAGTTCTGGGCTCAAAGAATATCAAGATAGCAACAGAAAGGCATTAAAGCAAACAGAGGGCCCTTCGAAAGCCACACACGTGAAGCCGTCTCTAACCTTAAGAACTTGGTAGAATTTATGAAGCCTTAACATTAATTCCACATTTGTTGCTTTTGTCTTCTGAGGTCTGTTTCCATGTAGGCACCAGTTAAGAAATAAAGTCTTTTAAAACAAAAAGACTTTAAAAGAAAAACTAAGGGGCTTTACTGATGCTAAATTTATTTACATAGATAGCTGCACCATGATTATAAAATATCCCTGTTTTAGGGAATGCACACCGAGGCACTTCATAGCAAAGAGCCAGAAGGTATGCAATTTATTCTCAAATGATTGAAAAAAGTATGTGTTTGTGTATGTGTATGTGTCCACACAAGCGCATGTATGTGTATAGAAAGAGGGTATACAAGTACACAATGATAACCTAAATTGGGTAAAAGTTATCCTAACATAAAGGTCCTGTGTGAGCCTAGAGGAAAGAAAAGGGAAGCAAGAAGGTAGCAGCAGAGGCAAAAACTGTAAGCTCTATACAGATAAGGGCCATTTCCAGTTGGCTAACTGCTAAATCCTCAGCAAGAACCTAGGTCAAAAACTATTCAAAGCATGAAGAAGAAAGGAGCAACATCCCTTGTCTCAACTAGGGGTATGAGGACCTAGGATAGGGACTGATGACTGATAATCACACCAGCACCTAGAAATCAGCAAGCTGCTTTGTTGAGAAAGAGACCAAAGAATCTTGTGAAGTTGTGAATGTGGGCTCGTGGTTCAGCACGATGCAGATCACAGACTGCACCCAGTGCCCAGGGACCTGGTCTTCAATGTGCTAATAGTTAAACTGGAGTCATCTTAGGCCCAGCTTTTAACCTGTCCAGGCCTGGGGCTCTCACTGATAAAAAAGTAGGAGATCACTGATTTATTCACTAAACTCATACTCCCGCCCCTAAAATCATGTTCTCTGTTCTCTAGAGCTTTCATTTTAGAAGGGAACTCCAAAAATGGATACTGTAAATAACCTGAGGTCTCTTTCAGTCCTGAAAATTCTATATAAAAACTTTGGGGATTGTTATTAGAAAAACAAGTATGAGTATTATAATCACTCTCTAACATACTCAGAGCAAATGCATACTCTCTTAAAGGTGAAAGCATATTCAAGATGCTCTAAGTTTCATAGCTTTAAAAAGTTTGTACACGCAGAGCAGTGAAAAGCTTGAGAGCAATATATAATAAGCCTTCTGCCAATAATTAAATTGATTTTACCTCCAAAATTCCTGCTCACTGATGTTGTTCAAGTGGTAAGAATTTCAAAAGCTTAACAAAGCTAGGAAAGACATTAGGAAATACTTTTTAAAGCAATAAATTTATCAACGAGAGAAATAACTTTGAAGTGTAGATTAATGGTTAATATTAAAACATCAAAAGTACTTTAATTTTCTGCTTCATTAGTCTCCCTCATTCACAGTCAACTAGCACGAAATGGTTACAAAGGCTAATTTTGTTAAAGACCTTGGAGAAAAGAGGAAAGACTTTCTTCCATGAATACTAAGATAATAAAATAGAAAACCAATAATAACATTTTACCACTTTATATAAATTAATCTAATTTAGAAACAATTTGTACTATGATATATGCAGATCTTGTTCTCCAGCCAAGAAAAAAAATTATATTACTAATATCAGAAATGCGGAAACTAAGGTTGCTAGATATTAAGTGTCTGCACTGATTTAGATAATTTAGGAGAAATGGTAAGGGAGAAGAGATCACAAATATAATTAGAAGCCGGAGATTTAGCTCAGTGGTTCCACCACCTGGCAAGCGCAAGGTCCCGAGTTCGATCCCAGGTACAAAAAAACCCCACAAAAACAAATATAACTAGAGATCAAAATAAGAGGCGTATGAGAATATTATCTCCCACAGGGATTCTCAGGGCCTCAAGCAAGAAGACAAACCTATGAGAGAAGGTCCCAAACACAGGCTGCTAGTTGAGAAATTAAGACTAAGTATTGGGCCGGGGGTTTAGCTCAGTGGTTCCATCACCTGCCTCGCATGTGCAGGGTCCCGAGTTCAATCCTCGGTACCAAAAAAAAAAGACTAAGTATTTGTCCTTAAAAAAAATAATCCTCAGGGCTGGGGATTTAGCTCAGTGGTTCCACCACCTGCTCCGCAAGGGCAAGGACCCAAGTTCGATCCCTGGTACCAAAAAAATAAATAAATAAATAATCCTCCTGTCACTGGCTGACATAATTCACAAGGATCTAGACACTACTATCAACGTTCTGGCAGACATATGGAGGGACTCCTTTAATAGTTAACTTCCACAGAGGCCATTCATCTGTGGTTTTACAGAGCAGCAACTTTAAAACTTGTATCCCAAGAAATGAAAAAATGTTCTAAACATCCTTTGGATTCATGGAGTCAAAACTTTACTAGAAAATAAACTGTCATATAGAGAAACTGTTACTGATCTACATGCTACATGGATTAGGTTACTCTATTTGTAAAGTTCAACACCTGGTCCCCACAGAGAGTTAATAGTCATTTATTAACTATGAAGACACACTCTCAAAAATGTCAGTTGAATGAAACCAGGCAGGGACAGCCCAGCCTCACAGAGCCCTGCTGCCCTCGTGATAGAGATCCAGGGCCAATGACCAGGACCCTCAGGCCTCCAACAGCTCCACAGGCAATATTTCCATACTCACTGAGTCAGTACACAGAGTGCTTGAAACACTTCCACGCAAAAAAAAATAATTTATGTCATAATATTCTGGTACCACAAAGAGCTCACCATTTCTGATAATCAAAAAATGCAGATTTGCAAATTTATCGCACAGAAAATCCACTTAGCATTTCACAACACTTCGCTCAGATCAGAGAGGTCAGTTGAGATGGAATGGCAAAACGCTAGCTTTAGAATTAACCCTTCCTGGGACTGGTTGGTATCAATATGCACCAGTCACTTACTTCTCATCTACAAAAGGAGAGTGATTTTAGTCAGAGGTTTATAAAGGGACAAGGAGTAACAGCACAATGAAAAGCAAGGATTTTGTTAGGAAGAGAATGTACAAATGTATTGTTTTCAGAGATTTCACAAATGTTCTCAAGGCCAGGTATGGTTCTGTGTAGAATCCCTTATCAGATGGTTTCTCAAGTCCTGGTTGGCTCCAATGTGTTATGCATCACTGCAAATCAGGGTACTACCTCTTTCCTTGACTGTATCTTCTTATGTTTTAAACATAGAGGTCCTGGGGTCGAGGATTTAGCTCAGTGGTTCCACCGCCTGCCTCACAAACACAAGGACCCGAGTTCGATCTCCAGTACCACAAAAAAAAAAAAAAAAAAGAATTCTAAATGTTGAGGTCCTATTTTTAAGCCCATACTACAAAGAAAATTACCTAGGCATTTGTAGCCCTCAAATCTCCTACTTATAGGAATCTGAGCATTGAGATACAGTTCAGAGTCTTTGTCATTAGCTGTACACCCCACATTTCATTTGGTGGAAAAGAGTTCCCTTCCCTTCCATCTTCTTCCTGTTCCTGGGAGAACAGGGACTAATACCTCACTTAGGAGAATTTGCACTCAAGCGCAATGGTTCCCACAGAGCAACGCTGCTCACAATCACCTGTGGATCTTGTTGAGATTCAGATTCCAATCAAGGAGGTTTCAGCAGAGCCAAGAGTATGTATTTCTAACATGTTCCCAGGGAACCTTCCAGTAGACACCAGCTCTCACACCACACCACTGATTCCCAGCTCCCCCACCCCAACTCATCATCAAGGCAATTCACCACAGTGTCCTTTCTGCAGAGTTCTAGCAGCCTCTAAAGGGCCTTGAAGCTCCTGTAAAACATAAAACTAACCTCTCTTCCTAGGTGCTTTAAAAGAGATAAATCTATGTAACATATCATCATGTCACAATTGTAGAAAAATACTGGATTTTAGAGTCTGACAAGTCTGAATTTAACAGTATAATCTAACAATGTGACTTATGGCAAACTGTTTGCCTTTATGCTAAAGCAGTCAGCACTGCCAATTCTAATAACAACCTTGATTTGGCATCGACGTAACACCTTCCAAAGGTGTCCCAAGAATATTCAATACACCATCATCCACTGACTCCTTTCAACAAGACCTAAATTTATTTATATTACCATCAGCCCCAAATTCCTTTGTGTCTCCTATAAAATCCTATACGCAAAAAATGATATATTACGCAAAGTAAGAGTGATCCTAAGACAAGACGGCTCCTTTCTGAGACTTCTGGGATAAGATAGGACTAATAACTTCAAGGAATAACAAGGACCCTGAGCATCAGTTTTCTAATGTGCAGCCTGATGGAAGTAGACAAAATGTCTACAAGAGCTATGTCTCTGGTTTTCCAAAGTGGATAAATAATTCTCATAAAAATTAAGATTGCAGGGGCCGGGGATTTAGCTCAGTGGTTCCACCGCCTGCCTTGCAAGCACAAGGTCCTGAGTTCGATCCTGGGTACAAAAAAAAGAAAATCAAGATTGCATCTGATATACTCCAAGTGATAGCATTGTTCACTTAATTCCGGCATTTCATATTTATTTCTGTATCAATTATCCCACTGTGAACAGTGTCATCCCCATTGCAGATTAGTCAAAACACTATTGACGTGTTCTTTGTTGTCCACTGTCTTAACCAGGAGATCATGGATGACATTGTAAAGTCAGTTAATGCTCAAAAGTATATCTTCACAACGTGTAACAAATATGTTAAGATAAGTCACATTTTAAGAGCACTAAGAAAGCATTATATTGGGCCAGGGATTTAGCTCAGTGGTTCCACCGCCTGCCTCACAAGCAGAAGGACCCAAGTTCAATCCCTGGTACCGAAAAAAAAAAAGCATTATATTAAAGTGAATATGAGACAAATGTTAGAAAAGAGAAAAATAACCACATAAAAGTGAAAATAACACTTGCCCTACCCCTCTACAAATAACCTTTATAAAGATTTCCATGTACCACTTCTATCCAAACAAGTGAGTAACTGCATACTGTATAAATCAATAAACTAATACTTGATTTATTTTGCTGATCAGATTAATATTTTTGCCAATCTTTAATGCACTGATTCTCACCTCTCTCGGGTGAGAATCACCTGAAGACAGATAGATAGACAGAGATAGAGGAGGAGGAGAAGGGGAAGGGAGGGAAGAGAAGAGGAGAGGAGGGGAGGGGAGGGAAAGGAAGACTGAATTGAGACACTTGGTTCCCATGTCCCACCACTTACCTGTTTTGGGGTAGAATTCAACCATTATTACTTTTTAAAAAGTACCCTAGGGCCAGGGACTTAGCTCAGTGGTTCCACCACCTGCCTCACAAGCACAAGGACCCCAGTTTGATCCCGGGTACCAAAAAAAAAGGTACCCTAGTAGATTCAAATATATAGTTAGAGTTGAAAATTTGGTTAACTAGCCATTGGTTTTTAAATCATTTTAAAACACATTATTGAGACTATAGACTATTTTTCTCTGGTTTAACTTTTTCCTATGCTTTTCAATGTTTTTACAGTGGTCTGCACTGCTATCATCAAAAATGAAATAAATAGAGTGAAAAGTGTTTCTAAAAAACATCATTTACAAAATTCAATATATAGATGACTTATACATTCTTCTATAGTAGAATAGACTTGCATAATCATCTATATTCAAACACTTTATATACAAGTTCTTTTTATTTTTTCCTGTGCTGGTGATGGAATCCATGGGAGGCAAGTGCTTTATGTCTAAGTTACATCCCTGGCTCTCTATCCTTCTCATTTGATGTGTCTGCTTCCCATAGCATTCAAGATGCTGTATAACTTAGGTTATCATCACAGAAAACAAGTATTATCAAATACATAAATACAATAGTTTGTTGAGATAATATACATCAGTCACCTTAGGTCTAGGGTTTTTAACCCAACAGAATTAAATTGGCTACCCACTGAAATCAACTGTGAAGTTCTAAAAAGCTCCCGTCCCCTGGCCATACCCAGGGGTGGCAAATCTATGGCACACGTGCCACAGCTATCATTGAAAGCTCTAAAATGTTCACCATCACTGGGTATGAAAATTTCTAGAAAGACTTTTTGGAACAATAAAAGCAGAATCTCTGGGCTAGGACCTGGGTAATCTCCCTCCTCTGTGATTCCAGTGGGTAGCCCTAGCTGGGATCCACTAGTTTAAAGATTAATCAGTTATAAAACTCTACTTTTGGAGATAAGCTCTGCTTACCTTAAAAACACATGCCACTAAATTCTGACATTGGCAGTTTCAAAGAATGGTCATTTGCAGATACCCATTGATGTTCAATTAATTTCAAGCTGGCAAGGAGTAAAAGTAGGACACTAAATAATACATATGTTCACTGTTCTTCCTTTTAACTGAGCATAAGCCATTATCCTCCACATTTAAATAGCAAAAAGAGTGAGAACACCTCTCAGTAACATGCCAAGAAGTGAATATGGGCAAAACAAAATTGGACCAAAAAAGTTTTTACAGATCCTACACTTACCCTTTTCAGATAGTTGTTTATCTCTCAGAGCCATTTTGCTACCTGTGAGTCAATATTGTGCTCTCATATTGCCTAAGATTCTTAGATGAAAGCCCTAGGTGCTGGCCATTTTTGCTTATTTATCAAGATGAAATAAAAGTCCATCTTTTTAACTTTTAAAGAAGCCCTGTGCAATTTGTTTTCTTCATGTACTCCCAGGCCTTTCCTCCTCTCTTAGAGAGACAACAGGTGCTTCTGTTTGGGTGCAGGCCTACTTACACCTATTCTATGCTGTTGGTCATAAGAATTGCCTCACAGACAATGCTCACTTCTGAAATTTTCAGAGACATGCAGCAGAGACTTTTAATAGCATACAAAATACTGCAATCAAGCAGCTTTTACTAGTAGTACTATTTTAAGAAGAGAAATTTCCAATTTCAGAATTGAATAAAATACATACCCACATAATCAACATGGAAAGTCTAGAAAGTATTAATAAATTGTAAAAGCCTAAGAAATTCTTTTATAAATACATTTATCTTCATTCATTCCAAGGCATTATATAATTGCAATAATCTTTCTAAGACACACTTGGATTCTCAGAAGTGATCTTGTTTTCCTTTTCAGTCTCGGGAGAATGGTTTAGGGGACTTCTCTTCTGAATTCTCAGGCAAAAGCCTGCTCAACAAAATATCACTAAATTAATTTTCTCATTTTATTTAGTAGATAAGTTATCTAGCCTACTAAATAAAATAAGAAAATGAGCACCTACTATAAGCAATGCACAGTACTATGTGCTGGAAATAGAAGTCAGCACAGTCTCTGATCTGACTGGTACCTGGGGTAGGAGACAAAAATTAAACTACCTGTTACACAATTAATTGTTTTATTAAAATAACAATATATAATGAGGAAGCAACACAGCATGACAGGAAAATATCATCCAGAGCCAAATCTGGTCTAAGAAGTTAGAAAAGGCTTCTCTGTAGAAAGGACCTTTACTGTGGGACCCAAAAGATGGATTGAAAGTTGACTAAGTAAAGAAAGGCTGGCTTTGTGGGCAAGGACTGCAAAGGTCAGTGGAGATGGGGTACAAGGCAAGGTAAGGCTGCAAGACAAACAGGTACCAAAAGGAAAGGAGGGAGTTCTACTGTAGATATGTTGAGTCCAAGGACCTGGAGGGCATCAGTGGAGCCAGCAGGTGGTGTTGGGCATGTGGGTTTCAAGCCCAGAGGAAAAGTCTGCCATAGGAACACATGCACTACTGGGGTCACCAGCATCTTCATGGGAGCTGCAAGTTGTGGACATAGATAAAACCACTTTGCACTAGGCTGTGGCTTTTAAATTACAAATCTGGGTATGCTTTCAAATGAACAGCTTACATTTTGTAAAAACCCCAAACAGATTTTCTGAATGAGCCCTAAAATAAAACATGAGGTCTATTGGAGTGACTTCATTTACACAGTATGAAGGGACAGACTGCAGTTTTTCAGCTTTGTTTTGACAGATGGGAGGCAGGAGGTTTTCATGATTACAAATGCAATCACTAATAATTATTGCTGTGGCCCAAGAAAAAAATCTGGATCTTTTATGCAACTAAATTAAATAATTATAATGCTCTGGAAGAACCCTGAGTCTACTGATAGAAAGATATTTCATCCTTTTGTCAATCTCTTTGCATACATTAGGCAAAGAGTGGGAAAGACAATTGGGAAAATGAGAGAGCAAAGGAAAATTAATTATAATTATGGAAATGCGGCTTGAGAAACAAAGGCTTAAATTTGTAACACAGGTCTGAGGGGAAATAATTCTCATTAAGTAAACACTTAAAACATGAGAAGTCTGCAAGTCTGAAGGAAAGTTAACTTTATTAAACACATTATTTTTCTTTCTAATTAAGTAATTAGAAAATTGGTATTCCACGCATAAAGAAATAAGACAATCAAGAGCCTTTCTATTTGGCTGACCTCTCAGTGGCCACAGTTTAAGAAAAAGAACTTGAGAGTCCAGTCGAAAGGGCCAGCCAAAGAGCTTTCTTGAAAGCAAATAGGCTTGTTTTAGACAATTAGAGCTAAAGCTCTGAACAATGAACATTGTTACTTCTCACCTACCTGGGCCACAACCCAGACCTTCAATTTGCCATTTTGCTGGGTACCCTACAGGGACCTTTCACCTCTTCTATCATTACAGAATGTGAATGAACTCGCCATAGAGAATTGGACAGATATGGGACCAGTTTCCCAGAGAAATCTTTTCACTGATTTTGATTCCCAGTGAGGAGACAAGGTTAACGCTGAGGTATCTCAACACAGATTTTTTTTTTTATAGATAGCGATCTTTGTTTGGTTCTGATTAATCCACTAGACAACCTTATAAAATGCACGCACAGAATAAAATACCAATACCTTAGGGACCCTAATCTAAAACGCTAGCAGACAAATTCCCGCCAGGAGTGGCTCTAGGAGTCCAAGGAAAATTGAGAGGGGGCTGGGCAATGGGATTCCATACGCACCACACTGCCTGTGCCCCATTATATGGGTAACAGCCAAAGTGCCCAGGATGGCAAGGACAGCACCCTGATGAGTGAGACAGGAAGTCACACCCCTCCCTCTCAAAAACAAGCAAAGGAAGAACTACAGTTGAATGACTCAGATTTCTTCAGGTGGAGGCTTAAGGGAGCAGCCCCCCCATAACACTGTGAGAAGAGACTGCAGTCAATAGGTCTGGGAAGAAGAAGGGAGAACTTCATACCCATTCCATTTTCCACTGTCCCTGGCAGTCCACAGAGTTCCATGTGAAGAAAAAAAACGTGGAGATAAGAGAAAGAGTAAGGAACAGACAGCTGCCTTACTGCCTCGGGTCAAGGAAAGCCATGCACTAGCAAAAGGGAATTGGGAACACAGAAGAGGTGATGGGAGAGTGGGTCCTCTCTAAAGAATGCTGGTGACAGCAGGGCCAGGGTGGAATCAAACATCCATAAATGATGGAACCAGAGAGAGTTTGGAGCTCCTCACCATCAGTGACACAGTGTGGGATAGCAGACTTTTGTCCGCATGTTTCTTCCTTGTACCAAACCTGTCTAGAAAGGCCCTGAATTTGTCTTCAGAGGAAGGAGGACAGAGACAGGAGACAGGAGAAGCTCCCCTCCTTCTCAGCCACCAACAGCCAGGTCAGGGGTTATGGAGAGGTGGGGTAAATGAGTTTCAGATTAAATGAGTTTCAGATTAAAGTTTTAAAATGGATCAAACCCTCAAAATCCAAAAGTAGCTACAAAGAGTTTAGCCAAGATAGTTCAATGGAACAGAATGCTTTTTAAAGCACTCATTGGGAAAAAAATAAAACAATTTCAAATATATAGTACACCAAAAAAAAATACATATATATATTACACTAAATCGAGAATGCCAATCAGAGAAAGGAAAAAGAGAAATGAATTTAAAATTTTAAAATATAAATAGCATTTCATTGAGGCTTTCATTGAAGAGTTTCTCATCTCTGAAAACTCAAGGAAGAGCACACATTCCCAAAAGATTAAAGAACAAGTATGTTTTATGACAGTTCGTTTTAAAGTTCATATGCTTTGTTTTCTTACATTCCACTTCTCTAAATCCTATTATGAATAGCTATGATTTTCCTCAGACAGGAAAAAAAAAAAAGAGTATAAACCTGGTCATTTAATTCACATAAAATTCCCCAAATATCCTCTATTTAAAAGTAGGGTGGCTGGGGATTTAGCTCAGTGGTTCCAGCGCCTGCCTCAAAAGGGCAAAGTCCCGAGTTCGATCCCTGATCCCCAGTATCCAAAAAAAAAAAAAAAAGTAGGGTGAGCAGAGGAAGTAAAGAACAAAGCATTTCTTAAAATTGTAGCATTTAGAAAGGGGTTTAGAGGTCCTTTGCCTCAATCCCGGGAACTTGTTGATGTGGAAATTGTAGTCCCAAAGAGAACAATTCATGGAAGAGAACCCATCTGGAGGCAGCCCCCACAAGGTCCACACCTGTACTTTGACTGCACTTTCACTGAGGCAGCATCTAGTGTGCGATGCACTTGGGCATCGCTGTCTCCTTGGTGGCCATCAGTGGGGCTGAGGAGGCTTGAGTGGGCCACAACAGGAATCCAGTGGGCAAAGCTTCCAGAATTACTTCTGTTATAACTTATAAAATGTAAATGGCTCAAGTGCATTTTCTCCCTTAAGACCTATTTTTTAACCCTTTCTCTTGACTTTTCTTTGAAATTTTTTCCTTCTAATGTTCCTTCCTCTCCAAGAGTCTAAAGATAATCCAGTTGACTTTACTGATGCTCACAAAATCTCAACTATCAATGCATTTACAGGAATTTTAAATGACTGGACTTTACTAGGAAAAGATGCTTATACTGTCCCTGATTGGTAAAACTAGGCTTTGACTCAGTAAAGAAACGGCTCTTAACTTCACAGGGACTTATAGAATGAATAAATCAATTCAATGCTGGAAAAAAATATTTTTTTAAGGGAGGAGGAGTGGTGGGGAAGGGGGGAAAAAATAAAGATTGTGTTGTGAACATGTACCAGTTCCCCACAATGAATGTAATCATTATGTATTGCAAACAGGTACTAATAAAAAATTTTTAAAAGAAAGGTTATACTAACATAAAATCTGCCTCTAAAGCAGGTAGGCTGACAAAGCCATGACTTGCTAATAAACTGGCCTAAATTAATTGGAACTCTTAATTTACTTCTGCATAATTTCATTCTCTTCCTATTTTTACCAGGCTAGATTTGGCATTCTTCTTTTCTTCTAGTAAGACAGATATTCAGTGAAGGGAATCTTCTTTTTCAATATAATCATGTTTATCCTGAAGCTTGTGTGTCAGTCCTAGCTAATGATTTTTTCCATGGTCAAGAGGAGTCCCTGACTACCCCTACACAAATACACATAACACACAAATATTCACAACACACAAACACATACAACACATAAACACATGCCACACACACACACACACACACATACACACACACACACCCCTGCTTAAAGATAAGTGAAGTTTTGCCAGTAGAGCATGTTGGGCTGGTACTCTGAAAGCCAGTGACACCAAAGGCTGCTGGTCACTTGCAGTAACATTTACGGTGCCTAGCAGCAGTAAATGACAGAGTAATGGAGAATTGCCAGGAGCCACAGTCTCTAGTGGCCAGAAAAGTTCCTGAAGCCTGTCAGTAGCTGCTGGCTCTAAGGTGCACTGAAAGCTCAGGGCTGCTAACATTAAAAGAGCAGGGCTTTGTCACTCTGTCTGTGCTTTCTGTATGAACTGAACGAGAACCCTCAGCCAATGGTAACATCTTGGACCATCCCCTTTAGAAACCCCTGAAGAAGAAGGGAGATAACAGTGATGGTCAAAAGTGGCTTAGGAATCAGCTCATGTCTGATTTCCATCCCACATGTAGCTAAGAACTCATGCTAGTCAGTAACACAATCATATTCTATTAAGGAGCTTCAATGTTTAGACAATCTTTTTTTTTTTTGGTACCAGGGATCGAACTCAGGACTTTGTGCTTGAAAGGCAGGCGCCGGAACCACTGAGCTAAATCCCTGGCCCTGGACAATCTTATGTGCATAAGAAATTACACACATTCATTGCGAGTATAGTGATCTCTGGTTTAACAATCAAGACTATATCCCAGATCAAGAAAACAGATTGTAATTCTCTATAATCAAGATAAGTAGCTAAAGAAATAGGCAATTTTCAAATCAGAATAATTCACTGAAAGTATAAGCCATTGAGGCAAGGTTTATACTGCCCAAAATTTTTGTTCAAATTTTTTCTGAAGCATTTTAGGAAAATAAAAGCCACGTAGGAGGGAAACCCCAGCAATTAGCTTCTTTGATTGATTTAAATCCCTTTGGATTCAACATGTTCCCCAAACATCTGGGAAAAGGTAGCGAGAAATGTGAAAATTTAAGATTCCTAACAAGGTATCATTACTGACCATACAACTAAGTTTAATTCAACCAGCTCATTTCTGTTGGTCAGCAGATATTTCTCAGTTTTTTCCAAATAGTCCTTCCTGCGTCAGAAATATTAGGAAGATAAAATAACAGACAAAATTCTGGACATATGCAGCCAATTTCCAGTGGATTTAATAGTCTCTTCTTCTTTGGGTTGTAATATTCTAAGTTGTTTCCAATGAGAATATACTGGCTCTATGCTCAGAAAATGAGGCTTAGGATTATGCTTTATAACCTATAAGAGGTGAAAATACTACATTTTCATTTTTACTTTTATTTTGGCCCACAGAGTACTCTTTTTTTTTTTTTTTTTTTTTTTTTTTGCTGCCAGGAATCAAACTCAGGACCTTGTGCTTAAGAGACAGGCAGCAAACCACTGAGCTAAATCCTGGCCCCAGAGTACTCATTTTAATGGAGTTCTTTTCTGCTAGGAACACTGCTTACATCTGTATGTACAAAGAGATTATGGCTAGCACCTTTGCACATCATCCAAGTCTGCATATTCCAAAATCCCTTTATCTTGTTAATGAGGGGAATTGTTCTTTTCTGTTTATGTTGAAAGAGGTTTTGTTTTTATTTAGATTGATCTGATTCTATACAGGGAGCTATTAACATATACAGCCAAGTTAGTATACAAAAAGCAGGGTCAGGGCCAGGGATTTAGAGGACCAGAGTTTGATCCCTGGTACCAAAAAAAAAAAAAAGCAGGATCAGAATGTTCACCTTCTGCACTAGAAGCCCCTCCATGTTGTGACTTAATGTTTCCTGACACTTTCCTCTCTCACAAATATTCTGAAATCCTAAACAAAGATATTATCACTACAGTTCACTTAGTGGAAAATATACAGACTTCTGACAACTCTCCCATAAATTCAACAAGTTTCTATTGTAACTGGCTTTGGTTTTCTGCAGAGGTAGAGCAAAAGCAAAAAGCACCTTTCTGTCTAATGTACCACATCTCCTTGGGCATAGAAGTCCAAAACAATACTCTATGCTATCAGAAACACTTAAAGCTTCTACAGTATTATAAGGAGATAGAATCATAATTCTAAATGGCTCTGATCCTTTTAATCTTGAGAGGATTTAATATCTCTAAATCCGTTCAGAAGTACATTTGAATAATAATCCTATTTTAAGTACTCTACTGCCCCCTTGTGTATCACAAAATGCAGTAACTGTAATTCTCAGAAATACTTCATTCCCCTCTTCTTCCTTCAACCCCTCATTTTCTCCTTATTTACAAAAGATTTGTTTCTATGTTTTCCTTCTATTCTTTTTTTTTAGGGGAATGGGGAAAAAAAGAAGAAGAAAGATATATCATCTACAGGTACAAATTCCCTATGATGAATGTTATCATTATGTATATCTAAAATGTAGCAATAAAAAAAGTAAAAAAAAAAAAAAGAAAGAAAGAAATATTTCAATGGTATTTCAGAGATTAGAAGTAGAAAGAACCTAACAAAACCATCAAGACCAACATGCTTATTTTACAGAGAAGTGAGTTCCTGGAGAATTTATATAATTTGTTCAAATTTTTCCATTGCTAACTAATAACAGACAAATACTGTTGAATAAAATTTAAACCTCTCAGAGTATTAGTTTCCCTATTAAAGTTGAATAGCAGCATGGAAGAAAAGAAACAGTGGGGTTTTGGAGTCAAGCAAACCAAGATTTGAATTTCAGATCACCACTTCAAAACCTCCACAAGCCTCAGTTCCTCCATCCATAAAATGAGATTAATAGTTACTGTTGTTCCAGCACTGAGGAGGCTAAGACAGGGGGATCATGAGTTTGAGGCCAGCTTTGGGCCATAGAGTAAGTTTGAGGCCAGAATGAGCTACATAGAGAAATTTTATCTCAATAAGTTAAAATAATAATAATAGTAATAGCAATAACTATTGCAAAATGTTGAAAGGATTCAATATAACAATGTCCAGCAAGCCCTTCACATAAAGAATCTACAAAATAGTCATATACTAATTGGAATATAGTCATTAATTTATATTAAAATTGTTTTTAAGTTATAGCTTTTGAGATTCAGGAAAAGGGCATTTAAAATAATGAAAATAATAATGAATTTAAGACATTTAAATCTGAATTTTAAAACTGGAATAAAATAAAGCTTGGAAAAATAAATCTACTTCTTCTAACTCCTGTGCTTCTTCAATTACCATATTTGTCCTTTTTTAAAACAAAGCTAGCCTAACATAGTGATGTATGTCTAGCTACTTGGAAGAATGAGACAGAAGGACTGCTTGAGCCCAGGAGTTTGAAGTCATCCTGGCCAACATAGTGAGATTTCATTTCCTAAAATACATAAATAAAATCCTAATAGAAAATACCACCCAACGAGCACTAGGCCTAAAAAAGACAAAGCAATGAACAGGACCCTGGCACTAGATTCAAAAACAGCCAAGCAGAACCTCACTCCAAATTTTTAAGTTCCAGTTCCCCATCTCCCTGCTAAGAGCACTTCATTGCAACAACAACAAGAGAGCCAGTCTGGAAGGGTACAGGCAGGAGTTTTTATTTTGACCTTGCAAATAACCAGCTCTGCCAGCTTCAGCAGTCATTTCATCTCTGTTTCCTTTTCTTTTCCCTTGTACTGTAACAAGGTGATACAACAAATGTTACAAAAGAAAACATGGTAAACTCTAAAATTGTGTTTTTTATCTTAAACTTAATTGAAAGCAATAACACACATTAAGACTGTCGCCAAATTGGGAAAGAAAAATCAACTTTAGAAAGTTAAAAGCAGGCCAGGGATTTAGCTCAGTGGTTTCACTGCCTGCTGCACAAGCTCAAGGACCTGAGTTCGATCCCCGGTACCCCCCCCAAAAAAGTTAAAAGCAGCTTAGATTATAAGATTCTGTTAAACAGCACTCCACATTTTGTGAAATCTCACTTCCCTTTATAACTCCACTGACTTCCAATGGAGACTACTCAAAAATTCTGGTGCCACACAAATCTTTGACTCTTAAATAAATTTCTCTCACAAGTATCCTGATAACCAGATTGACAGAGCTTATCTCTGACTGCATTACCACAATACAAACAGATGTCAGCTGTGTAGAGGCAATTCTTCTTTTGCTATTAAAATGACTAATATTGATTATTCTCTGATTCATGGCTTTAGTAATCTACCCTGATAGTAATGATTAAATGTGGTAAACTTTTCTACTGTGGTTTTATATGTAGCCTGATATGCAGATAAGTCTTAAAGTTCCAAAAAACAGCAATGAAGGGGGGACTTCTTTTTAATTAGTGTCTAAAACAGGCGACCATTGCACCCTTTAACATTTGCGTTTAGAAGACACACACCATGCTGGTAATAAGTGCTGATTGGTGATCCACAATTATTAATTGAACACCTACTACGGGCCTTGCTCAAAATAATTACAAACATCAGGAAGAAATATTACTGGAGTCCACAGTGTAGCAGAAGAGGGAAAGCATTTAAAAAATTTCATTATTGTTATTGAGGTGGAGCACATTGCTAACGACATGTGCAGTGGGAGTTTTTTGGGTAATTAACCATAAACAAGTTACCTGATACTCTTGGTTCAGCCCAACAATTACACTGTGTTTCCATATAGAATGTAGAATAAAAGTGCTGTCAGAAACAAAATGAAAGACCCAATCACACAAATACAATAGACAGCTCACCATGAAATACACCGTTGTCCACCAGAAAATGCCTGCGGTACTGCACACAGTTCCTTTTCTCCAAGTTCCAGTAACTCATTGTCTGAAGATTTCTGGCACACCATCAAAACCAAAATGTCCTGTCAGGGGAAACAGAATAAGGCAGAAATGAAGAAAACAGCAGCCACATACTCACACTGGTAGCACAGTGCCATTAATCAGTTGCCCAGCACTGTAAGACAACACACACAGCTTAGCACTCCACACGTAGAGCAGGAGTCTCCCAGGACCTAAAAAATTCTCACAGGTCTTCCCTGAAGCTCGAATGTCATTTAGCAAACCAAGACAATAACTTTTTGAAACAGCACCAGCAAATATCAAAGTTTCTGCTGTCTTGTGGGAAAATACATGGACCACCAAGGGGCAAGTTTCAGGGACCGTTCATGTTCTCCAGGCCTCACCCCATCCCACCAGATCCCAAAGCAGCCAGTGCTGCTAACATGTTGGGAAATTTCATTCTCAGGTGAGGAGGCCGTCATTCCCAACTTTTGACTCTTGTGTTGGTACCGTTCTGTGAACCAAGTGATCAATTCTCAAAAATATTAGAAATGAATAATGTCTGTGTAGTCATGGATAAGCCAAGCACCTTAAAAAAGAAAACCCTGCCTGACTCTTTTTTGTTTGTTCCAGGTGTTTGTTTAGGACCACTAGCGCCTGGATCCGCGCAGGCTGAACTTATTGGTGTAACTAGAGCAGGGCACAGGGCCCAGGCACACTGAGCTAGCAGTGCCTCTCCTTCACAAGATTCCCACCTCCACAGACACAGAGGAACACAGTGCTAACTAGAGCAAGAACTTGAAAGCAGAGATCCGAGCTGATGAATTAAACTCCTCCAAAAGCTGATGTGCATAACCCCAAACAAGGATCCCTTTGTTCACAGGATTTGGCTAAAGCAACTTTTCAGAATTCCAATCTCCTTTCTGCTCCCAAAATAAAAGTAGGCAAAACCAAGCAAGGAAAGCAAAAACTACAGACAGAAAACATTTTGTCATCTGTCCTACTAAAGCCATCTAGAGTTTTGTAAAAGTATTACAGGATGAAGTTAGTGGCTTAGTGAAAACAATAAATTATCACAGCACTGTCTCTGTGTTAATGGAACAATTGGTGACAGCTCCTAAAGCTTGTGCCTGAGTTTCTCCTTGCCTCCCTGGTGCCCATCCTTAACTTTCCCCAAAGGGCATCTTACTTAACTCCAGCCTATCCCACTTTTCCTCAGGCCACACATCTGGATCCCCAACTGTCCTTGTTTTGACCCGATCTGGCTAAGTCTGACTGCTTATCCAACTCCCTAAGCCTGAGGGAGTCTCACACTGTGTGGAACCATTTGTATAAATCGGTAGAAAATAGCTGATTATTGAAACAGCCCCACCTCTGCCCTCTCCCTAACCCATACTGTAATGGTACAAAGATCTCTTCTTTTAAAAACATATTTTTAGTTAAATAAATAATGATATTAGGGCTGGGGGTACTATATAGCTTAGTGGTGGAACATGTGCTTAGCACACATAAGGCCCTGGGTTCAGTCTTCACCACTACATATAAATAAATAAGTGGCCAGGTGTGGTGACTCACCCCTGTAATACCAGCACTCTGGGAGGCTGAAGCAGGAGGATCACACATTCAAGACCAGCCAAGCCAATTTAGTGACTTAGCAAAACTCTGTCTCAGAAAAAAAAATTGAAAGGCCAGCGCAGTTCAATCCCCAGTACAAGGAAGGAAGTTAGGAAGGAAAAACAGGAAGGAGAGGAGGGAGAAAGACAAGCTGTTATTTATATTTATTAATTTAAAAAATAAAACTCAAACAATACTGAAATTTAGTAATTCTTTTTTTAAACAGAAGTCCCCTCTTCTCTTATCTCATGTTCCTTTCCTGGAATGGCTACATATTTGTGGTGTGTATCATTCTATTTCTATTCCAACATATATAATTTGCTAGTCTTCTATATTTTTAATGAGAAATCTTTTTCCAAGAATTGGAAATAATTTTCAGTAATAACAGTATTTAGTTGATTCTAATAAATTTCAGGCCGAGTGTGGTGCACATTATTACATGAGCCTCCCAATCTTAGGAGGCTGAGGCAGGAGGATCACCACCAGTTTGAGACAGAGTCTCACTATGTAATTCAGGCTGGCCTGTTCCAAAAAAAAAGTAAATTTCAGTAATAACAGATATTTCCTATAAAACATGTATTTATGATCTATTTTAGAAATATTTTAATTTATGTGGAATTAAACAACTCTATATTCATGCTTATTTTTCCTTATAACTTGATCTTATAGTTTCAAGTTGTCACTTTTTTATTTTAACCTATATGCTCACTGACAATCCAAGGAATAAGGTAGTAAAATCAGAAGAAGAAAGAGTAACACACATTTGTTTATAGTTAGCAAAACACATGCGCATACATGACCCTCATTTGACCCTTATTAATCTTCTGAAACACACTGTTAGTTCCCTCTACCACAAAAGAGAAGATGGTACTAAAGAGATTAAGTGACTTACCCATGCTTCTAGGAAAAGACAGAAAGGCCTTGAAATCATATCTTCAGACTCCAAACTCAAGATTCTAGTCATAATACACCAGAAGGAACTAGACTGCTACATAATGTGGTGGCTTTAAAATATGGCCTGTAAATTCCTACATATTCTTTAAAGGGTGGAATCTAAGTTCACTTTTTCTCAAATATGGACTGGACTCAGTGACTCATTTATAACAATAAAATCAGCCAGAATTGATGCTATGAGTCTTCCAAAGCCAGGTCATAACAAGGGTAAGTCTTCTGCCTGGTACCCTGTCTCTCAGAATGTGTGCCTAGAGAATCAGCCACCACACTGTAAGGAGGCCCAGAGTCAAGTGCGCTAGCTGCTAGCAGGGCCCTCAGCCGCAGCCTGCACCAATCACATTGGCACTATGGCCTTATTGTCTGTGTCCCCCTCATGAACAGGTGGGGCATGTGGATTCCACCTTCATGACTGGCATTAGTGCCTTTAGAAAAGAAACCCCAAGGTGAGCTCGATGCCACACACCTAAAGGCACTGAGGCAGGAAGATCCTAAATTCCACCTGGTCAATTTACTGAGACACTGTCTCAAAATAAACCCAGGTGTCATGGCACATGCCTGTAATAAGACACTCTAAGGGGCTGAGGCAGGAGGAATGAGATCCTGTCTCAAAAAAAAAAAAAAATGTAAAAGGGCTGTGGAGCAGGATCTAAGCTCCGCTGAGTGCCAGGCTCAGATACTGCACACACTCCTGGCTCTCAGAAAACATCATCAGAATTTTACATGCCCCGTTTCCTGGATTCCTGCCAGTCAGAGACTGATGGAAGGACATGCTGTCTTTGGCCTCCCGAATGAAATTATTTCAAAACTTAGAGACATAGTAATGAAGGTAGAGATGATGAATGCAGTGTCTAGGGTTGAGGAAGGAAAAGAGAGAGGTGTGCGATAAAACCATCTTAGTTTTAGATTTAGAAGGATCCTAGCCTAGTGCTCACTAAGGGGAAGCAACAGAAAGGGATGTTAAACATGAGCTAATCAAAATGTCTTACAGCATAGCCAGAAGGAAAATGAGGCCCAGAAAGAGCATGTGAATTGCAAGATATTGCTGCCAGCTATTAGACAAAGCTGGTGGGAAAACCACCTTCAGCAGTCAGAAGGTCTTTTGAATGCTTCATGACCCAATGTGTGCAATGAGATGCGCTTCCACCGCACACACCAAATTTGAAGTTGTTTGGTTAGTATTTTGGCAAAAGAAAACATGTTTTAAATTGATTGACTGCCCTTTTTTGTTTTAACTTTCTTTTAAGCTTACAAAATACTGCACATCCTAAGATGTCGCATTTAGGGCTCTATAAATATTTACATGTTATAAATAGAACATATAGATTCCTAATCCTTAAAATGACTCACAAAATTAACAAATTACAGTGACTAAAGAACATCAGGTATATAAACAACTAATTGTTATTAAAACTAGTTTCAAATGAGTTTTGTTTTTTTACAAGAGATGGAATGTTGCTGTGTTTCCCAAGCTGTCCTGAACTCCTGGTTTCAAGCAGTTCTCCTGCCTCAGCCTCAGCAACTGGACTACAGGTACCAGTGCCACCATCCCTAAGCAGGAGTTTTTTAAGTGAATGGTAAAGTTCCAGAGAAGCTCAAAAAACTTGTGTTGTATCACTTACCACCCAGTGACAACTACCATGGATACTATAGTCTACTTCTTAAAAAAAAAACTACATTCTATTATTTAGTAGTCTACTTTTTTCACTTAATAACTTGCTAATATGTTGTGACACTCTAGTCCCACTGATATAGGAAAAATATAACTCCCAACCTGCCAGCTGTGGATGTCCCAAGTTCATGTCCCCTGATATCGAAGAATGAATTCCAAGGGACAAAGGAGATTAAGAGCAGGAAACATTTATTGAGAGAGAGCTTCTGAAAGACTGGAAGGGTCCCAGAAGTGGGTTGCCACCAAGGCATTTGGCAGGGATAATTTTTTTTTTTTTGGCTGTACCAAGGATGGACCTCAGGACCTTGCTCTTGCAAGGCAGATGCGTTGCCACTGAGCTAAATCCCGGCCCTGTCAGGAGTATTTTACAAAGCAAAGTCACAATGTAGGTACGACACGGGTCAAACTACAGTCTATAGGATCTGTGAAGTGAGTCACATAAAAGGGTACATGGAAAAAACAAAGGCATTTTCAGGAAGGGATGGGTTTGGATGCTCTAGTCACCCACCTGCTGACTGGGTCTAGATGTTCTTGTCACCCACTTGGGTGAAAGATGTCTATCTGGACTTTACTGGACCAGGTGATACCAATCAGTACAATCTCAAGTTGCTGTTTATCCCTCAGGGAGGCATGTAGGCCTGGTCATTACATCTTTATCTTGAGGCCTGGCCTTCAACGGCTGTGCCTCCAGCCACAGTTTTGGCGTGTTCTCATCTTTTGCCCTGACTCTCTGAGGGCCCATCTCTCTGTCTATTAATTTCTATCTAACTTAGCTCCCTGTAATACCATCAATGAACATACTTCTACAGAACATAAAAATGATGTAAAAACAAATTTAATCAACTGCAAAAATTCTAGGGCAGTAATAATAATTAAAAAGTCATATAGGGCCAGGGATTTAGCTCAGTGGTTTCACCGCCTGCTGCACAAGCACAAGGACCCGAGTTCAATCCCCAGTACCAAAAAAAAAGTCATATAAATTGAAGAGAAGATTGATGCAACCCATGGGCTAAAAATCGTCTTCAAGAGTTAAATGAAAACAGCGCTTGCAGTCCCATCCACCTGCATTCTTTCTTAATATGTATTTGTAAATCACTTCGTGGTTTACACGGTATTTCCTTCTGTGTCTTATTTGTTAAAATTACCCTTAAAATTGCCCCATGAGTCACATCAATGAGCATGAGTTCAAAGAGAATAATAGGAACCACTAAGCTGCAAACACATCTTCTGACCAAATCCACTGTCCCCAGTCCAGGGCTAGACTTTTCATCCAGCACCATTTCCTTCCTGACATTCTGCTTCCCTGTGGAAAGAGCCTAGGGTTGTATTACTGGTGACAGCCAAGACACTAATTCTTTCCATCTCTACTCTTCAACGCAACTCTATTATTGTCCAAGAAAAAGAGGCAGAAGGAAATGACTAAATGAAACATTACTATTTAAAAACTGCATACCCTGCAAAAGCAGTCAAGAGCTTTTGAAGTGTATGGACTGGAGATGGTCAGAGTAAAGTGTCAGTACTTTGGGTATCAGATGGTGAGAGGCTGCTTTGAAATGAAATTTGAGTGAATATGAGCTACTTAGGCTAAGTTCAAAAACAACAAAGCCAAGTTTGCTACCCAGACACCATTGAAAAATCTGTCTGGGAGGCTCAAGAATTCTCCCAATTGCTATTAAAATGAAACAAGGCTATAACCAGAAATCAAAATATAATGACTATCTCTCCTCTCTCTCTCTCTCTCTCTCTCTCTCTCTCTCTCTCTGTTGTTGAAATAGTAGTAACTAATTTATGGGATGTAGTAAGGAATCAGCGGCAATGGGAAAACACCTGACTGGACACACAAAGCCCAATAGGTAAGCTCAGTTCTGCCTCTAATGTGGTCTCAGGCCAAACTCTTCACAACCCCATGCCTAATCTACATAAAAAGGTGTGTCAGTCAATGAGCTGCTCTCCCCTGAGCCCTTCCAGCCTCAACATTTCACATTTCATCAATTGAGATTGTAGGCAACTCCTTCTTAATACCCTAATCCATTCATCTTTCATTCTAAATTAAAATAACTCTAAAAGATAGAACTCTCAGACATCATTGTGTATCATTAACTTATATCTTAAGTTCTGATCTCTTTCTCTTTAAGTCTTGCAGAGAGATAAAAGGCAACATAATAGGTTCTGACAGTAATGTCCATAAAACCATAAGCACTTAGAAACAAGAAGGCATAGGGAAAAAGTTCTTAGACTATTCTATATCTCGTTCTCTGACACATATTTGGGAATTACTGAGGCTAGATGTCCCCCCAAGTTGAGAATTCAAACTAAATCCAGTTAAAAGCTAAGATTTCAAACAAACATGTTCCTCTCTCATTTCTCTACAGATTTAAGACAAATTAAGAGAATTACATAAAGGAGGGCTGTGGTGGGAGGGTCTAGGCCCCTTCTTCCTCTGGCCCAGGCCCAGGCTAACAGTTTCTACAGCAGTTCAGAAGCCTGTGTCCAGCCCCAGGGCCACTACAGGTGGCCTCCCCTATGGAGGGCCCTCTCTCCTACCTCCCACAGATTTCTGAGCACTACCAAACTGGTTGTTAAAGTGCTCAGCAAACAGCCTAATTCCACATCCTTGCCCCCTCCCAGCTATGCACACGAAGGGAAACAAATAAAAGGGAACTTTGTTCATTTTTTAAGGCTCACATGCAACATCACTAAACCCAAGTTCTTAATGTGTTTTCTTTTCTTTAAAGCAATTGGGAGCTGAAATGCTCTAAGCTAGTTGAGCAGTAAGATTCAATCTACCCTCCAAAGGGGCATGGATGCTATATTTGAAAGAGCTGGTGTAAAAGATAACTATGCAGAGCTTGAAAGTCCTTAATTTGTAGTTCACCAATTCATCTTATGGAAACATATCCAAAAGAAAGATACAGATGAAAATGAATATACGAAGATATTCACTGCAGTATTTTTTTATGACAGAAAAATTAAAACGCTACACAACAATGGAGGCAGCATCGACCATTGGAAGATATTAACAACTGTTTGCAAAGAATTTGTAAATGGGCCAAATCAGCCCGCTGTACACAGGCAGGTCTGAGCACCCGCTACCGAGGTCGCAAAACGCGCGGAACACGCCGAATCAGCCCACGCCCCGGCAACAATCCACTGAACACCCCCAGCCCGCACCTCTGTACAGCTACCTGGTTCCACACTACAAAGATGCAGAGGACACCGGACCACCAGACCACAGTACTGAGTCCCGCTGCTCCCGGCCCAGAGGGAGGGGCTTCTGAGCCACTGTCCCACTGCTCCTGGTCCAGAGAAAGGGGTTTCCCGGCCACCATCCCTCCGGCTGTTCTCTGCCCACAAGAAAGGGCTTTTGGGCCACCATCCCTACCGCTGCTCCCGGCCCCTGTCCCACCTCTCCCACCTCAGACGAGGTAATCTGTTCAGGCACTAACAGCCCCCGCCCCAGTTGAAATGAGAAAACAAGGAAATAAGTCTCAAAACCAGACTTCCAGATCACCTACAGCAACCCCAAAGGGAAATGAGATGGAACACTCTGATACTCAACC
>NW_004624730.1:33326972-33358761 GCF_000247695.1 Heterocephalus glaber
ATATATAGATATATAGATAGATAGATATAGATATAGATAGATAGACAGATAGATAGATAGATATCTGGAGACAAATATGAACATACAACATACCAAAACTTACAGAACTCAGCAAAGGCAGTTCTAAGAAGGAAGTTTATAGCAATAAGTGTCCATCTCAAAAGAGAATATCTCAAATAAATAACCTAATGTTATATCTCAAGAAATTAGAAAAACAAAAACACATTGTGCCCAAATTTAGAAGAAAGAAAATAATAAAAAGCATGGACAGCTGAGTGTGGTGGTGTATTCTGTTAGTCATTCCAGTACTCTGGGAGGCTGAAGGAGGAGGACCACAAGTTTGAGCCCAAATTGGGCAACTTAGCAATTTATAGCAGGACACTGACTCAAAAAAAAACCAAATGCTAGAGATGTAGCTCAGTGTGAAGGCCCTGGGTTCAATCCTCAGTATTTAAATAAATAAATAAATTTTCAAAATGAATAAAATAAAGAAGCTCTATATTCTAATATGGAATAATACCATTAAAAGAAAAATGCAAAATGAAAAAATTGACTGGGGATGCTTTTCAGGAGTAGCACACTTGTCTAGCATGAATGCACAAGGCTCTGGATTAGATCCCTAGCACTGTAAAAAAAAAACTTATGTAGATAGTGTGCTTCCATTTTATTTTTAAATGAATGAAAAAACATGTATATTTAGGGGGCAGGGATTTAGCTCAGTGGTTTCGCCTCCTGCTGCGCAAGTGCAAGGACCTGAGTTCGATCCCTGGTACCAAAAAAAAAAAGTATATTTTGATAGAGAGATAGATAAATTTCTTTGAAAAATATACAAGAAACTAATAATACTGTTGGTCTAGTAAATAACAAGTTGAATGGGTGAGGGATAGAAGGGATAGAAGTATGGAGAGAATTTTCTCTAAATTCTCTTTTAAATTTCTTTTTTTTTTTTTGTACCGGGGATCGAACTCAGGACCTTGAGCTTGCCAGGCAGGTGCTGGAACCACTGAGCTAAATCCCCAGGCCAATAAATTGAACACATGTGTTTCTTGTTTTTGTTTTTGTTTTTTGGTACCGGGGATTGAACTTGGGTCCTTGTGCTTTCGAGGAGGCAGCAGAACCACTGAGCTAAATCCCTGGCCCTTAAATTTCTAAAATATGTAACCATGAGAATGTATGATCTATTCATTTATTCTTTCCCAAAGACTAAAAATTACCATAGCAATAACCATTCTATGAGAAAATGTAATCTTTTCATTTTCTTCACCAAAACCAAGAAGATGTTCAACAGTATGCTGAGAACTTGTCTTGACTTGAGTTTTTGCCTTTAACTGAAACTTGGACACTAACTAATAGATTTCACATTTTTCTCTTTTGACAAATGAAAAAGAAGTTGGTACACAGTTTGTGTTTGCTCTTCCAGGACTGTATCTTAATGATTCATCCAGTAAACAGAAAGTACTTCCCATTTACAACCTACTTTTAACAACAACAAAAAAGCTGTAGTAATATATCTATATAAAATCTTAAAGGGGGGTTTTGTTTCGGGTTTTGTATGTATGTATGTTGTTTTGTTTTGTTTTCCTTTTAAGCAGAAAAGATTCCTCTGACATTCACACTCAGACACTGTTCAGGAAAATACAGGAAAAATTACACTGATTTCTCTCTGGTTAAAAAACAATGGAGGCAAGATAAAAAAAAATCTTTAAACTGAAAAATGAAACTTGCTAGTTGCACTGCATAAACACATTGCCAAGATAGGTTTAGCTGCTCCAGAGTAGAATGAGTCTGATTTCCATTTGTCCACTGAATCTGGCTGCAGCCAATAGTGATGCTTTATAAGAGGGAAGAAAAATATGAAATTTTGCAAAAGACCTCCCCAGGACTGTCAGGAAATACAGAAGAGGTTAAAATAAACTAGTTTTAAAAATTACTAGATGTGAATTTTGATGAAACTTACAAAAGAAAATTACTTTGCTTTTCCTTTAAAATTGCTTCTCAGAAAAAAAATAAATAAAATAAAATAAAATTGTTTCTCAGTCTCTTACATCTATCACTTGGGAGCTAAAAGGATATTACTTATTTATTACTGAAACCCAATAATTCTTTATTTATTAAAATGAGTTTTAAAATTTAAAAGGCACCAAAAGACACATAATTAACAGTTTACCTCTGGCTTCTGTCCCCCAGCAACAAACTTTGTTTTCTGTATATCCTCCCAGAGATAATCTATATCCGTAAAAGAAAATTTTTTTCTCTCTCAACCCTCCCTTTTTTTTACACAAATGGTTGTATGGAACCAAAAGTCTTTAAACTGAAATAAAAATCAAAGAATCTTTGAACAATCCTAACTCCTTCTATGAACACATTACCCTTTTCCATCAAGAAATCTCTTTTGAAAAACTAAATTTTCCTTTTAATACCTCCCATATTATTCAAAGAGCTGTTTGGCAAAAAGAAAACAGGATGTCTAGAGAACTAAATTGTATACAATTACCAGTTGATCAACTCACTGAATTTCTGATCCAGGATTCTGATGTCTGAAAAACCTGAATAGATCTTCCAAGTTCCCACCAGACATAATTTTGCAGAGGACTTATTAGCACTCCATGGAGATCTGTTCTGAGGTCCAGAGGCCTCTTCAACTAAATTGAAGAGAGAAGGAAGAGGGAATTGGGAAGCTGAATTCAAATATTTAACTCTTGTGAACTAGCAACAAGGAAATGCAGACCAATGAAAGAGAAACCATGATTGCCTTCTATTGGTTAATCAGTAACTCACATTCACTAGCACTGAAATAGGTCTTCCCACCTTCCAGAGGCACAGAATAGCTAGACAAGTTCCTAACTTTCTTGCTAAATTCAGAAGAACCAGCCACAGAGAAAAGAGGCTAGGAAGTGCCACAGAAAACAACTCAAGAAGAGCAAAACTTAGAGGGCCCTCCAGACGTCTGCACGGTGTCTAAAGTAGAAACTTAATTCTAATGTAGAGTCCAGAATTCAAGTTTTGAGACCCTCAGCCTTTTCTTCACCCTTTGAGTTGGAGCCTAGCAAGGAAAGAAGGCCCGAAAGAGAGGTGTGCTTTTCAGATGTAGCTAAGAACACTAGAGTAGGCATCAGCTGATTTAGGTTCAAGTCTTCATCCAACCATGGATTGACTGCATGAGCATGAACATTCCTGAGCCTCAGTTTCTCCATGGGTAACCTAGCTCAGAAATACTGCAAATCTGAAAACTGCTCAGCACAATCCAATTGCAATCTCCCAGTAAAACAGCAGCGCAGTCTTAGGAGTGCCAAAATTCCAGCTTCTGGCATAATTTTAGACATTTTCAGAAACTGTCCAAGGTAAAAGCAATTTGAAGACTGATACTCAATTTGAAGAGTATTATAGGAAAATATTATCTAGTTCATTTCAGCAGTAAGTTTCTCACTATAACTTCAAGAAAAATAAGCAGGTGAAGTTTACACAGGATAAAACCAGTATCTAAGTCTTGCCAGAAAACACACTTTAAAATCATGAAGGGTTTTCTCAGACCCGAAGCAAGTTGACAACAATCCAGAAGTGATAAGTGGGCCACTTTGATGTGGAAAGACCTCTAAAGAACAGAACCTAAACACTACTCAATTCTAAACAAATAGCCAACTCAGTTTATAAACAAAGACTTGAATGTGTTTCTGGAACCAGACCTGAATTTATAACCTCCTAACCTCCATATAGGGAAGCAGCTTCTCCACTCACCAAAAAGCTGATCAGAAACACTTTTACCTTCTGTACTTTACCTGAAGTGGGGAATTTGAAAATCAAAGCAACTCAGTGTTTTTCATAAATTTAATCTTAGGTTCCTGTGTGGCAACATAATGTAACAGAACATACAGAACATATAGACATGGGTCCAAATTCCCAGGCTGTTCCCTAGTCAGCTCTTTTTGCAAGAAACTAACTACCCTGAGCCTCATCAGTAACATGGGATAACGATTCCAACCTCTCTTGCTTATTGTGAGTTGTAAAGAGACACAGCCAATGCCCACTCACATGTCAAGAGCACCATATGTTCATTTCCTCCTTTTCTTCCAGAATCCTTTGCTTAAGATACCTATGGAAAAGAAACAACCAGGGAAAACTATCCCCCTTCTGTTAGAATCAATCACCCCAAAATTCCTCAGACTAAAATGTATGTGTGTGTGAAAATGACTGAAAAATGACTTTTTATTATGTGTTCTCATGATATACACATGTGTTCTCATGATATACACATTTATAACCAAATATATTATCACAAGGTGCACATCACATTGTCAGTTCTATTCAGTATTAGGTAAAATGATATGAAATTGCTAATGCTTCACCATTTTGCATCTAAAATTATAGCAATTTCATAGGATTGCAAATAGCAAGTCTAAAGCAAGGATTTGATGTCTGTCTGCTCTCTAAATTTCCTGACGCAAGATCATTAGAAATCAATAACTTTGTATTTTCATTGCAGTTCGCCATTTAATAGCTATGTGACTAAGAAAATCATTTAGTAACTTTAGGCCCTGGTATATAATTTATATAATTATATATGGTAGTCATCTTTTTCTACAAGTCAGCAACAAGGAATAGACACTTAGTTTAGTGATCCAAAATTCAGCGTTGGTAAAAAAATAATAATAATAATAACTTTGCTGTAAAAGTTCTCCTGGTTATCCCTTCTGCATTATCCTGTCCTCTTCCACTTTGAAGCACAGAAGACAGGAACCTTGATGGTAATAACATAAAGCTGTGTAAACTTCTTCATGGGTTTCTTAAAACACACTTCCAATTCGGCACACCCTGTCACAGCAATACTGGATTTCTCCTTAAACAAAAATGGTCATGGGTGTCAAAGAGATGTGAGTGAGTGTCCACTGAACTGTGTCTAAATGATTTTCCTTGTGACCAAAGCCAGTCTGGGATAAGCCCCTGCTAGTGAGAAGAGGAACATGCTTCCCAGGCTGAGGAGGCATTGTTCAAAGTAATGAGTTCTGCACCACTTGGTCCACAATTCACAGCCAAGTCTGGTTTTCCTAGACAAAGAGCAATAACCAAATGGGGGATGCTCCTCAGCAAGCTTCTCTTAGCTTATAATTATTATTAGACTCATGAGGTGGTGTAAAAGGACCAGAGTCTCCCTAACCATCTATGACCTAAAAATGAGAAGAGAAAGTGTTGTCAACCCTGGTCAATATTTTGCCAGAGGTTTGTCATGGCTATAGTGGATTTCAATAAAGCCTAAACTCATTAAAACTGCCTAGAAATTATTCCAGCTCAAAGTTAAAATGTTTAAATGCTCTATTCCTTTTATCCTTCTATAATTTTGTAAACCCTCCCCCTCCTTTTTCCCTCAGAGAAATAATAGTCATGATCCTTCAACCATGCAGACCAACATTATTCTTAGAAGGAAGCTGGCAGGAGGTTCATTATGTCATGAAACAGGGAGCCAGAACAAAGGACTACTGAATCACCTTACCCTCATCCAAGAAACCTGAGATGAGGGTTTCTATGTTTCTCCCAGAGTGCTGTACACTTGCTAAGAGTACAACTTTTAGGGCCAAGTCTGTGCTACAAAAACATAAGTAGATAGGTGCTTATGTTTCCTAATATATATATAGTCTTATCTAAGTTGCTAAAAATTATGTTTTTAATCAAAGATTAAGCATTTGTTTCTGAATCTAGCAGTCTGCACCGTACTATGAAGCACCTTTACCACATTCTATTTTTATAATTCTATCTAAGTATGTAAAATACATTTAAAGAATTAAGTAATTTACATGATAAATTTAAAAATAAATTCTGATTTAAAGAATACATTTAATTGAAATCAATGTGGTTAATATATCAAACAGAAGCAATAATTTTTAACAAATTTTAATATTAAACTGGTACAACTATAAATCCCGGCTCTGCCCACCAACCTTCCCTCCCTTTGTCTCCTCCCCAGTGCCTCTTCCAGATTTCCCCAGAGCACTCCCAATCTCGTTATCCCATGATCTGCTAAAACTGCAGTTTACCTCCTGGAACCAGCAGAAACACATGTCACTGAGAATTAGGGAATCGGAGCCTGTTACAAGCCACCAAATAGGGTCACAAAGAACCTGAACCTGACAATTATGATTTTCCATTTTTTAATAGAAAAAGGAAAAACTTAATAGAACTTTAATATTTGAGCAAGATAAATTGCACAACTATACAGGCATATTTATGACAAAAAGAATGAGAACAAGAACATGTTATTTGCTAATCATTTGAAAAGTATGTTGAGGTAGAAGGGTATTATCTTCAGCTTTCTACCACTAATTAACACTTGCTATTCTGGAAAGCAAATTGCTTAAAAATAATATACAGAACACCTATGTCACTTCATCCAAGGTATTTCATGCCACACTTTGTTCCAGGAAAAGTAATTCCATTTTAAACTGTTATTAGCAGTTACGATAATTCTAGCAAATGTTTATGTAATTGTAACTAGGTCTCAATCACTTAACCAAATATTGATTCAGTCTTTTTAAAACTAAGCAACAAGCCACAGATGCCGCTACATTCTCCTTAAAATGTGTACTCTTGCCAAATGCTCGCCTGTGTGTAAACAAATGGGATTTAAAAGAGGGGCTGGGACTGTCAAGGCTCACGAATTTAAGGAAATGAAAATGCTTAAGAAAACTGGTCTATGACCAGGTTTCTGGAAAGAAATATTCACTCTCTGCGGAAGTTTACCCCTAAAATGACCAAAGCTTAGAGACAGCTGGTAAAGCAACGCCTCTTTTGGGAAAGCTTTTGTTTCTATTCATGAGTGTTTTACTTTGGTCCGTTTCGGAGCACCAGTCGCCGTCATAAACGTCAGTGTCCAGAGGTCAGGGAAGCTGCTGGGCGGTACACGCCCCTCTCCACCTGAAGAAAGAGGCACAGGTCTGTCTGCTTCTCAACGTTACAGTAGCTCCAGGCCAATCCCTCTGCTGAGTTTTTTTTTAAACACTCCACACCAGGAAGTAAATGTTTTATTTGTCTGCCCTTTTATGGGATAGAAAATGAAGGGGCTAAATTACTGCCCCAATAGACAATTTCTCACTTTTTTTTTCTATGACAAAATAATAAAGGTGGGGAAAGATTTAATTTTGGGTTTTTTCTTTCAAGAGACCTTATTTTAGTACTGAACTCCTAAGGCAAAAAGATCATAAGTTGATTCCAAGGTACAAACAAAACAAAAACGTCCGGGGGAAGAATAAAGGAGAACCACGAGAGCTCAACAGAACTGGCTTTAGCGAGCTCGGTTGGCGTCGCGGACTTCTCGCGCCGTCGCCATGGGAACCCGCGCAGGCGCAGAGTGCGCCGACGAGGCTGGGGCTCTCTCATACCGCCCCGCGTTGCTCGGATGCCCTTCGTTTATCTCAGGAAGGGCCAATGAAGTAAATCCTCCTCGGGGAGAACACCAACTCTTCTTTGAGAGGGTTCTGAGTGGGGTCACTGGTCATCTAAGACTCCCCAAGTGTAATGGATACCACACTCCCCTTTGCCGGGAAACGCGGACTGCTCTCCGGCATCGCCTGGCGGTCGGAGAGGAATCCAGGGACCCCCCCCCCCACCCCCCATGGGCGCGGAGCATCCTGCAGCGGCCCTTGACCCCGCACTGAGCGAAGGCCCACCCGCGACTGCATGGGACACAAGTTCAACTCTTGATCAGGCAAACTCACATCCCAGGACCCCGCGAACAGCCGTAGCCCAGTCCCCCGCGGGGCACGGGAGATTCCCACGCACAAGGCTCCCACGGTGCATCTAGCGTCCCGGCTGGGACGGCCGAGAGAGGGCTCGGGCCACCTGCTCACTGGCTTGCTGAGCTGGCTAACCAGTACTCTGTTCCCTGCACACTCTCTTCTTTCCCGTCCATCCTCTTTCCCCAAAAGCACCCACCTCAGCCCGGAGTATTCAGCAGATGCAGAATCCTCAAGTCCTGGGCACAGGAGCAACCTTCCAAGAGCAGAGCGATGAGTTAATCGCCCCTGTGACTCCAACTCCAAACTTCTGCCGAGAGCCAGCAAAGGCCTCCCGGGTGGGCGCTTCTCCCCACCAGCCAGCAGGACCCCGGAGAGGAGCTGGGAAGAGCGGGGCGCCTCCGCCACAACCTGCTTTCTCATTCAAATCCTCACGCTCACACTGGAGCCCCCTCCCTCCAGGGCCCGCAGCTCCCGAGGAAATCAGGAACTGGAGCCTGAGGGAGTGGACTGGAGCCGCCGCGGGCTAGGTGGACCTGGACCCCCTAGGCCCACACACTCCTGCGGGGCTTCCGAGTGGACAAGGACCAGAAGCACTGGAATTGAATTATTTTCCACCTCACCCCTGGCACATTTCAAGGATCCCCTAATCCAAGAACATCCCACTGATGTTTGGTGTGGGGACAGTCTGGACAGCCTCGGCAGTGGGAGGGTAAAGGACCTGCAGAAACAAAGTTGGAGGTGAAGGACGCCGGGAAAGGAAAGTATATACAGCCTGCATCAAAGTGTTAGAACATCTAAAATTCCGAACCACCCAGCTTATCTCCCCTTCTAGTTTTTTTGCTTTTGTTTTTGTTGCTTTTCTTTGCCAATCTAAGAAAATAGCATGTTAGCGCTCTGAAATCAAGGAACTCTCTTTTTAGTAAAATACAACTAAAATTGAGGGAGTGTGGGTGATACAACACTTTTTATTTATCCTCCAATCTCTCTTTCCAAATGCCACTCCTTGGCACTAACAGGTCAGTTAATCAGATCAGTTTAGTAGCTGGCAGACTAGAGCAGCCAACCTGCTTGAGGTGAATAAGGGCATACGTGGCAGAGAAAAGCTTGCAAAGAGCAGGCGTTCAAAAGTCGATGAAATCTACTGAACGCACTGACTTGATGCCACCAGCTGGGACAGATACAAGCTGGAACGCTGATCGCCGCCGCCCGCTTAGGCGGTGTGATCCGGCTTTGCAATTCCAGGATTTGCTTTTATCAGCCTTCATTCAACCTGCCCTATTGTTAGTTCAAAGCCTGGCTGGGAGGACTGAGGACGCTGCTCCTCACTCACCTTTCAATTTAAAATTCTCCTCCAATAAAACTTGGGAAAGCCGGCTGGGATGGGCTTGGCAGAGATTTTCTGAGCTCAGTGACAACCCGAAGTCATTTTTTTTTTCATGCGTGAATTTGCTCAGGAAGTTACATGAGTGCCTGAGATTGAAGAGCCGGGCCTGACTGCCC
The DNA here is from genome assembly GCF_000247695.1 of Heterocephalus glaber. The sequence goes on from NW_004624730.1 coordinate 33,336,197, forward strand.
TTCCGCTTTGACAGACAGTGACTGCGGGGGGGGGGGGGGGGGTTACCACTCTGACCTCTCAGCACTAGATCTAGGGTTTCACCTTTTCATCCCACTTAGCTGATACCATAGAAACAGCCCATTTGTATTATTCAATTCAACAGAGGCAATTACAATGTCACAGCAAAGCACCATGGGCAAGAAGAAACTTTATCCTGAAAGCAATCCCGGACTTTCAGAAACAAGAAAAAAGCCAGCAGAATTGCCACTTGAATTTCTTCCTGCTAGGGTACCAGGAAGAAATCAATTTAGAAAAAAAAAATACGGTTCTTTGGCCCCATAGAAAGAAAGCTTCCAAATTTCTCTTTTCTTTCTTTTTTTAAAACATGGCCACACACAAACCCCCAATTTACAAGAAGTTAAGTAAGGCTGGGATGTAGCTGTTTAACATGCTCTGAAGTCCTGGGTTCAATTCCCAGCACAATAAATAAATAAGAAAGAAGAGAAATTAAGTAAATAATTCTCTGGCTCCAAATCGCATTCTGTTGTGGAGACAAGTGCTTTTTAGAGATTTGTTTTGCTGGTAATCTCCATAGTGAATAGGAAAGCCAAAAAGAAAAAAGTAGTATCAAGCCCTCATCCACCAGTTAGTTATCTGCCCCCCAACCTCCTATGTTTGTCTTTCTGGAACTGCAAAAATGCAGATGCACATGTTGAAATGAACTCAAACATAAAGTGCATAACAAGAGGACTTGTATGCTATGCCTTCTTGATTTTGATAGTTTTATGATCATGGTATCTCCCCTGCCAGGTAAGTATGATTTTGATAGTTTTAATTTCCATTGCAAACTCAATTTTTAAACTATGCAGTATTTCAAACCTACCAAAAGAAAGACATGGGGGTGGGGATGTAGCTCAGTGGTGCCATGCCTGCTTGGCAAATGCAAGGTCTTGAGTTCAAGCCCTGGGTTCGGGAAGGAAAAAAAAACCAAGAGAGACTCTATGTAATGCTCCTGCCACCCACCTTTTTAAATAAACCATTACAGATATAACTAAAAGCCCATCTCCTGGCCTTTCCTACCTTCACGGTCACCCTTTCCCAAAGTAAAAATTCTGAATTTGGTGGGAGTTGTGTGTGTGTGCATGTGTGTGTGTGTGCTTAAATATTTAGGACATACAATATATCCATAATCTTTTAATACAGTTTTCCCCTCCAGTCTTTTTTCAAAGCACTATTAACCAAAGAAAGATCACTGACTAAAAACAAGAAAATGTTGTTACATTGCTAAGTTTTTGGAAGCAGGACAGCTATTTTCCTCTGCTTGTGACAGTCAGAGGGAATAATAACAAAGGGATTAGACAGTGGGTAGTAAACAGCCTCTCTAGGCTATACAAACCCTTCCATGGTTACCAAAGAATCAAAAGAAAAACAAATAATATCCCCTTCCTTCACTGGTTAAAGGGGAATTGGAGAAATGGGATCTGTGTTAAATTTTTTTTTTTAATATCCTATCTAGTAAAGTACCTTTTCTGGATAGTCTTCTGGTTAGACAAGTTGTAATCTTCTAGGAAGGATTTACCACTTTTCTAAGAGTAAGGGAGTCCTGCTGACAGCTCAATTCAGCCCTTCAGAAAAATCTTGGGTTGAATCCTCCCTGCTTCCTCCTGCACACGGACTCCCATCTGTAAAGTCATTATAGAAAGCCCTTTACAGCAGTATTTAGATTTAACTTCCTTCCAGCAGTAAAAGGCCTAAGAAAGCATCAATTTTTCTTAAATGCCGTTGACTGGTGAAAGACATCTTTCCCAACCCCCATCCTCCTCACTTTCTGAGGGATGACACTCATTAATTATACTGGCACATCACTCCCTGGCCTCCCTGCTAAATAGCTGCCAGATTTCTACATATCACCTCTGTCTTGATACAGAATGTGCACGGATATCAGGATCACAGAAAATCCTGTAAGGAGTGCCTGATACACCTACAATGATTGATGTGCCTTGTGGGGAGCCCATTGTGGTGTGGATGATAGACTTTTTCATTTAGTTTAGTTTTGTTTGGTTTTTAACTGCCACAGGAATCTGTGTGTTGGAAGGAGATGTTTCTAGCTGTGAAAAAATGATTGATTTTTGTTGAAAAATATCCATATTAAAGATGCTCCAATTTAACCAGCAATCTTGAATTTTATCCATGAGCAAGAACATGAAGGATGGATGGCATACAACTGTAACCCCAGCACTCTAGGAGGTTGAGGCAGGAGAATTACAAGTTTGAGCCCAGCCTGGGCAATTAAGAGACAGTGAGTAAAAAACTAAAAATAAAAAAAAGATAGGAGCTGTAGTTCAGTGCCAAAGCACCAGGAAGTCAGGGAAACTATGACCAAAGAGTTTATCAAGGAGGAGTCATTCCTCTTTCAACACATCTTTCACTCTTTTGTTTTGGCAGTACTGGGAATTGAACCTGGTGCCTCCTCCTGAGCTACATCCCCAGCCCATTTTATTTTTTGTTTTGAGATAGGGTTTCACTAAATTGCCCAAGCTGGCCTGGAACTTTTGGTCCTCCTCCTCAGGAGCTGGGAGTACTGGCAAGCTCCACAGTGCTCTTCTCCATACAAATCACTACTGTAGGTGGTCAGTCTTAGCTGGAAAATAAATAGCACTTCTGAAGTGGAGAGCAGTACCTGTCCTTACAGCACTACTCTTTATATTAGTCAAGAACTTTAAGTACACATAAAAACAAAGTTGAACACACTAAAAAGCCAACATAGTGATTCCTACTTTCAAATGGAGGAGAGTTTAAGGACTTTAGACTGGGTCTGAATGACTGAGTCCAACAATTAAATCAAAATCATCATTTCCCTCTTATCAAAGAAAAAATTATTCAAAGATCCTTGTTAATGCATTGTAAGGAGACTTTATTCAGGACCATTGCAATAATTACAAGGATCACTGCCACAGAGTATGGCATTAAGGGAGAAAGATTGAGCGCAACTCAAAATACAGCAGCATGTGAAACTTTATAGGCCAGGAACAGGTTAGGGGTCTGTGGATGGAAAATTACTAGAAGGAAACTTCAGAATTAAGAGGGACTCTGGCTGAACTGACCTAACAGGATTCCTGCTGAAGACAAGCCAGGACAATTAGAGCTCACCAGGCATCTTTGCAGAGGATAAGGGACCTGATCAGATATGGAATGTGATCAGATATCTAGGCTGGTAGGTTCTTGCTAAACTGACTCAGCAGGGATCTTCACTAAGACTTGGGTTTTAAAAGAAAGTGCACACAGTTTGTAATAGCTAAATCTTGGAAACAGCCCAAATGTCCATCATCCAATGAATGAATAAAGAAGATGTGGGGTTTTTTATACAATGGAGAGCTACTCTCCCATAAAGAAGGATGAGCTTGAGACATTTCTAGCTAAATGGATGGACATGGAGGCCATACTCTCTTTTTTTTGTTTTGTTTTGTTTTTGGTACCAGGGATTGAACTCTGGTCCTTGAGCTTGCAAGGCAGGTGGTGGAACCACTGAGGTAAATCCTCAGCCCGAGGCCATACTCTTAAGTGAAATAAATTGGACACACATGTTTAAATAACACATTGTTTCTCTGGTGTAAGAAACTGAAAGTGGAAATAAGGACTAAAGTGTATAATAGATACTGGGAAATGGGAAGAAAATGTTCAAACAGGAAGGAGAACAGGGTGGAGGGGAAGAAGGAACAAGAAAAAAGTAAAAATAGAAGGAAAAAATGGAGACAATGCTTTTGCATATAGGGAGGGGAGAGGGGCTTGAGGGAAGGAGGGGAATGGGAAAAAATAAGCAGTGTATATCATGTACAAGTACAAATTCCTTATGATGAGTGTTATCATTGTGTATATATCTAAAATATACCAATAAATGTTTTGCTAAAAAATACATAAATAAAAGAAAGTGAACAGATAGACTAGAAGTTTCAGAAACATGACTAAAACTTGGCCAAGCAGAGAACCTTTGTTTTCCTCATACTCACTCTCATTTTTGCTCCTTCTGTCTCTCTGCTCTTCTGTGTTTTGAACCTGTACTTGGCTAATACATGTGAGCTTCCTCTAGGCTGGCAGAAATTGAGCTGGAGATCCACCCAGGACAGCTCCAGCTTCAGTCATCTCAGCTAACAATCCCAGGGAAGACAAAAGCCTACTTGCTTCTATTATCTGTAAATAAGTTTGTAAGAAAGGATTTTCACTGACTTGATTCAGATCATCCATCCATCCATATGGGTCAATTGTTGTCTTAGGTAGAATGCATGTGTGGCCAGACCCTGGTTATCTATGGCCAGGGAAGGGAGGCACTATGATTGACACCCTTCGCTTGGTTCCACTTAGAGTCAGGGAGAGTTTGCTCCCCATAGAAACAAAACTGTTCTACCAAATGAAGGTAGGAAGGGATACTGCCAGAGAAAAAGAATCGACACCCCATCCAGTGCTTCCTCCTAAATCTGCCACCAAAGAAATATATAAACATCTCGGTAAAGATTCATATGTGTCTGACAGAGATAAAAGATGAGGAATTTCCTGAGTCCATCAAGAAGGACTTGGACAGGGGAGGGGGCGGTGACCAAGTGACCAAGTGCAAGTATCTCTGATCTTTCCCTTCCCTGCAGGAGAGAATTGTTTCCTCACGTGTGACTGAAGTCATGCTGAGCTGCGGGGGGGGGGGGGGGGGCGGCGGCATAAGCATAGGGGCCAGGGATGTAGCTCAGTGACTCTGTGCCTGCCTAGCAAGTGCAAGGTCCTGAGTTCAGTTTCTAGTACGGAGAAAAAAAAAACATAAGTAGGAAAGCTGAACTCAAGAAGAGCTGTTTTGTTTTGTTTTTTGCTTGGTCTTCACCACTATTTATCAAAAGAGTTTCCATGCATCTACAAAAGTACAATAGTATGGGGCCGGGGATTTAGCTCAGTGGCACCTGCCTCGCAAGTGAAAGGTCCTGAGTTCGATCTCCGGTACCAAAAAATGCAAAATACAATAGTAATACCTGGCATGGTGACCTATGCTTGTAATCCCAGCACTCAAGAGGCTGAGGCAGGAGGATTGCGATGAGTCCGAGGCCAGCCTGGACTACACAGCAATAAGTAAATAAATAAATAAATAAATAGTTTTAAAGGATCGAATATGAAGCCATCCAGTATTAATCATCCAGTCTCAACAAATGTTAATATTTTAACAACTTTAACAAAGAATGTGGGCAATTCACTGAAACAATATATACTGTATTCATCTTTTTAAAAAAATTTTATTAGTATATGTTTACAATACATAATGATTACATTCATTGTGAAGAAGTGGTACATGTACCTAACACATCTCAATTCTTTTTTTCTTCCATTTCCTTCTACCCATACTATTTTAAAAAATTTTTTTCTTTTTTGCCAGCATCAGGTTTATTTATTTATTTTATAAGCCTTTATCAAGTTAATTATCATAAACACAGATTAACAGCCAGACTAACAGGCCAAAAAATACATGAAACAATTACTCTATAAAGGTACTTTTAGATGCATTGGTCATGCTGGATTACAATAACTTTTTTTTCTTTTTTTTTTCCTATTGTCTGTCTTTTATTTTGTACTTTATTTATATATAGGGTTTCTCATATAAGAGAAATCATGCAATATTCTAATAAGGGGAATCATGCAGAGTGTCTGATTTACATTGCTTAACGTTAGGGTTTCTAGGTGTACTTATTTTCCTATAAATGACTAAAGTTTATCCTTTTTTGTGGCAAAGCAGTGTTCCATTGTATTTTATTTTTTTTTGGTACCTGGGATCGAACTCAGGTCCTTGCACTTGCAAGGCAGGTGGTGGAACTACTGAGCTAAATCCCCAACCCTCCATTGTGTATAAATACCACATTTTCTTAATCCATTCATCTGTTGACATTAGAGTCTCCTTTTAAGATTTAGGCATTATGAGTTGTGCTGTTATAAACATAGGTATGTGTGTGGGCCGGGGATTTAGCACAGTGGTTCTGTCGCCTGCCTCGTAAGCACAAGGTCCCGAGTTCAATCCCCGGTACCAAAATAAATAAATAAATAAATAGATAAATAAACTAATTAATTAATTAAATAAAAACATGGGTATGTATGGATCACTGTACTATCATGTCTTTAACTCTCTCAGGAAGATATCTAGAAGAGGAACAGCTGGGTCAAATAGAATTTCTATTTTTAGTTTTTCAAGGAATTTCCATACTGATTTCCATAGTGGTTGTGCCAATTTACACTCCCACCAACAATGGGGAAGGGTTCCTTTTTCCCTGGAGCCTCTTCAGCATTTATTATTATTTGATTTCTTGATGATAGCTATTCTTTCTGGAGTGACATGAAATACCAGTGTTGTTTTAATTTACATATCTCAAATGTCCAGAGATGTTGAAAATGTCTTCATGTATTTATTGGCCATTTGTACTGTCCAGTTTTATATTGGGTCTTTAAATTTGGGAGTATCTAATTTTTTTGAGTTCTTTGTGTATTCTAGATATTACAATCTTTTGTCTGAGGAGTAGCTGGCAAACATTTTCTCCTATTCTGTAGTTGTTTCTACACTGCGTTTTCCTTTGCTGTGCAGAAGCTTTTTAATTTGATGTGATCCTATTTGTTGATTCTTGTATTCTTTCTTGTCCAACCAAATTTCTCTTAAGAAATTTTTTGCTTATACCTATGTCTTCAAGAAGTTTACCTACTTTGTATTCCAGCAGATAAGTATTTCTGTTTTGATTTTTGATCTTTGATCCATTTTGATTTTAGTTTAGTGCATGGTAAGAGATACGGGTATAGGTTCAATCTTCAGTATGTAGATAGCCAGCTTTCCCAGCATCGTTTGTTAGTCTTTCCTTCAGTGAAAGTATTTGACCCCCTTGTTGAAGATAAGATAGCTGACTGTGCCTGGAGTTGTTTTTGAAGTCTCTATTCAATTCCATTGATCCACAAGTCTGGTTTTTTGCCAATACCATGATATTTTTATCACTGTAGTTTTGTAGCAGAACTTAAAGTTTGGGATTGTGATGCCTCTTGCCTTGCCCTTGTTGCCCAGAATTGCTTTTACTATTCTTGCCTCTTCTGGTTTCATATGAATTTTAGGATTCTTTTCTTTAGTTCTGTGAGGAATGCTATTGGCATTTTGATTGGGATTGTGTATAAAAGTTTTGGATGTACAGTAATACCTCAGTTCACAAACACTTTTGTTTGCAAACAATTTTGTTCACAAACAAAAGTGTTTGGCAAAATTTTGCTTCCATTCACAAACTCTGCATTGGGTGACAAACACAACCACAATCATTTTCTCACACAAATATAAAGGCAGCTATGTTCCCCAAAACTGTAAAACAAAATGATTGATTATAGTAAAGTTCTTGTGGCATAATTTCAATTCTTTTATATTTACTTAAGCATGCTTGGTGGGCCAGTAGCATATGCTCCATTTTGGAGAAAGTCCATGTGCTGCTAAAAAGAATTTATATTTTGTTGTTGTTGTTAGATGGGACACTCTGTAGATACCAAATCCTTTTCTTTGAAGGTTTGGTTCAGTGCTGATATTTCTCTGTTGATTTTTTTATCTAGTTGATCTGTGCATTTGTGGCAGTTGGGTATTGAGGTCCCCCATTACAACTGTATTAGTGTTTCTCTGATTTTTTGTGTTTCCATTAGTGTTTGTTTTTCAAGTTGGGTGTGCCAGTATTTGGTGGATATGTATGTATAATTGTTATCTTCTCCTGTTGAATTGTTCCCTTATCCAATATATAGTGACTTTCTTTGTCTCTTCTGATGAATGTTAGCTTGAAATCCACTTTGTCTAGGATCAGGATAGCTACTCCATCTTTTGTCTGTGTTCCTGTGAAACCAAAAATATTGTTTTCCATCCTTTGATTTTTAATCTGTGAATTTATTTTTGAAACAAGTATGTTTTTTGTATTCTGCATATTTTTAGGTTTTTTCCTTGATCCATTATGCCAATCTGTGTCTTTTGATTGGGTTATTGAGACCATTCATATTGAAAGTTATTACTAAAAGGTATTGACCTATTCCTGTTATTGCATTATTTTCCTGGTGCTGATTTCTTTTTTTTTTTTTTTTTTTTTGCTTTGCTGCTCATCCACCAAGTGTATACATTCTTTTTGACTTCTTAGCATTGTTGGCTTCATTGTCTTTTCTAGCAGAATTTTTCTCATGCGGGTTTGGTGGTCATGAATTTCTTGTCATGGAAATATCTTATTTCTCTGCCAGTTTAGAAGGAAAGTTTTGTAGGACACATAACTGAGGGTTGGAAGTTGTCACCATTTTTTAGGGCTTGAAACACTTCACTCCAAGCCCTCCTTAAGGTTTGTGTTAAGTTTGATGTAATTCTAACGGGTTTATCTTTATATATGATTCATTCCCTTTCTCTGACAGCTTTTAATATTTTGTTCCTGTGACGAACTTCTGGTATTTTGAGTATAATGTGGCACAAAGAGGTTCTCTTTTGGTCATGGCTATTTGGATATGTATTTTATATGCCTCTCTTATCTGTTTATTTTCTTTCCTATATTTAGGGAGTTTTCCACCATTATTTCTGCGAACAGGTTTTTTGTGGTATTTGTATTCCGATTTTTCCCTTGTTCATATTACTCTTAGTCTCTTTGTGTTATCTAGCAGTGGTTGGATCAATTTTTTATATTCTCTTTTTGCTTTTAACAAGACTTTGTGTAGTTGGTCTTTGAAGACATCATTGTCTTCTAGTTCCAAAACTCTGTCTTCACACTGATCACTTCTGCTGTCCATACTTTTATAATTTTTTGTGTCCTGGATTTCTTATTGAAACCTTTACAGGGTTTCTAATTATTTGCTAAACTGGTCATACATGTTTTGTATTATTTCCTTCAGCTTTATCTAGCTTTTTATTAGTGTATTATGAAGTCTCCTGCGTCATTACAGTAATTACTTCCATTATCTGTTTAGTTATATCTTCTGTGATCCCACTGAATATCTTTTCTTTTTTTTTTTTTTTTTTTTTGAGACAGGGTCTCCCTATTAGTTCAGACTAGCCTTGAACTGATTATGTAGCCCAGGCTGGCCTCAAACTCAAGGTGATCCTCCTGCCTCAGCCTCCCGAGTGCTGGGATTACAGGTGTGTGCCACCACAACCTGGCTCATTACCTCTTTGATGTGCTTTCTAACCTCTTCTGTTATCCTTTCAAGTAATTCAATTCTGTGGCTTATACTATTCTCCTTCTCAGTACCCTGTGGAGTGCCTTTGGGGGTTTGGGAGTTTAGAGAGGTAATTTGTTCCCTTGTCATGTCATGTTTGCATTTTTGTTTTGTTTGTACTGAGGTTTGTGAATGCTTATAGTCCAAAGACTTTGCCACTAATGTAGAGATCTCTTTAGTTAGTAGCTTTTCAGCGATGTACTTTGCACACGGCTAAAAACAGTAGTCATTTGCCTCAGCCCCAAGATCTGACCAAGTTTTTTAATTTGGGAGGGGAAGATTCAGTGTAATTAGTCCTACATGAAGTTCTCTTGGAGTGTACTCTACTATTGTTAATGTCACAAAAGTAATCTGAGTGATGGCTTACAGAGAAAACCCATTAATAGCAACAATTATGTGGCCTAGGTAACATCAAGCAAATCAGCTACAGTAGTATTATCTAAAACATATTGGATTTTTTTTTCCAGTACCAGGGATGGAACTCAGAACCTTGTGCTTGCAAGGCAAGGCGTTGTGACACTGAGCTAAATCCCTGACCCTGAAAAATTGGATATTAACATACCATAATAACCAATTATGTACCACCCTTAACCCTGGAGGAGAAATCCTCAATTATGGTGTAAATATTAAGACAACCCAGGTATTGACTTACAGCTAATATGTACTAAATGCAACAGTTATATTTCTAACAGTAGAAAAGAATTCAACAATAATTTTATAGAGTTAACTAAAGAGTAAAATGCTTTATGGTAATACTACTAAAGATATAAGGCAGCAATGTTGAACCTTTTAGAGTTTTCAGTGATACAAACAGCCTGCTGCGTCACTTGTGCCATAGGTTCACCACCAGTGATATAGGGTATTAGGAATGGCAGATGCCAGAGGAAATTTTTGAAACCTGAAACTATGTGCTATGAAAAGAAGGCAAGAGAAGTAGAACAAAGCATCCATTGAGAAGTAGTAAGAAGTTATAGAACTAGGTAAAGGTAAGAGAAAAAAAATGATGAGATGTACAAGATTTTAAAAAGAGGGAGAAAAAGAATTCATATAGGGAATAAAAATAGAGAAATCTAGGTATGGTGGTCCATGCCTGTAACCTCAGGACTCAGGAGACTGAGGCAAGAGGATTGCCATGAATTCAAGGCCAGCCTGGGCTGCGTAGTGAGTTCAAGGCCAGCCTGAATTATATAGAGAGACCCTGTTTCAAAAAACAAAAGAGAGAGAGTGTAGGGAACAGGGAAAGGGGACATTATTAGAACCTCTGCAGTAAGTCTTAGTCTCCTGTGAGCCACGGCAGCACAAGGCAAATTACAGGAAAGGTAGGAAAATGAGACTGAGAAGAAGCTGAGCTTCAGGTCTGATCAGTGCTGCTCTGGGCAGCAAATACGGAAGCCCCGACTTTACCGCACCTTTTATTCAGTACTCAGTACATCAGGAGAAACAAATGTAACAAATGACTTGCAGAGAGTTCAGTACATCCTGCTTAAATAAGATGTAACAATCCAAGAACAAGGAGGAACTGAGTAGATGTTTGTTCCTCCCAGGATGTTCTCAGCTCCCAGGATGTTTCTTGTCCTGGAGAATCACAGCATCACCGGATCATTGAGGTCTCAGTTGTGACCAGAGGCCAAAATGGAGTTATGTCTTGGAATTCCATAGCTGGGCTGTAGGCAAGAGAACTAGGCTAACCAAATGATTTTACCCTAAAATTATATAGCATTGCTCCTGACAAGAGAGGAAAATTTAGAAGGAAAAAGAGGAAAATAAAGAAAAAGAAGAAGAAAAAGAAATTAGAAGCAAGGGAAAAGAGCAATGGAAAATTACCAAAATCCCAATACACTGGTGAAAAAGGAGAAAAGGAGAGAAGAAAAAAAGAATAAAAAGGGGGGGGGGGGACAATAATGCTCCCATGCACCAAAAAAAAAAAGAATGAATGAATGAATGAAAAGAAATTTTTCTCTGATGTTGAATGTGGAGTTTTCTTCTGGAATCTACAATTTTGAGGCAGTGTTCAAGTCAAAACATGTCCTTGCTCATGCTGTTAGATAAAAAGGGCAGTCAGATTCCAGATCCATGTTGGATGCAGCCATTAGGTGGTAGAATAGAGGGTGCAAATGCTGCAACTTTCAAATTCAGAGCAATTCGGGCTGAGCCTTACCTCTGGCTGTGGCGATGGGACCTGTGTCCTGTAGTTCAAACCCCTCAAGGGACCTCTTTCTAACTGCATCCTGACCATGGCTATCTCCTGTGGCTGCCTTTCACCCAGTCACTGTGAGAGCACAACACCTAGAGCCCTGAAGTGAAGCCATCCTCTAAATGCTCTGAGACCTAGGTTCAAACAATAAGCCTTCCCCAGAATAGCATCCAACCAAGCACTCTCTCCAGGAATAGGTGGGCACTTGGACTGGAGTCACTCATTAGCTATTGCCTGTTGAAGGACTCATATAGGAGAAGAATCCCAAGTTCTTCCTGAAGATCACAGCATCTGCTGGTTTATTCTACCACCATGTTTCTCCCTGAAGCCCTCTGGAGTTCCAAGCTTTCATTTTGTCTCTCTAGATTCAGTCTTCCTTTCCCACCAGCTGAGAGCCAGGGAGAAAGTGCAGATTGTCCCTTTGCTTCTTCATATTGTCTTCTGTCCCAACTTCTCTGTAGGTTTCAGTTTCCCTGTTATATCCTTTTTGGTTCCCAGAGATCCACTTCTCTTTTTTCCTTTCCCAATTTGTTCTTTTCCAGTGTCTGAATTCCACTTCTCAGAGAAGCTGCATTGTTTTACTGACCACTCCATTGTTTTCCCAGAAGTCCACATATATTTATCTATTAACACATTTTTACAGTATTGTGATCTTGGTTATTAAAGGAAATGCATTTCTCCAAAATGCATCTGAAACCCTTAGTAAAATACCTGGCACAAAATAAGCTCTCAAAAATGTCAATTATTGGGCTAGAGGTATGACTGAATGGTAAAATGCTTGCCTAGCATAAATAAGACCTATGTTCAATTCCCACAAAAAGGGAGGTAAAGTCTCCCCTTTTACTCTTGTGATCAGCAATCTTTTTAAAGCTTTTAAATACTGAAAGAGTCTACACACTGAAATATATCTGGCATGCAAAAAAGGAAAGAACTTTTTAAGGCTGACCTCTGACTCCTTCCTTGCTAACAGAATACATTTTCAAATGATCCATCTATTAAATTAATTTTTGTTTGTTTTTGCTGTACTGGGGATTGAACTCAGGACCTCAAATATGCTAGGTAAGCCCTCTACCACTGAACTACACTCATTTCAAATTTTATTTTGAGACATGGTCTCATGACATTGCCCAAGCTATCTTTGAATTTGTAATCCTCTTTCATCAGCCTCCCAATTAGTTAGAATTGAAATTAAAATTGTGTGCCACTATGCTGGCTAAATGATCCTCTTACCTGTTGTTGTCTTTGTTTTTTGAGACAGGGTCTCCTTGGTAGCCTATGCTGTCCTTGAACTCAAAATCATTCTGCCTCAATCTCCTGAGTGCTGAGATTACAGGCATGTGTCATTATGCCTGGCTTCAAATGCCCATTTATAAATGAACTATTTATATTTTTTTCTATAACAATGAGAATTGAACCTTGAGCCTTCTCCCTCACCTACATCTCCAGCCTTTTAAAAATTATTTTATTTTGAGACAGTCTCACTAAGTTGCTCAGGCTAGGCTTGAACTTGTGATCTTCCTAACTCAGCCTCCCAGGGTACTGGTATTACAGGCATGCACCACCAGGCCCAGCTTTTTCCCCCTTTTTTATATGGAAATGTCAAAGAATATTACAAGTAAATATATGTTTCACCTAATAAATAAAGAGAAAACACAAGTTAAATTGCAACATTCAAAACCGTTTCTGGACAATGTTTCAGCACTGCAAACTCTGGGTTTTCCTTTTTTATATCTTGGCAAAAATACTTCATCCTGTGGATGTTGGATGATAGTAGAGTTGTGCCTAAATTAAGTTCATCATTCAACTCCAATTTTCCCATGAGGCTTTAATTCCTCCTGTAGAACAAATAGGTTTTTTCCCCTTGTTTTTATTAGTACATGTTTGCAGTGCACAATGATTATATTCATTGTGGGAAATTGGTACATATACATAACACATCTTAAAACTTTTTTCATCTCCTTCCCTTCTCCCCATTTCTGGATCCCCTTGCCTTTTACAAAAGATCCATCTTCCTGTTTCCTACTATGTATCTTTTATTTTTCTCTTTATTTATATTTTGGCTTTCTCATATAAGAAAAACCATATGATAATTAAGCTTGTGTATCTGATTTATTTCACTTAACATTACGGTCTCAAGGTATATCCATTTTCCTCCAATTCTCAAGTTTAGCCTTCTTTATGGCAATATATATATAATTTTCTTTATCCATTCACCTTTATCCATTCATCTGGTCATGGACATATAGACTGCTTCCAAGATTTAGCTATTATGTGTTGTGCTACTATAAACTTGGGTATACATGTATCACTGGATTATGATGCCTTTAACTCTTTTGGGAAGATACATAATAGGAAACTAGTTAGGTCAAATGGAATTTCTATTTTTAATCTTTTCAAAAATCTCCATACTGATTTCCATAATGGTTGTACTAGTTTACATTCCTACCAACAATGTAGAAGGATTCCTTCTTCCCTGAAGCCTCACTAATATGTTTTATTATTTGATTTCTTTTTTTCTTTTTCTTTTTTTTTTTTTTTTGGTACCAGGGATCAAACTCGGGTCCTTACACTTGCGCAGCAGGCAGTGAAACCACTGAGCTAAATCCCCGGCCCTATTATTATTTGATTTCTTGATGATAGCCATTCTTTCTGGAGAAAGGTAGAATCTCAATGTTGTTTAATTTACATCTCCCTGACAGCCAGAGATGCTGAATATTTTTTCATGTATTATTGGCCATTTGTACTTGTTCTTCAGAGAAGTATCTATAAATTTCAGATGCCCATTTTTTGACTGTGTCTTTTATTTGGGGGGGTCTAAGTTTTTGAGAAGAACAAATAGCTTTTAAAAGGCAGAATATATACAATTAAAATGAACTTTTTCCACTTTCTTTTCTTCTCCAACTTGTTTCACTGTAGTGGTGGAGGGAATGAAGTATTTCAGAGGAAACAACAGTGTTGAGAACTACAAAGATCCTTTTCCTTTCTCCTAAGAGCCTCACTCAGCTCTGTGCTTTTTGTTTCCAGAAAGACCTCCTACAGAGCCAATATCTGCAGAGTTCAAGCTGGTCAGAGGTTAGTCACTCACACAGAAAAAGATGTTTAATTGAAGTACTTTATTCAACTTATAAAATGATATTGAAACTTTCAGTCTACATATATTTCATCATGGAACACACCTGGTTCCTCCCCAATGTTACTACTAAAAATTTCTGCAGCAGGCAAGAGAGAAATAAAGAGATTTAAGATGAGGTTTGTATTTGTACCAACTTCCCACAATGAATGTATTCATTATGTGTTGCAAACACGTACTAATAAAAACTTAAAATCAAAAAGAAAATCTGCAGAATCCAATAATATAGTTAAAAGAAAAATGTATCTTCATAATCTTTGCAATTGAGAGTAAAACAACTATTTTATAGACACTGAACAAACGTTTATGTTGTTTTGTTTTTTGGATTTTTTTTGGTACCAGGGATCGAACTCGGGTCCTTGCACTTGTGAGTCAGGTGGCAGAACCACTGAGCTAAATCCCCGGCCCTGAACAAATGTTTAGAAAGATGAGGAAAGTGTACTGTAGAGAGAAAATGAAGAAACTAGTGAAACAGAATACAAATTCTAAAGCTTCGAAAAGTGAACAAAAAGGCAATTTAGACCACAAGGGAAAATCTTCTATTTCCCTATTTGGAGTTCTAATGGAGCTTGCACTTTTGTTACTGACACCTGCTTTTTACCAATAAAACAGACATAGTAAACACAGTAAAAATAAAATGTTTATAAGTATGCTTTGAATTACAGGACTCACTATACTTCATATAAGAGAGACGAGACAGGCAAATAAATAACTACACTGTAATGTGCCAAGTGCTAACAGGTGTGAGCACACTGTGAAAGGACAGAAGAGGGCGCTCATCATTCAATTTCATTGCCAGTTGTAGAGAACTGAAGTATTTACAAGCTGTGCTTTGATAACCAAACAAATCAGAAAATAGAAGTGGTGGTCCTAATACCTCTACTTTTTTAAAAAAAACTTATTTTTGTCTGAAATTAAGGTTATTCCATGTATTTTTCTGGCTTCTTCAGAAGACTGAGAAAATGAAATCTCTTACAGTGACTTTTAGTGACCTATAAGGTGATACTTTTGGGGTGTGCATCTGTAGTCCCAGCTCCTAGGAAGGGTGAGGCAAGAGGACCACTTAAGCCCAGACACCTAGGCATCATAGCAAGATAGTGTTTTTAAAAAAAAGATACTTTGTATTGCAAGCCAGTACACATATTCATATATATATATCAAGCTGAGTGTGGTAGCACATGCCTGTAATCTCAGCTCTCAGGAGACTGAGGCAGGAGAACTGCAACTGCAAGTTTGAGCCTAGTAGCCTGGGCAACTTAGCTAGATCTTGTCTCAAAATTTTAAAAAAGGCTGGGGATACAGCTCAGTGTGAATGCCCCGAATTCACTCCCCAGTACAATAAAAATAGAGGAAAAAAGTAGTAATTTTCAGGATAGAACCAAGTGAGGACAGCAGTGCACTAAAGACACACATCCTGCCTAATAAAGGCTTGCAATTACTCAGCCTTACGGCCACCCCCAGGCTTCACAAATCACATCAAAACAAAGAGACGTCTAAAGGTGTCATCCCTCCAAAGGTGGATCTGTCCCAATGCCTGTGTATGAAGAGACAAGAGAAGAAAGGCAATCTCCCAGAAAGTAGAACAGGGTACTGTGGTGGGTGGGTGTGCCCCAAAGGCCCATGTGTTAAAGATTCAGCTGCTGCCGTGTAGCATTATGGGGACCTTTTCCTATTTTTGCACTAGTGGGATGAAGTTAGAGGGGGAGGGTACCCTTGAAGGGAACACTGGGAGCCCAGGCCTTTCCTTTGCTCTTCACTGCTGTCATGAGGTGAGCAACTTCCTCCGCCACATACTTCTGCTATGAGGTACTGTGCTCCCATAGGCCCAAAGCAACAGGCTCAAGTCATCACAGACTAAAACCTTTGAAACTATGAGCCAAAATAAACCTTTTCTTTTAAAAAAAATTATAAGTACATGTTTGTAGTGTGTATGTTTACACTCCTTGTGTGGAACTGGTATGCGTACATAATACACCTTAATTCCTTTTTTCTTCCCCCTTTTTTCCCTCCCCTCCACCTTTGATCCACTTCCCCTTTGAGAAAGATCTATCTCCCTACTTCCTATTATTTTGCTCTTTATATTTTGGGTTTCCATATAAGAGTAACCATGTGATAGTTAAGCTTGTGCGTCTGATTGATTCCATTTAGCATTATGGTCTCATGGTGCATCTATTTTCCTCCAAATGACTCAAGTTTGTCTTTCTTTATGGCAGAATAGTACTCCATTGTGTGTAAACACTACATTTTATTTATCCATTCATCTGTTGATAGACATATAGGCCACACATAGATTTTAATTATTATGAACTGTGCTGATATATAGATGGGTGTGCATGAATCACCATAATATGATGTCTCTAACTCAGAAAGATACCTAGAACTCAGACTGAACAAGAAACACACTGCCAGGACTGGTAGTTATCATCATTCCTGTCTAGCAGGATAATAGAAAAGGCAGGAAGTAATGACATCCTATTTTCTCTCACATTATATACTCGATGCATTGGCATTTGGCTAGAGGCTTCGAGATCAGAAGCAACTACCTCTGGAACAGACCAAAAGGAATTCACATCGCTCAAAGATGCCAAACAAGAGGATGGATTTCTTGGAACTTTATTGGATAATCCCATGCCCTAACTTTCTAGACAAACCCCAGCTTTTCTGAGGAAGAATACTGAATTCTAGTGTTATCAATATCTAAATCCAATTCTTCTTTATAGTTTGTAAAAGTTTAAAATATCTTTAAAATTAATGGCACCTTCTCAGGTTTTATTGCTACAATTTTCTCTTTTTTTTGGTACTGGGGATTGAACTCAGGACCTTGAGTGTGCAAGGCAGAGCTAAATCCCTGGCTATTGGTATAATTTTCTGTTTTAATATTTATTTGGAATTTCGATGTAATTTTAATGGGAGGAATGGGAGTTAAATGAATGAGCTCATTGCCATCTCAGAGTAGTGGGACACTCATCACTCAGTACCCTCAGGGAGTTGGTTCCAGGATACCAAAATCTGTGGGTCCTCAGTTTTGTATGTGTTGGTAGTGGGGATTAAATCCAGGGCCTTTACCCTGAGCAGCATTCCTAGCTTCTCCCCCACCACTTTGAATCAGGGTCTTGATAAGTTGGTAAGTTACCCAAGCTGGGCTCAAACTTGTGATCATCTTGCCTTAACATCCTAGCATACTGGGATTAAAGGCATGCATCTTTACTCCTGGCTCAAATTTCATGTATAAAATGGTGACATGTGACAGTTAAACTTGATTGGTGTGGGAGCCAGCCAGGGGATTGGTGGAGAACATTAGTAGGCGTGTCTGGTGGCAGTGGTCATGGAGGTGTGACCTTGGGTACTATATCTGGCCCTTGTTTCTTCATCGGTAGTTCTGCTCCCCGGTTCTGCTTCCCTGCTGCCATGAACTAAGCAGCTTTGCACCACTGAGTCTTTCCAGCATATTCCTGCCTTGGAGCCTACCACCCATGTACCTAATCCTGAAATCACAAGCTAAATTAAATCTCTCCTCCTTTAAGTTGTGGGCATTGGGCATGTGTCCCAACAATGGGAAAGCTGACTAATACAGTACATTCTCCTCATCTCTGATTTATTTTTAATTACCTTATACAATGTACATACTTTCCAAATAGTTGCTATATTGTACTGTTTCAGGGAAACAAAAAAACTGGATATGTTTCAGTAGAGATACAGTATTTTTCTCAGTACTGTTGATTAAACACAGGAAGCACTGAGCTAGAACCCCAGTTGTATAATTTTGTTTCAAACTGGCTCTCAATAATGTGCCAAGGCTGGCCTTGAACTCTCAATCTTCCTGCCTCACCTTTCCGAGTAGCTAGGATTACAGGTGTTTACCACCAAGCCCAGTTTTCCAAATATTTTTTATCTGCAGTTGGTTGTTTACCTTTATTTTTTAATTATTTATTTATTTCTTTGGTACCAGGGATAGAACTCAGGACCTCACGCTTGCCAGGGAGGTGCTGTGCCGCTGAGCTACATCCCCAGCCCTGCTTTTATTTTTTTTAATTTCTGCTGTTCATAACCATTTTAATTTTTCTTTCCTTCCTTTTTTTTTTTTCTGCACTCAGGGTATTCACACTGAGCTATACGGCCAGATCATTTTTATTCAGGATCTCGCTAAATCACTAAGTTGCCCAGAAGGCTGGGCTTAAACTCTCAACCTTCCTGCCTCAGCCTCTCAGAGGTCACCATGGCAAATTTTTAATCTTGAGTCTTTCATTTTCTTCAGTCTTTTCATAAATTTGCATTGTATTCTCCCTGTGATTTGACTTCCTTGAAATAGCTGCTTTGGTAGTAGCATCAGAGAAGCTCCCAACAACAGAGCCAGGGAAGTATCTCTACCAACTAGCCCAGCAGCAGTTGCTGCTTTCTTGGTAAATCTGCCATCCCTTTTGATAGTGGACAGGCAATAAAGTGCCTGCTGGGCGCTGAATTTCTGAAATGCTACTGTTTTTTGGTGTCCTGAGCCAGTAGCCTCTTTATGAAAAACACTGGTATCATCAATGTGGCCCTTAGATGGGACATGGGCTTAGATGACCCAGAGGAGAGACTCATATCTCAAAGATGCACTCTCACTTTGTTGAAGAATCAAATGATGCTGGAGAAACTCAGAAGAAAACTCTTGGCACAGCATTATCTGCCTGTCTCAGATGCAGTTAATACTCAGAAAGCAGGTTTTGTAAGTACACTGGGTTGGCATGAGGTAATGACTGGGACCTTTCTCAGGCTCAGGGAGTCACCAGACAGAGCAGAAGTAACAGTGTACGGCTGGGATCCATGGCTCTAGTATTCCTTCGAGCCAAGTTTAAAGAAGATGGCATTTCAAGCAGCAGATTCCCAATCTTTCTCACTAATGGGAAAAATCAAACTAATTTTTGTTTTTTGAAACAGGGTCTATTTATCTCAGGCTGGCCTTGAACTTGCTTTATAGCCCAAGCTGGCCTGGAACTCATAGCAGTCTAGCACATGCTGCTTCTTCTGGCTCAAGCTGACTTAAAACATTTCACAAGCACCAGATATAAGAAGAGTTCTGGAAGTACAGAAAAGAGGGAAACCTCAAGTCTATGGAACAGCAACCTTTTACTTCCCTCTCCTAGCACAAGAAGGAAGTTTTTTTATTAGGTTTTTTTTGTTCATTGGTTGGTTTTTCAGTACTGGAGACTGAACTCAGAAGCATTCAGAAATTGAGCTACATCCCCAGCTTTTTCTTTTTTAGACTTAATTGCCCAGGCTGGGCTTGAACTTGTGGTCCTCCTGGCTCCAAAGTAGCTGGAATTACAGAAGTGCACTGCTGTGCTCAGTGAGGAGGATTTGACATTAGCACTTCATTCTTCTTTCTACAAGACAGGGCAGCATATATCCCACCACATTGACAAATAGCGATTGTATTGTTTCTGAAATTTGCTAAGCCATTGAGCCTGCCAACACTTCATGTTCGCTAGACAAGAAAAAAGAGGTATGATAAACAGTGAAGCAAGAGAGAGGAGCTGACATCCCCTCACTTTGTTTAACCATACATGAGCTTCTACTGAGTCACGCTGACACCATGGGAGATGACAAAACTTAAGCAGAATTGCCATGACCCAAATTCCCCTACTAAGGAAGAAATGATTAAGTCCAACCATCTTTGTAGGGCCAAGCCTTTAAGAGGCTGTGGGCTAGACCACCTTGGAAGTAGAGAGCAGTTAAGTAAGGATCTCTAAGCTAGGGAACTATGATAGGGAGCCCCAGTGCAGCTCTAGGAAAGGCACTGGGTTCAATCCTCAATGCCAATTTAGAAAAAAAAAGGTGTTAATACTGCCATACCAAAGTGGAGAATAGGAGGTCAGCAAATAGTCTGCACTGACTAGAATCCCCTTCATCTACATTTCTTCTTGTTCATAAAATAGATTCTCAGCTGGGCACAACGGCAAATGCTTGCAATCCCAGCACTCTGGGAGGCTGAGACTGGAGGATGGCATAAAATTGGGCATAAATATAAAAAAATAAAATTGGGCATAAATATAAAATAAAAAATAAAAACAGGGATGTAGCTCAGTGTGAAGGCCCTGGGTTTAATCCCCCATCACACACATCTCTCTCTCACACACACACACACACACACACACACACACACACACAGATTCCCTACTAAATCAAAGGAAAAACTGAGTGACAAGAAGATCTACCTGCACCAGCCTCACTTCACCTGACTTAACTGCAAAGACAATAGTGCAGCCCGGCTGGTGGAGGCCATATGAACTACTTACAGTGATGAGCTCTGACATTGTGGGAGGCAGGGGCCTAGTCTGAGTTTTGTGATTCATAATGCCATACTGGAAAAGAAAAAGGCTAGGAGCTTATCAAAAAGCTAGATAAATGTATGCTGTTCACATCTCTATAAATACCAATAAAACATCCCTTTAACACAAAAGAATTTATTATGGCATTAGAACCAGGAAATAAAAACCAAGATATAACTTCCTTTCCTACCACAAAGGTGAAAATATAAAACCACATTCACATACAAAACCTTTGAAATATTTAGAAACTCATTGAAAATTAGCATTGTTTAATTTCCAAAGATTGAAGAATCCTTATGTTTGTTTAAGACAGGGTCTTGTTGTATCATCCAGGCTTCCCTTAAACTATCTAGACATGGCTCAAACTTGTGATCCTCCTGCCTCAGCCTCCCAAGTGCTGAGATTATAGATATTTGTGACCATGTGTACCGACAAATCATTTTTTAAAAAACAATTTCTATAGATTTTGTGATTGTTAGTAATTAGTGGCTTTGCAAAAAAAGTTTATGGTGTTAGAATGATTTTAGCACCAATATGTGTCCATATCAAATTCTTGAGCCAATTTAAATTGCCATAAAAATAAATTATAATCTCACATAAAAGGAAATTGAAGGGGGCCAGGGATTTAGCTCAGTGGTTCCACGGCCTGCCTTGCAAGTGCAAGGACCTGAGTTTGATCCCTGGTACAAAAAAAAAAAAGAAATTGAAGCTGGGTATGGTGGTGCACAACTGTATTCCCAGCACTCAGAAAGCTGAGACAGGTGGATTGCTATGAGTTTGAGGCCAGGCTGCAATACATAGCAAAATTTTGTCTCAAAAAACCACAAATAAATAAATATAGATAAAAAAAGAAATCAAGAGGGTTGGGGCTCAGTGACAAGCACTTGCCTAACATGAGCAAGGCCCTGAGTTTGATCCCTAGCACTAGCAAAAAAGAAAAAAAAAGAAAGCAGGAAGTTCAAGTAGTGGCTACTTCAGGGGCTCAGAGATGTCCTAAAGTAACAGGGACCTAGAGGCTGTGCCTGCAGGCACCTAGTGGGTAACTAAGCAGGATGAAGTCTGGCTTCTCTGTCTTATCTGCATCCTCCTTTATCACCTTAATCACCTCCTTTATCACTCTGGGTCAGATCCCTGCTCAGCCCCCGCACACATCCATGCCCATCGCTTACAGTGTCTGTAATACAAGGTTTATTAGACCTAATTTACCTAGTCTATCTCATCCCCCTTCAAGACCTAGGACATCGAGATAAGCTTCACAAGTAACTTCGAGGATCTGCAGGAACACTCAATTTCCAGCTTTTACAGCATCCAGTTGCAGACCCTCTGGAGCAGCACCTAAAAGTCTGGAGTCATTGTCCTGAATCTGCAGTTACATCTGCTCCCAGGAAAAGCAGAGCCTCACAGACCAGCTACCCTGAAAAGGAACCAGGGCTGCTTCTCAAAGCACTCATCTCACAGCATGAGCCCAGTTTTCCCCCCAAGCGATGAGAGTTCTGCTAGAACTCCTCAGAACCAAATCAACCAGATCTCCTTGTGCTGCCAGCTATGCAAATCCCAACCCTTGCCTTAGCTCCTCTTTTCAAAAAAAGCTTCTTACTGTGATAAAAACAGCATGGTACTGGCAAAGAAACAGACCTGAGGACCAGTGGAACAGATTAGAAGATGCAGAAACAACTCTAGACACACTCAGCAACCTCATATTCGACAAAGGAGCCAAACACCCTCACTGGAGGAAAG
>NW_004624730.1:33383467-33394620 GCF_000247695.1 Heterocephalus glaber
TCTAGGAGCACAATTTCTCCTGTTATCTGAGAAATTATTTCTGATTTCATTTTTTCCAGATCCCCTTTTGTTTCCAGTTCAGTGGGTCCAGGTGGTTGAGTATCATAGTGTTCCATCTTATTTCCCTTTGGATTTGCTGTAGGTGATCTGGAAGTCTGGTTTTGAGACTTATTTATGTGTTTTCTCATTTTGACGGGGGGCGGGGCGTGCTATTGGCGCCTGTGCGGCTCACCTCCTCTGAGCTAGGAGAGGTGGGCCAGGGGCTGGGAGCGGCAGTAGGGATGGTGGCCCCAAAGCCCCTTCCTCTGGGCCAGGAGCGGCGGGAAAGTTGGCCTACCCGGAAACCCCTTTCTCTGGACCAGGAGCAGTGGGACGGCAGCTCAGAAGCCCCTACCTCTGGGCAGGAATTCTTTAAATGCTAGGAACTTGATTAGCTCCAGTACAGTGGTCTGGTTGTCTGGTGTCCTCTGCGTCTTTGTAGTGTGGAACCAGTTGGCTGTACAGAGATGATGCCAAAGGAGCGGGGGAGGGGGTCCAGTGGATTGCTCCCCCCCTTTTTTTTTTTAAGGCAGGATCTCACTAAGTTGCCCAGGCTGGGCTCATTCTTGAAATCTTCCTGCCTCAGTCTTCCAGAGTTGTGGAATTACAGCTGAGTGCCACCACATCCAGTTGCAGGTATTTCGGTATTGCGTCTGTGAATAGCAGGCTCCAGTTTCTTCAGACTTTCAACACTCATATCAGCAACTCCAGGGAGGTCCTAGGCCTTCAGAATCAGACTGGTGCTGTATCCTTGATCTGTTGTTCTGCAGCTTCCAGCTTCTTGGACAGAGCATTGTGGTCTTTCTGTCTCAGAGCTTATAAACCTACCTAATTATAAATCTCCTCGCGATACACACTGATAGACCTTTTTATTTTCCCTCTCCACTAGTCCGTAGGAAAGGAACTATGTCAGTGTACCATGTCTCCATGTCTATGACTGAATAGCCAGTGCTGAACTATAGTTCCTGATACAGAAGAAAATCTTGTTAAGCATTAGCCAAATGACAAAAATACTCTTCCATTCTCTCCATTGCAAAATCTCTACCTATCCTCCCTCCTCTTCTAAAGCAAGCCCATCTCTGTTCTCATCTGATTTTCTTCCATTTTCTTCCCAACAAATTCAGTCCTGCAGCCATTGGGGAGAGCAGAAGTAGTTACACGAATCCATATGAAGATTTAGAGTACAATAAAGATAACTAAGTAGATAAATATAAAATACAAGATAAATATGTTTTTGTTTGTAATTCTTTCCTTCTATCTCCAGCAACTCTTTTGTTGCCTTTCCATATGTTTCTTATTCTTCCTTCACTACTGCTAACATATACAGTACATGGTATCTCTCTCTTCGACATAACGTCCTAAAAACTGTGGTTGGTCTAGTCATCATCATCCCAGGCCAACTAGGGGGCTGCTTTCTGTCAGGAGCTCACCTCTCTGGCACAGTCAGCTGGGCACATTATGACAAGGTTATATGGCCAAGAACATGGCAACTTAATTTAAGGGGGGAAAGTTAGAGTTGTTTTGTTCAGCCTGGGAATCTGAGCATGGCAATTGCCTTAGAAGGGGGCATGACACCCACATAGAAGATAAAGCTTCTTCTCTGAGGGCATACTCCTGAGCAAAACAAATCTTTGTCTCCTCAATTCTCTCATTGCCTTTTCTTTGCTTAGTAATAATGACTCTCAAAAGGAGACAGATATATAAAGGAATTTCTGTTCTTTCTATAGTGTACACTTTGCAGAAAAGATAGTAAGTTTGTTGAATAAAAGTAAGATACAAAGACTATAAGAAATTCACCAATATAACAAAGATAATGTAGAAATATATTCCTGTACTGTGGCTAGATATCATCAATTTCAGAATGAAATATTCTTACAGGATTATACTATTTATAGTCCATGACTTTGCCATTCTACTTTATTAAGTAACAAGCCTAATTTGGAAAACTCTGAAATGTTTCCTTCTTGAGGTTATCTCAACATAACATTTATTAAATTTACATGCACAACTTACTTTCACTTCAGGACAATAATCTGACATTTAAGTCTCAGTAAGGAATTTCTAACAGATCATTACAAATTGTATGGGCAATATCTTTCAGATAGATAATGGCTTATTTTAGCCTTTATAGTAGGCACATTTATTTTAGTGAATTCTTATTGGCTAAGAATTTTTGTTTCAAATAAGAGAAGTGGTACTACCAGTATTGATGTGTAGAATAGGAATAATGACCTCACAAAATTATCATACTAGGAACGTTAGCAAACAGGGACTCAGACCCAAGGAAATGGCCACAATGAAGCTCTAAGCATAACATCACCAGGGATATATGGCCTTATGCTAATGCTTTCCTACCAACATGATCTTACTTTTCTCTTCTTGTTTAGATTTTGCTTCTTCCTTTCCTTCCCACTACAAAATTAGCTCCCTTTCCTTCTGCTCTACTACTAGGATGTCCATATAATTTAAGATCAAAACTAGGACTTTTTTGAATATGAAAAGAGATAACTTCACTGAGAAACTGGATGTGGTGGCATACACTTGTAATCCTAGCAATCTAAGAAGCAGAGGCAGGAGGATCTCAAATTTGAGCCCAGCGTGAGCAACTTAGTGACTTACAGAGACCCTGTTTCAAAATAGAAAATATAAAAAGGACTGAGGACGTAGCTCAGTGTGAAGGCCCTGGGTTCAAGCCCTAGTACTACAGAAACAATAAGAATAATAATAATAATTATGAACTTAAACTGTTTCAGACAATAAGGAAACATAGCCACTCTATCATCTATCTCATAGGTTATGTCTATCACAGTTTCTGCTTCCTTGGAGCCTTAGTGCACCCAGTGTGGCAAAAGCCTCAGGAGCCAATGCCATAAATGAAGTCAGTTTCTGGTAATCTGAGTGGAGAAATATTGAACCTGCAAAGGGAAAAAAATATTCACACATAAAATTAGAGGATCCAGCTTTCACATACCAACAGAGACTGAGAAAACACTTTTGGAAGTGAATCTTAGAGGTACTGGACTAAGGAAGCAGAATAGAAGGCTAAATGATATGCTAAGAGGACACTGCTAGAGCCATTCCTCCTACTGGAGAGGAATGGTTCTGAATGGCAATGACACAATGGTAGCCAATAATAATTGAGGTAAAAATACTAGTACTAGGCTGGGGATGTAGCTCAGTGGGCCTCACCTGCCTGGCAAGTGCAAGGTCCTGAGTTTGATCCTCAGTACTAGAAAAAAAAAAAAAGAAAGAAAGAAAAAAGGAAAGAAAATACTAGAACTGCTTTGTCAGAGTACTAAGAATTAGATCAAAAGAGAGGTTGGAACATTAGAATGGAGTTACTACATAAAACCAGATAATAATAAAAAAAACCCCACATAATTCACCATCTAAATATGTTTGTGGAAAAAACCCATAGGATATTCCCATCAAAAAAGTAATAGAAATGTGGTATGAATGGAGGAATAGACATAGATCAAAGGACAAATAGAGAATCCAGAAATAGACCACACAAAAAGGTCACACAAATATGACCAATGGATTTTTTTGTGGGGGGGGGGCACCGGGGATCAAACTTGGGACCTTGCATTTGCGAGGCAGGCTCCAGAACCACTGAGCTAAATCCACAGCCTACCAATGGATTTTTTAATAAAGTTACCAAGACATTCAATGGAAGAAAGATAGCCTTTTTAAACTAATGGTTCTAGAGCAACTAGATATCTCTAGGCAAAAAGAAATTTAAAAAATAAATTAGCTTTCAAACTTAATCTCATACCTTATTTTAAAAAACTAACTCAAAATGGATTGTAGACTTAAATGTAAAACATAAAATAATAAAGGACTAAGCATGAGTGTTTAGACTTAACACTGCAAATGTGATCCATGAAGGAAAACTTCAGTGAGGCATGGTGGTATACACCTGTAACCTCAGCATTTTGGGAGATAGGAGGTTCCCAAGTTCAAGTCACACCTAGGTAACATAGTGAGATCCTGTCTTAAAAAAGGGCATGGAGGCCCGGAGATTTAGCTTAGTGGTTCTGCCGCCTGCTTTGCAAGCGGAAGGACCCAAGTTCGATACCCGGTACCAAAAAAAAAGGGGGGGGGGCATGGATATAGAGCAATAGTAGCATGCTCATGGTGCCTGTACCATTACCATACCATAACATATACACACACACACACACACACACACACACACACACACGTAGGAAATTTATAATTAGACTTCACTAAAATTAAAACTTTAGCCCTCACAAGAGGCATGGTTAAAACAGGGGCTCAATGCCTGATTCTTGGCCCCTATCGAGGCCCATGTCTGTTTCTTTCTGTCCCTGAGCCTTGTGGATCCTAACTCAGTCAGTCCCCTCAGAGTGATTCTCTGGCCTGCGATTCTTTAGTGACAGCAGATCCCAAAGCCAGTTAAGTTAAACTCTACCCCAGCTGCAAGGCTGGGTTCATTCTGCCCCTAGGGAGTTAGTGCAGGTGCGTACTAAGAGGTGACTGCTATGCTGGACATCCAGCCTACCATTGGTGCTATACTGGGCTTGAAAATGCCAGGTTTGTGGGGCCTGGGCTATAACCATTGTCAGGATTGGGAAGTGGCTCTACTTCTTTTTCTCCACACCTCTGATACTAGAATTCATCGGGCAAGCTTCTCCTTCAAGTTGCCTTTCCACATTGGGGTTTTTAACCCCTCCATCCCCATCTGTGAGTACCTCTGGGTGCTGGCGAGCATCTTCTGAACATCTCGTGAGGACTGCTACCTCTAGCCTGCCATGAACAGAACCCAGTTGCACAAGAAATAATACAAAGAATCAACAAATGGGATTATATCACATTTAAAAGTTTTTGCACACCAAAGGAAACAATCAACAGAGTGAAGAGACAACCTACAGGATGGCAAAATTTTTTCCTGGCTACTCCTTGGACAGAGGGCTCATATCTAAACTTTATTAAAAGCTTAGACATGCAAAAATAAAAGACTGTATCAAAAAGGGGTAATTGAAATGAATAAACACTTCTCAAAAGAAGAAGTACAAATGACCAAAAAGTTTATGAAAAAATGTTTGGCATTTTGGGGCATTTGAGAAATGCAAATTAAAACTATGCTGATATTCCGTATTACCCCAGTAAGAATGGCTGTCATCAAGGACTCAGCAACATGCTAGCGAGATTGTAGGGGAAAAGGAACCCTTCTACACTGTTGGTAGGAATGTAAACTAGGATAACCACTGTGGAAACCAGTTTGGAGATTCCTGAAAAAATTAAAAATTAAAATTTCATTTGACTCAGCCATAGTTCTTCTTGGTATCTTCCTGAAAGAGTTAAAGATATCATATTACAGTGTTACATGCATACCCATATTTATAGGAGCACAATTCAAAATAGCTAAATTATGGAAGCAGCCTATGTGCTTGTTGACAGATGAATGGATAAAGAAAATCTGGTATATATACACAATGGAGTACTACTCAACCATAAAGAAGGATAAACTTGAGCCATTTTTAGGAAAATGGATACATCTTGAGATCATAATACTAAGTGAAATAAACTAGACACCAAAATTTTACCATGGTATCTCTTATATGAGAAACCCAAAGTGTAAAAAATTTAAAGAGAAAAAAGAGAGATGGTAGGAAATGGAAGTAGACTTTGTGAAGATGGAAAGGGGATTTAGGAAAGGAGAAGGGGGGGCAGTGGAGAAGAGGAAATAAAAATGATAAAGATGTGATATATACATATATGTATCAATTCCCCAAGATGAATGTAATTATCGTATATTACAAATATATACCAATAATAAAAAAGAAAAGCTAGGAGTAGCGGCAAGGGTGCTGGCGGAGACGGGTGGGTCGGGACAGGTCTTGCACTTCTGCCTGTAGCGACCAGGACTTGCTTTCTGCCTGCTTAGAACTGACTTGCCCATGCCGGAGTTATCCAAGAAAGAGAAAATCTGTTCCGGGTTGCGTTTCAAACCAAGATTCTGGATTCTCCTGGTCACGATAAGGAGCTCTGAATGCTTAGTAGTGAAAATGGCATAATCTACATTCACAGCTCATAACTTGAAGGCGTGACAAGGAACACACGTGGACTTGTGGCACGTGGAAATGTGTACACAGAAAAAGGAAATCTATAATTCTTCAGAAGTAGGAAGGCCTTCTTCACCAAAATGAATACGTTGTGCTCAGTTATCAAGTTTGAAAATCTCCAAGAATTAAAGTGACTGTGTCACTGGGGTCCCATCATAGCCCTTGGTGTTATAGCAATATGTTCTATGATGGCCATGATTGACTCTGTGCTGTGGTACTGGCCTTTACATATAACTGGAGGAAGCGTGAACTTCATCATGTTGATAAACTGGACTGTTATGATTCTTTATAATTACTTCAATGCCATGTTTGTTGGTCCTGGCCTTGTCCCTCTGGGGTGGAAACTGGAAAATTCTCAGGATAGCATGTATCTCCAGTATTGTAAAGTCTGCCAAGCATACAAGACACCGCATTCCCATCACTGCAGAAAGTGTAACAGATGTGTGATGAAGATGGACCAGATGTTGTCCTTAGATCAACAACTGTTGTGGTTACCAAACTCATGCTTCGTTCACACTGTTTCTCCTTTTAGCACCACTGGGTTGTATCCATGCTGCTTTCATTTTTGTTATGACTATGTACACACAGCTTCATAATCAGCTCTCCTTTGGGTGGAACACAGTGAAGATTGATATGAGCGCAGCCCGGAGAGATCCTCTTCCAATTGTTCCCTTTGGATCAGCTGCATTTGCTGCCACATTGTTTGCCTTAGGATTAGCTTTAAGAACAACTATAGCTGTTGGGATGTTGTTTTTTATCCAAATGAAAATAATTCTCAGAAATAAAACTTCTATTGAATCCTGGATTGAAGAGAAGGCTAAAGATCGAATTCAGTATTACCAACTTGATGAAGTCTTTGTTTTTCCTTATGATATGGAAAGTAGATGGAAGAACTTCAAACAAGTATTTACATGGTCAGGGGTTCCTGAAGGTGATGGATTGGAGTGGTCAATAAGAGAAGGCTGTCACCAGTACAGCTTAACAATAGAACAGTTGAAACAAAAAGCAGATAAAAGAGTCTGAAGTGTTTGCTATAAAGCAATAGAAGATTACAATGGTGCCTGCTGTCCTTTGAATAGAGGGATCAAAACCTTTTTCACAAGCCCCTGCACTGAAGAACCTCAAATACAGATATGAAAAGGGGAGTTCATTTTAGCCACAAGAGAGTTACAATACTGGTTATATGGAGACAAAATTCTTGATGATTCCTTTATAGAAGGTGTGTCAAGAATAAGAGGATGGTTCCCTAGAAACTGGAAAAATGTCCCTGTGATATTGAAACAGATCCAACGCCAGAGGGCGAGAAGAAAAACAGATAGCCACTGTTCAAGTGAAATTATTCTTTAATTCTGCTTCATTACTTGAAAATTGTACATATTACTAATGAATTATGCAACAAGCCTACTCTGGTTAAGATGTTCTTTTCCTCAAAGGTGTCCAAGTGCCATGATTTAAATATTTTTATTACCTTTTCGGAATGGAGAAGCCATTCTGTGTATGCCCTTGAATTCCTGCCCCTTTTTATCCCTCTTCTTCCCCTCAAAAGGAAAAATATTTCACCTAAATAGCTAATTGCATTTCCTCTAGGTTTTTCTTCATGCACTGCGCACTATGGACTTCACCTGCAGATATAGTTCCCCCTTTGCCAGGAGCATCTGCATGTGATACTTTTTGTTTCCTTCTCAGTTGATACTTCTTAAATATTCTAGATAATGTAAGAACTTGTCAGATTCAATATAAGCTTACATTTTGGTACTTTTAATAATGCAGATTTTGTCAAATCAAATAAAGATCAATGGATGTTCTGTAAAAAAAGAAAAGCTATACAGTGGGAGAAATACTGGCAAATCACATTTCAGACAAAAGATTCATATCTAGAATACAGAAAGTACTCTCAAAATCCCTTAGTAAAAACAAAAACAAAAACAAAAAACCCAAAAACCAAAAGTCCAATTAGAATGAGAACAAAAGACATGGTCAGTTCACTGAAGAGGATATACATACAGCAAATAAATATATGAAAACATGTTCAACATCATTAGCCATTAGAGAAACACAAAGTAAAACTACATCATTATGGCCCAATATCCATAGATTATAATAGGGTTAATTCTTGCCATTGAACAAATATATAATGTCATGTATCTACCATCATAGTACCATGCATAAGAGTTTCACTGCCCTAAAAATCCTCTGTGCTGTAGTTTTTCCTTCTTCCCATTAATCCCTTGCAAAATAACAGATCTTTTTTGTTGTCTCCTTTCTTTTACCTTTTCCAGATCACCATCTAGCTGGAATCGTATAATATTCATCTTTTTTACATTGGGTGCTTTCCCTTAGGAATCTGCATTTAAGGTTCCATGTGGTGTTTGTTTGTTTGTGGTTCCAGGGATCATACTCAGGACCTTGTGGTTGCAAGGCAGGTACAGTGCCCCTGAGCTAAATTCCTGGCCCAAGGTTCATGTGGTTTGATAACTCACTTATTTTTAATGTCTAATAATTTCCCCTGGTATGAATGTATCACAGTTTTTTTATGCTTTCACCTACTAAAGGACATCTAGGTTGCTTCCAAGTTAACATTTATGAAAAAAGCTGCTTGTATTAGTCACCTTCCCATCAGTGGGACAAATTGCCTGACATATATGAGATGTGATTGAAAACTACAGCAAATGTTAAAGTTCAAAAATGTATTACAGTAGAGACACATTGCTATTAATTCTCCTTGTAATACCCCTTCTTGCTTCAAACTCACCCCATAGTTCTTGCCACTTTCTGAAGCAGTTCTGAAAGTCCTCTTTTGGTGGCTTTACTGATCAAAATCTCAGTGAATGCTATAGCTGAGTGCCATCCACCAGAAAAGCAGGTTCCTAAAAACATTACAGTGTGTCCTCATCATTTTTTTCACCAGATTTAGCATCATGTGACTTCTGGCTCTTCCCCAAAGTCAAAATAACTATAAAAGACAAATGTTCTGAAATTATCAAAGATAGCACAGTAGCCACAATAGTGACAGTCAAAAAAAGAATTTCCAAGGTAGGTGTGTTGCACACCTGTAATCCTAGCACTGGGGAGCCTGAGGCAGGAGGATCACTGCAAGTTCCAGCCCAGCCTGAACTACGTAGTGAGATCCTATCTCAAAAAACAAATAAAAAAGAACTTCCAGAGTTACTTCAAAAAGTAGCACAAACAATGAAATAAGTGTGTTTGGAGCAAGGGGTATAATGAAAATGTGGTTTTTTACTGTAATACATTTTTAAAATATTTAACATTTATCATATTTTTTCAATCATACCTCATACACCTTAAAGGAGGATTTATTTGGGCTCATGGATTCAGAGGGTTCAGTCCATGTTTAACTGGCTCCTAGGCAGAAATAGCATGGCAGAAAGGCATGGTAGAGGAAAGTTGCTCAACCCATGGCAGCCAGGAAGCAGAGATCAGGGAATGAGCCAGAGAGAGAGGATGGGGCCAGGAACAGAAACTCACCCTTCCAGATCACACGCCCAGTGCCTTACCTCTAACCAAGCCCCACCCCCTAATGGCCCATTCAGAGGCCCCATTCAGTCACCCAGAAGTCCCACTTCCAAAGACATGAGATTTTGGGAGGCATGTTTCAGATCTAAGCCATAATACTGCTATATGCAAGGTTTTATGTGAACATAAATATTCGACTCATTTGGATAACCACCAAGGAGTGCTAGCTTAGGTATTTGGCAGGGGGCAGGTATCTGCTTTTTACAATGTGAAGATACACCATTCACCTCTTACTCAGGAGAATATATAATGAAAAGGCCCTCACCAGACACCACATGCTAGCACCTTGATATTGGGCTTCCAGAACTGTGGGAAACAAATTGCTGTTGTTTATAAATTACACAGTCTGTAGTATTTTGTTAAGGCAGCATAAACTAAGACATTATCAAGCATTTATTTCATAGATTGTGTCTTTTATGCTGCATCTAACCCAAGGACATCTAGATTTTTTTTCCTATGTTCTAGAAGTCTTAAAGGTTTGCATTTCACATTTGGTCCTATGATCCATTTCGAGTCAATTTTTGTGAGGGATATGAGTACTGTATCTACAATCATTTTTTTTGCATGTTGCATGTGCAGTTGTTCCAGCAACATTGTTGGAAAGTTTATTTTTTCCTCTATTTCTCTATTTTATTGTCTTTCCTTCTTTGCCAAAGAGCAACTAACTGCATTTGTGCAGTTCTTTTTCTAGGTTCTTTATGCTGTTCCATTATTCCACTTGTCTATTCTCTTGTCAGTACAACCTTGTATTGATTACTTAGTTTTATGGTTCAACTTGAAGTTAGGCAAATGTCAGTTCTCTGGATTTGTTCTATTTCAATGTTCTGCAGGCTATTCAGCGTCCTTTCCTCTCCATGTATCTTTTAGGGTTAGTTTCTTGATATACACAGAACAAGTTCTTGGGATTTTAATTGAGATTGCATTGGATCTATAGATCAGGTTCAGAATAACTGACATTTTGACAATATTGGGTTTTCCCATCCATGAATATGAAATATTTTTCCATGTAGTCTTAAATTTATTTTTATCCCAGTTTTGTGGTTTTCCTCATATAGAATTTGTAAATATTTTGCTAGATTTATACCATTTTTAGTTTTTTTCAGGTTAATAATATAAATGGTATTGAGTTTTTAATTTCATATTCTACTCATTTATTGCTGGTATATGGAAAAATGATTAATTATATGTTAATCTTGTATCCTTCAATCTCACCATAATTGCTTATGAGTTCTAGGAATTATATTGTTGATTCTTTTGGACCTCACACATTTTAAAATTGTGATATTTCCAGTGAAGTAGTGAATGAATTAATTAAGAAATTAATTTAAGAAATTAATTAATTGAAAGGGAAACAGTACTCCCTAATTCATTCCTGGAAGCAAGCATCACCTTGATCCCCAAAGCAGAGAAAGACCCAACCGAAAAGGAGAACTATAGGCCAATCTCACTAATGAACATAGATGCAAAAATCCTTAATAAGATACTGGCAAA
>NW_004624730.1:33396523-33410202 GCF_000247695.1 Heterocephalus glaber
AAAAAAAAAAAATGGGCCGGGGATTTAGCTCAGTGATTCCATCGCTTGCCTTGCAAGCGCAAGGACCAGAGTTCAATCCCTGGTACCAAAAAAAAGAATTAAAAGAATCATACCACAGTGATATATGTGTACCCATGTTCATACCAGCACAATTTGTAATACCTAAAACTTGGAAACAGCCCAAATGCCCATCAACTGGAGACTGGATAAAGAAAATGTGTTGTGTTTTTTTTTTTTTATAAAATGCAGTACTACTAAGCCATAAAAATTTGAAATTAGAGACATTTATAGCTAAATGGATGCACATTGAGGCGATACTCTTAAGTGAAATAAACAGGACACACATGCGTAAATACCGATAGTTTCTCTAGTGTGAGAAACTGAAAATGTAAATAAGGACTAAAAGTTATAATAGGTAATGTGAAATAGGAAGAAAAGGGGCAAAGAGGAAGGGGAAGTAGGAGGGGTGGGGAAAGGAAAGAAGAGAGTGGAATTAATATGAGAAAATGAAAAAAGAAAACAAAGTCTTTGTAAATAGAAAGGGATGGAGGGGTTGAAGGGAGGGCAGGGGAAGGGAGAAAAATAAGAACCAGGAGAGATTATGTAAAGGTGCAGATTTCCAATGATGAATATCATTATATTGTATACCTGAATTTTACCAATAAAATAAAATTTTAAAAAAAGAAATTAATTTGTGACAGGGTCTCCCTATGTAGTTCTGGCTGGTCTTGAACTCACTATGTAGGACAGGCTGTCCTCAAACGAGGTAATCCTCCTGCCTCAGCCTCCCAAGTGCTGGGATTACTGGTGTGCACCACCATGCCTGG
Source organism: Heterocephalus glaber (assembly GCF_000247695.1). The sequence goes on from NW_004624730.1 coordinate 33,397,351, forward strand.
CTGAAGGGGTGAATGTAAAGGAGGTCACAAGTGATCTCAGCAAAGTAAAGAGTGGACTGAAGCTGACTGTCAGTACCCTACCCATATCTCTGTGACCTTTCACCATATACCAACTGGATCCATGTGCCAGTATTTGTGTCTATGTCCAAGTGTTTTTTCTTCCAAAAACTGTTGAAAACTATAGCTCGTATATGTGGCAGGGCAGATGTTTCAAGGAAGTAACCCCACTGAAGGTAGCCTTTATTTATTTAGTTTTGGTACCAGGGATTGAACTCGGGACTTTGCTCTTTTGAGACAGGCACCGGAACCACTGAGCTAAATCCCTAGCCCGAAGGTAGCCTTTAAATACTGATATTCAGGAGTTGGGATTGGGTGGAAAAATAATTATAAGATATATGCCTTGCACCACTTCCTAGTGAAATTTCTCCCCAGTAGCTCACTGAGGCAATCAGCGTACTCATACATGACTTATTGGCTGTCTTCCTATCCCTGCATAACTTCTCTATTTCCATACTCCCTGCTTTGCATTTGTCTCAGGATCAGCTTTTGGGAGAACCCAAACACAGACAACTCTAGATAACAACAACAACAGCAATAGGGCACTCTTGAAATATGTCAGTGAGCTACATCATTACCTTGAAAATTAGAAATAAGACTCTTGCTTTTATCCTACCTTTTCTTTGCAAACTATATCACAGATCAGCCAAATATCAGTAAATATTTCTTCATATAGAAGTAATTGAGCTAAAAAAAGAATGAATAACAGTCTTAGAACTTTAGCATTGTAACTCCTCAAGAATTAATAGGTCTAGTTGATAAGTATCAGCAGTTCCTAAGGTAACGAAATGAAATAGAATCAGGGCCGGGGATTTAGCTCAGTGGTGCCATGCCTGCCTCAGAAGCACAAGATCCTGAGTTTGATCCCTGGTACCAAAAAAAGAGAAATAGAATCAGGCACTATATGTCTCCTGACATAAAAACATACCACCACCTAATTAAAAAAAAAAACACCTCAGGCTAGATCAAGTACTGAAATCAGTGCTACTGCAAGTATGAAGTGAGGGTCAGTACCATCAGCATCATTTGGGAACATGTTAAAAGTGTACTTTGCCAGACATGGTGCCACACATCTGTAATCCTGGCACTTGGGACAGTAAGGCAGGAGGATCACCATGAGTTTGAGGCCATCCTGAACTATATACAAAGAGAGACCCTGACTCAAACAAATAAACAAAAAAGTATAGTTTCAGCCCCGAGCCCAGATCTACTAAATCAGAATCTTTAAGCATGTTACTGTGAATTTGAGCTTTAAAGGCTCTGCTGGTAACTCTTCTGCACACTAATACCTGCAAAATATTGCTCTAGGTCCTATGATTTAGAGAAAACACAAAGAACACATGAATGCATAAAACACACCATGTTGATACAGTTAGAAGTATGGTTATTTCCTTAAGAAATAAATTGAAAGAAAAAAGATAATGGGTGCACTTATTGATTATGAGGCTTAACAGCAATCACAATGTGAATCATGATTCAAACAAAACATAGAATATTTACAAATTATAGGAAAACATCAAACAAACTCAAATTCAGGGACATTATTCAGAGCATCCCGTACAATGAATGACTGGGAAACTGCTCCAGAAGCATAAAGAAACATGAAAACTACATGTAATTTGAAGAGATGTGAGCTCCATACTTAACAAGAACAAACCTTTTGCTCACAGTTTGTAGAGGTTTTAGTTCACAGTTGGCTGATTCCAAGGCAGGGTAGCATAGCAGAGGGGCATTGCAGAGGAGAAACAGTTCATGGCAGGTGGAAGGTAGAAAGCAGCAAGCTACAAGTGAGCAACAAATGACAAGTAGCAATCCTCTTGCTGTCCCTTATATTCCATCTAGGCTTCCCATTCTAAGGATGGATAGCACTCACCCAGGGTGGGCCACCCTTAATCCTACCCAGAACTATACCAAACCAGTCAGTGGACTAATTTAGTAATCACACACCCTTAATCCCAGCATCACACACTCCAGATCCAGCCACCTCCAGAAAGCCCCACCTATGACTGCATGAGGCTTTGGGGAGACATCTAGACACAAGCCATAACAGCTACTATTTGAGTTTAGTCTTTGTTTACTATGAAGGCTTTCTAGCTGACTTTCTTGCTTTCAATTTCATTTCATTAGCAACTGGCAGTATAGCCCATTGATGGATGAATTGATAAAAGAAAATATGGTATAATACACAGTTAAATTTTGGAGGGGTGCTGGGGGTCGTACTCAGGATCTTGTGCTTACCAGGCAGGTGAGGCACTACGAGCTACATCCCTGGCCACTAACAGTTGAATATTATTCAGACATAGAGAATACAATTCTGTCATATGCAGTAAAAAGACTGGCGCTGGAGTATATTATTTTAAGTGAAATAAGCCAGAAAGACAAGTGCTGGACATTCTCTCTCTTATGTAAAGTAAAAAAAAAAAAAAAATGGCTGGGGATTTAGCTCAGTGGTTCCACTGCCTGCCTTGCAAGCGCAAGGTTCCGAGTTCAACCCATGGTACCAAAAAAAAAAAAAAAGTTGATCTGAATGTAGAATGGTGATTACTGAGTTTGGGAAGGGTGGGAGGGTGGATAAGGGGAGGATGGATTTGATCAGTGCATGCTGAATATATATTGGAGTATCACACTGAATCTATTTAATATGTACAGTAAATATACGTTAATCAAAAATAAACTGAGAAGTTGATTTTAAAAGGTCATCATAAATAAATCAATACTTTAAGCTGCCAAATCTTAGCTTTTGCATATATATCACGTCCCATGTGTTTCACTCTCTCAATGATGGCAGTTATTTGATAAGCAATAGACAGAATTGAATTAGAAGCTGGGAATCTTGATGAACACTTGTAATCCCAGCATTCTAGGAGACTGAGGCAGGAGGATTGTAAATTTAAGCCCAGATGGGGCAGCTTGGTGACTTAGTACGACCCTGTCTCAAAATAAAAAATAAAATAAAGACCTGGGGATACAGCATCCAAAGGCCTTGGGTTTAAACCCCAGTATGGAAAAAAAATTGAGTTAGGACTGGAAAGAAGTAAGTTATAAAAAAAACCTCTGAGGCCTTTCTGTATCAAGTTATTAGCCTGGTAAATAAAAAACTTGGCTCATGGCATTTTCCTTTTGCCAGCATGAGCCCACTCACTCCTAGTGCACTATCACTCTAGTAAACTTTGCCAATGTTTCCTTGCCAATGTGTTACGTCCAATTCTTCGTTCCCCACATACAAAAACCTGGGAACACATCCCCAGCCCCCATAACTCACCATGACATCTTGGCAAGCCCAGCCAGAAGGTAAGACCCTTTGGGAAATTTTTATTTTTTTCTGTTTTCTGTTTTTGCATCCTCAGAGAGTTAAGAGCCACTAGGGCTTCTGCTGCTTGAGGACTCCCATGACAGGATAACCCAGTTGTGGGACAGAGAATTTCTAGGCTTTGCTGCTACAAAACAATTTCCACGCATCATGCAGGTTTATGTTATGTTCCAATTTTCCTCTTCTCTTTCCATGAACCTCTGCATCTTAGGGATTCCTTTTCAGCAGCTAGAATCTTCTGTGCTCTCAGAAAAATGAATGCGTAAACATGAAAAGTGCTGAAAATCAAGAGGCATTTGCTCTCTCTAACTAGAATTGGAAAGAGGTGTCAGAGGCACTCTCCAGGATGTGTGTGGCCCTCATTTGGTATTCTTTTAGGTCAGCACCACATCCTGTCTGTGGGTTAAATGGTATTGTGAAAATTTAGTCCTCCAGGGAGACATAAATAAGGATGGAGCCCCACCCAGTATTCAAGCAAAGTTTCTCACACACACTTGGTGTGGGAAATCTAATCCTGAGACACAGTGGAGAGGACTGCTCTCTGGGTCACACCAGAGGAAGCTATCTCCAAAAGCATACACCTTCAGGTTCTAAACATCTCTCAACTGAGCAAGATCCTCTAAACTGCTCTTTCAGTCCTCTTTCCATTCTCCTTACCCCTCAATTTCAAAAACCAAAGGCCATGATCTTTTTGCCCTCCCTTAAAACTCCCCCTTGTTCTTTCTCTGCAGACTTTTATCTGTCCAGAAACTCATATCTTTTATAATTTTTGTGATGTTGGTTAGTGGGAGTACAAGGGAGTTGGGGGCAGAGGGTGGAGATAGGTTCGGGGTGAGGGTAATTATAAAAGCTCAAGTTTTAAAGGTAGGTCCTTTCCAGGCTACTGGTGGCAGCAGGGTCCAGATCTTGCTTCTCCCAGGCCAGTAATAACATCATACTGTTTAAATGGCTCAAATGGCCTACCCAGTTTTTTTGGTCTCTTCCCTCAGGGACTCATCCTATTCTCACCCCTTAAACAGCCACCTTCTGGGTTCTTCATCCCTTAGACTTGTATCAGTGCTCTGCAGGTGAACAAGCCCCATTTTCCCTACTGGAAATGATTGGAGACAAAACTTACTGGAACTCAGAATCCCTAGATAGTGGGTCATAACTGATGACCATTTGTTAAATTCCTCTCCTCTGTTGGAGCCCAAAGGGCGCCTATGCAGGGAACTATTTCAAGCTGAAGAAAGAGGGCAAGAAAAATTTAACAGACTTTTATTGAGGTCTCTGGGGTTGGGGGAGAGAAACAATTTCCCTTTCACCACTGGTAGATAACTCACTTTTTACTACCCCTCCTTAAAACAGGTATACTGTGACACTGGATGATTCCATAATTAGCTACATGCATCCACCCATTATTGGCACCACAACTCTAGACCCCTGTCCAAGGAGATGGGTTGTGCCCCAAGGGGAAAACCCAGAAGTCTAAAGGAATTGGCACCAGTGCCACACAAGTCCAGAGATATCTGGCACCAAAATCCCAAGGAGTTCAGCTTTACCACAGGACACCCAAGGGCCAAACAGATCAGGGACTGTCCGTGGAACAACCTGTAAGGTTCCCACAACCCAGCTCTTACTTTTCCTGCCCAAAGATCTATCATGGGGAATGGTTCATCTGTTCCACTTTACTCCTCACTTGAATACCTCCTCAGAATGGTCAGAAGTGCACTACGTCCAGTCCTTCATGGACCCATACTAAAAGCCGGATCTTAACCAACCTTGCTCTCAAGTTGATCCTTCTTCTGGATCTGATGCCACTGAAGACCTCTTGTCAGCCCCTCCCTTCAATAGGCTACCTCCTTACCAACCTGCACCATCATTGCCCCCAGAAAATTGAGTCAAGCTCTTGAGTCTACTCCTTACTAGATTGAAGTCTATTTAGCATGAGGTCCTGGACTCAGGAAACTCAACATCTAAGACTACCACCATCTTATCCTTTCAAGAAGTGGTTGATGCAGACAATACAGTACAAGTTCAGGTCCCCTTTTCAGTCAAAGATATTCAACAATGCTAAGAGAAACTGGGCAAATTATCAGAAGACCTTGAGAAGTTTGCTGACAGATTCCATACCCTGATGATGGCTTTTGATCTGGCCTGGTGAGATGTCCAGTTTACAGTTTCTTGCTGCACAATAAGAGAAAGAGAAAAGATCCTAAAAGCTGCAAGACCAGCCAATGAAGAGACCTTTGCAGCCATGCCCAGTGGTAACCAGTTGGCTGAGGTGCTGTTTGGGGCCAAGAAGGGACCAAGTGAAAGTATAACATTAGGCATAGAGAATCCAAACAGAGGTTATATCTCTAGCCCATATTAGTGGCCATATGTAAGTGCATGCCTAAACCTGTAAATTATGACAACTTCAGGACTATCAGTTAGGGCTCTGATAAAAATCCAGCAGCTTTTCAACAATAGCTTGAAGAGACTGTCTCCAAATATACAAATTTAGACCCAGACTTTAGAGAGAACAAAATTATCCTGGGCCACTATTTTATTAGTCAGCTAAAACTCCAACAAGGCCCACAGATGAGGATGAGTGAATTGGTAGATTTGGCTTTCACAATCTTTAACAATTGTGACTGAGAGAAAGACAAACAAGAATTGGGTAAAGAGAAAAGGCTGGTTAGTCCTACTGTCCCACATGGATCAGGCTTATAACAAAGCTTGTGGCACCAGGAGAATCTGGGTAAACCAAAGAGTGATGGTGGCAAGACTGGGCACTTCAAGTGCAAGCAGTGGGACATTTGGCAAAAGAGTGGCCTCAAGGGCTACTAAGTCCTTGCTGAGCCTGTCTGGATATGTGTGAGAACCCTTGGCACTGGAGAAAGCATTGCCCTCATTCCTAGTACAGGACAAAGTTATCTTCCACCAGAGGGGCCAGAGAAGAACACCAAGACAGTGATTGACAGTGCCTGGGGCAACCCATGTGGCCCTTGCACAAAGACATCCTCATCACTTTAGAAGAGACTCAGGTATCTATGGACATTGCAGGTTAAGCAAATTACTTTATTTTTAGATATAAGGACCTCTTACTCATTCCTAGGCTCCTAATGGTGTAATCAAAACATTTCCCAAAATTACATTAGCCTGCCCAATGTGAGGGACCAGCCATGGACAGGGACAGTGAGCTCATGGTTCATTGACAACAGCAATTTCTTTTTCTTTTTCTTTTTTTGGTACCAGGGATTGAACTCAGGACCTTGCACTTGCGAGGCAGGCACAGCACCATTCAGCTAAATCCCCAGTCCTGACAACAGCAATTTCATAAAGGATGGCATTAGGAGGGTGGGGTATGTCACAGTCAGCCTAACCCAGGTCATTGAAGCAAGAGGACTCCTTCGGGATTTCATCCCAAAACCCAGAACTTATTGCCTTTACTTGGGCTCTTCAACTCATCCTGGAGAAGAGGGTCAATATAGTTGCTGACTCCAAGTGTACCTTTCTGGTCTTACATGCACATGATGTCATTTTGAAAGATGAAATTTTTGAGTAGCCATCAGTCACCAATAAAACAGGATGGACCAGAGAGCCTCAACTTCCTCAGGACAGTAAATCTTCCAAATGAGGTAGCAGTTGTCCACTGCCAGGGACATCAAGCCTCATTGGATCCTGTCTCCCAGGAATTCAAAGGCAGAACTGGCTGCCAAACAGGCTGCCCTCCAAAATAACTCCAGCCCATCAATAACATTTCCTGTGGTCCCATTTCAAGTTTGTAACTTGGAACCAGGATACTCTAGGGAAGAGCTTCAAATAATCAGTGATAAGGGAGGAATCTAAAAGGGTCAATGGTGGCATGTGGGACCCTGGCTGTTCTTATCACAATGGGTACAGTAGAAAGTCATGAAGTCCTTACATGATACCTTCTACCTAGGGTGGGATGCCATCATTGGTGTATCACATAAGCTTTTTATAGGGCTTGGAGTCCACAATATTGTAATCCAGGTGTGTAAGGCCTGTCCCATCTGTGCCCTCCACAATCTGTAGACCCATCTATCCTTGCTGCCTGAACCAATGTAGTGAGGAGCTTTTCCTGCGGGAAGATTGGCAAATAGATTTTACCCACATACCTGCATGCAAGGATTATACACATCTCCTTGTATGCATAGATACCTTTACTAGATAGAGGCCTTCCCCATGAGATCAGAATGAGCCCTGAAGGCAGTAAAAATCCTCCTCAAGGAAGTACGCCCTCAGTTTGGACTATGTTGTTCCATCCAGAGTGACAATGGGCTCCCCTATACATCCAAAATTACACAGGGAATTAAATACCATCTCCACATGCATGGAAACCCCAATTCTTAGGGAAGGTTGAGTGAGTTAACCAAGCTATGCCAGCACCTCCTCCCAATTGCCTTAATGAGGCTCCAGGCAGCCCCCAAATTCAAACTTAATTCTAGCTCATTTGAGATGCTTTGTGGGAGATCCTTCCTGATGTCTGACCTGCTTACTGACATTGGACTTCCCAACACATCCAACATGTCACTCATTTGGGAACCTTCCATTGTGCCATCCAGGAATATGGAAATAAGATTCTTCCACTCTTAGGGACTAATATTTGTCAGCCCAGGTCTACCCCAGCAACCAGGTCCTAATCAAGTCTTGGAAGGAGGGTGTGCCACAGGACCAACTCACCCCTAAATAGAAAGGCCCATACTCAACCTTCTTTGAAGGCCCTAGTTAGCAAGACAGATTCCATATTGCTGCTTGACCCACCTGCCTGCCCTTTAGATGAACTCAGAAGGAGGAAGCTTAGAAACCTCCTCCCTTTAGAAAGTCTCTTTAGAAACAACAATTAATCAACTATTGTTTTACAAATGTTCTAACGGCAGGACATTCTGCTTCTGTACCTTTCGCTTGCTTTGCTAGTTCTATCCCATAGGGGGTGCCTAGAAACTGTTGACCTCAAAGGTGTATAAAACATGTCTGTCTTCCCCCAGTCGGGGCTCGAGTCTGATGCTCGGCTCAGGTCCTGGCCGGTAATAAACTCCTGTGTGGATTTAATATCAGTCTCTGGTTGGTTCTCTCTCACTGGGTGTAAAATTCTTGGAGGCCCAGCAAGATAGCCAGCTGCTCTGGAGCTTATTATCTTGGAGCCATTGTTTCTTTTTAGGAGAGACCAGGATCAGACATCAGTGGTGTTTGGCCCCTCTGGACACTTGTCTGCGGAAGGAGAGGCCATCCTGATGGTATTCTGGGGCTCCGGGTAGGCTGGTCTCAGTCAGGCCCCATCGCCAATCAACCGACCTGAAGGAGTTTATCGGGAAAGCCTCTAGAGGTAAGAATCAAATGATTCTTAGTGCACTATGGGTATGTAGGAGGAAGCTGGATGTGGCACAGGTTCCCCTACCTAAAGTCTCTTTGTGACAGCAAGCAGACTCACTGGGTCAGAGTCCTCAGAAGAGCGACCCCCTGGGTGGGGTCCAAATCTGTTCAGCCCCAGAGGTTTTACTTGGCCAAAGTCTGTCATTTTTCTGTTTATTGTTGTCTGTCTGCTTGCTCTGTGTGCCTTTTGCATTTTCACAGGCTAAAATTATGGGTTTCTCACAGTCCACAAAAGGAACTCCACTTGATTGTGTTTTGAATAACTTCAAAAAAATTTATTCCATGGACAGAGAAGATGAATATGGCATGAAATTTTCTAAAGACAAATTATCAACCCTGTGTCAATTAAAATGGCCCAGTTTCGGAGTCAATTGGCCCCCAGTGGGAACTTATTCTATGCACATTGCTCACAAGGTTTGGAATGTGGTCATGGGAGTCAGGGCCCCAGAGGTCCTGATCAACCTTTGACACTCAGTCAGGACAGGACTATGGTCCATCAGCCCCATCTTCCTCCTCCCTTTTTCCTTTAAAACAGACAGAGCCCGGGGGAGGATTGATTTATGGCCCTTTTACAACTAGTGATCTTTACAATTGGAAACATCAAAATCCCCCCTTCTCTGAAAAACCTCAGGCATTAATCTCTTCTTGAGTCTGTTTCTCATACCCATCAGCCAACCTGGGATGATTGCCAGCAGCTTTTACAGATCCTGTTCACCACTGAGGAGTGGGACCACATTTATCAACAGGCAGTCAAAGAGGCCCTGGGGCCAAACCCCAGCATCACTCCCAGAACTCTGGGGCATTCAGCCAAAGCTGAAACAGTAGTTCCATTGCGACACCCCAAATGGGACCCCAATGATGATGGTAGGAGGCTGGGGGCCTACTGCCAGCACTTATTAGGGGGACTCCGGGCAGTGGCCAGAAAGCCCACTAATTTGAGTAAGGTAAGTGAGGTTTGCCAGGGAAAAACGGAGTCTCCGGCTGCGTTTTTAGAGAGACTCTTGGAACCCTATAGTTTTCACTCCTATTGACCCAGAGGCTCCTAAAAATGCAGCAGCTTTAAATTTGGCCTTTTGTTTCCCATTTGGCCCTAGACATTAGAAAAAAATTACCGAAATTGGAGGGATTTGAGGGAAAGAACAGGACTGAACTCCTGAACATAGCCCAGAAAGTTTATGATAACCATGATGCCCCCCGAGGAAGTCCTAGCCAAGAAACTGGGGAAAGTCATTATTGCTGCATTCCAGGCACAAGAGACAGTTCCTCCAGACAGAAAAAGAGAAAGCCGCCTTTTTGGCTTTAAAAAAAGCCTTAGTATCAGCACCAGCCCTGGCCCTACATGATGTCACCAAGCCCTTTCGGTTGTTTGTGGCTGAATGAGGGGGCATAGCCAAAGGAGTGCTAGCTCAGGCATTAGAGCCTTGGAACAGACCTGTGGCCTACCTGTCTAAAAGATTTGATCCTGTGGCAAGTGGATGGCCTACCTGTTTGAGGGCAGTTGCAGCCACTGCCCTCCTGGTCAAGGAGGCAGATAAGCTTAGCCTGGGACAGGACCTGGTCATCACCGCACCCCATGCGGTGGAGATGTTACTGAGAGGAGCCCCAGAACAATGGCTCTCCAACGCCCACCTGACTTTGTACCAGGCCCTGTTGCTGGATGCTCCATGCATCAAATTTGCCGAGAAATGACCCTCAATCCGGCCACCTTACTCCCGGACTCCAACTCATACGCATGCCCCTCCATGACTGTCTGGACACTCTGACAACTTCCACCACCAACCGCCCAGACCTGACTGATGTTCCCCTGCAAAGCCCAGATGAGACCGTCTTCACTGATGGAAACAGCTTCATGGAAGACCAAGTCAGGTGTGCGGGCACAGCTGCAGTCAGTCCAGGAGGACAGGTGCACTGGACACAGGCATTAAGCTGGGGAGCTTCAACGCAGAGGGCTGAACTAATAGCCTTAACTCAAGCTGTTAGGTCGAGACAAGGCTGTAAACATCTACACTGACAGCCGGTATGCATTCGCCACTGCCCATGTGCATGGCGACATCTATAGACAGGGCTATTGACATCAGAAGGGAAAACTATCAAAAAAAAATTTTGGCCTTATTGGAGGCAATTTGGGAACCCAGCGGGTTGGCTATTATTCATTACAAAAGCCACCAAAAAAGAGACAGCTTCAAGGCCCACAGTAACCAAGAGGCCGATGATGTGGCCCGGTGAGTGGCCAGAGAACCAGTGGGGCCAATAGACATTCTGCCCATCCAACCCTTTGGCTACCTGCCAGAAAGACCCACATATACCTTAGAAGAAAAAGAGGAAAACCAAAAGCGAAGGGGTAGAAAACTGGACTCAGGCTGGTGGAAAGGGATAAATGAATAAATTTGTCTCCTCCAAGCCCTGGGGCGATAACTTGTTCATCAGTTACATCATTTAACTCACCTCGGAGAATCAAAGTTAAAAAGACTAATGAGCTCTAAGTTTTCAATCCCAGGACTGACCTCTATGGTCCAGGACATCAGTTCCAGGTGTCAGGTATGTGCACAGTTAAACTCTAAGGCAAGACCAAGGAACAAAGGTAATCGACTATGAGGAAAAGAGCCAGGGGGACATTGGGAACTTGATTTCATTGAAATAAAGTCCAACAATAGGTTCAAATATTTACTGGTATTGGTTGACACCTACTCAGTTTGGGTAAAAGCTTTCCCCACTCATGGAAAATCAGCCAACATAGTAACTAAGGTTTTGCTCCAGGAGATAGTTCCCAGATTTGGCATCCCTCATTACCTGGGGTCCAACAATGGGCCTGCCTTCACGGCACAGATATCCAAATTGTTGGCAAGGGCACTACATATCAATTGGAAGTTACACTGTGCCTATCGCCCACAAAATTCAGGGCAAGTGGGAATGATGAATAGGACCCTGAAAAAAACCTTGACTAAATATGTTCTAGAAACTGGTGGTAGGTGGCCCGATCTGCTTCCTCTAGCATTGTTAAGAGTTAGATGTACCCCATATGTTGGCAAGTTTACCCCTTTTGAAATCTTGTATGGCAGGCCGCCGCCACTCCTCCCTAAGTTAAACCTTGAAAAGATAACAGAGAGTTTTTGTGTCTCTTTACTTCAGTCTCTTCAAGCCTTACAGATTCTTCAGAGTGAGATCCAGGCTACAATACAACAGGCTCAAGAAAAACCCTTTGCAACATTCCAGCCCCACGGTTTCAAGCCAGGAGACCTGGTCCTGATATGCTTGGTTTGCTTGCACCAAAGACTTTACTAAATACATTCCCAAATCAGTCTTGGCTACCCAATCTGCCACTTTATTTTGTGACACCATGTATGTTGTTCCACAAGTCTTGTATTATAAAAAGGGGCCGTAAACATCTGGGATTAACCTCTGAACACTATAGGAGTAAACGGGCTGCCCCTGTTTTAGTGCCCATTCTGGTGGGATTAGGAATAGCTGGGTCAGTGGCTATTGGAACTTCCTCCCTGATCCTTCAGGACACAAATTTTAAAGCCCTAAGCCACCAAGAAGCCAGAGATTTGGGTCACCTGAAAGATTCGATCTCCAGATTAAAAAACCAGGTTGATTCCCTAGCTGAGATGGTCCTACAAAATCAAAGGGGACTTGACCTCCTGTTCATAAAATAAGGAGGGTTATGTGTAGTCCTGGAAAAAAACCTGTTGCTTCTATGCTAATCAGTCTGGTGTCATTAGAGATACCTTAGCTATGGTCAGGGAAAATTTAAAGACTAAATATGCTCAACAGAGGGATCAAAATTGGTTTCAAAATCTATTTGACTGGTCCCCATGGTTAACTATCCTACTTTCTGCTGTAGCAGGCCCCTTAGTTATCTTACTTCTGCTTTTGCTCATGGGACCTTACATTATAAATGCTCTGACTAAATATGTTAGACAGAGGGTTGATGCAGTTAAACAGATGGTGCTGAGACAAATTATGAGATTTTAAAAGATGTTTTAGAAAAAGAATCTGAAGAGTAAATACAGAAATCAAAGATTTGATTAAGTTACAAGAACCAGTGGGGAATGAAGGACCCTAGTTAGCAAGACAGACTCCATATTGCTGCTTGACCCACCTGCCTGCCCTTTAGATGAACTCAG
>NW_004624730.1:33410302-33464735 GCF_000247695.1 Heterocephalus glaber
AAAAAAAAAAAAAAAGTTGATCTGAATGTAGAATGGTGATTACTGAGTTTGGGAAGGGTGGGAGGGTGGATAAGGGGAGGATGGATTTGATCAGTGCATGCTGAATATATATTGGAGTATCACACTGAATCTATTTAATATGTACAGTAAATATACGTTAATCAAAAATAAACTGAGAAGTTGATTTTAAAAGGTCATCATAAATAAATCAATACTTTAAGCTGCCAAATCTTAGCTTTTGCATATATATCACGTCCCATGTGTTTCACTCTCTCAATGATGGCAGTTATTTGATAAGCAATAGACAGAATTGAATTAGAAGCTGGGAATCTTGATGAACACTTGTAATCCCAGCATTCTAGGAGACTGAGGCAGGAGGATTGTAAATTTAAGCCCAGATGGGGCAGCTTGGTGACTTAGTACGACCCTGTCTCAAAATAAAAAATAAAATAAAGACCTGGGGATACAGCATCCAAAGGCCTTGGGTTTAAACCCCAGTATGGAAAAAAAATTGAGTTAGGACTGGAAAGAAGTAAGTTATAAAAAAAACCTCTGAGGCCTTTCTGTATCAAGTTATTAGCCTGGTAAATAAAAAACTTGGCTCATGGCATTTTCCTTTTGCCAGCATGAGCCCACTCACTCCTAGTGCACTATCACTCTAGTAAACTTTGCCAATGTTTCCTTGCCAATGTGTTACGTCCAATTCTTCGTTCCCCACATACAAAAACCTGGGAACACATCCCCAGCCCCCATAACTCACCATGACATCTTGGCAAGCCCAGCCAGAAGGTAAGACCCTTTGGGAAATTTTTATTTTTTTCTGTTTTCTGTTTTTGCATCCTCAGAGAGTTAAGAGCCACTAGGGCTTCTGCTGCTTGAGGACTCCCATGACAGGATAACCCAGTTGTGGGACAGAGAATTTCTAGGCTTTGCTGCTACAAAACAATTTCCACGCATCATGCAGGTTTATGTTATGTTCCAATTTTCCTCTTCTCTTTCCATGAACCTCTGCATCTTAGGGATTCCTTTTCAGCAGCTAGAATCTTCTGTGCTCTCAGAAAAATGAATGCGTAAACATGAAAAGTGCTGAAAATCAAGAGGCATTTGCTCTCTCTAACTAGAATTGGAAAGAGGTGTCAGAGGCACTCTCCAGGATGTGTGTGGCCCTCATTTGGTATTCTTTTAGGTCAGCACCACATCCTGTCTGTGGGTTAAATGGTATTGTGAAAATTTAGTCCTCCAGGGAGACATAAATAAGGATGGAGCCCCACCCAGTATTCAAGCAAAGTTTCTCACACACACTTGGTGTGGGAAATCTAATCCTGAGACACAGTGGAGAGGACTGCTCTCTGGGTCACACCAGAGGAAGCTATCTCCAAAAGCATACACCTTCAGGTTCTAAACATCTCTCAACTGAGCAAGATCCTCTAAACTGCTCTTTCAGTCCTCTTTCCATTCTCCTTACCCCTCAATTTCAAAAACCAAAGGCCATGATCTTTTTGCCCTCCCTTAAAACTCCCCCTTGTTCTTTCTCTGCAGACTTTTATCTGTCCAGAAACTCATATCTTTTATAATTTTTGTGATGTTGGTTAGTGGGAGTACAAGGGAGTTGGGGGCAGAGGGTGGAGATAGGTTCGGGGTGAGGGTAATTATAAAAGCTCAAGTTTTAAAGGTAGGTCCTTTCCAGGCTACTGGTGGCAGCAGGGTCCAGATCTTGCTTCTCCCAGGCCAGTAATAACATCATACTGTTTAAATGGCTCAAATGGCCTACCCAGTTTTTTTGGTCTCTTCCCTCAGGGACTCATCCTATTCTCACCCCTTAAACAGCCACCTTCTGGGTTCTTCATCCCTTAGACTTGTATCAGTGCTCTGCAGGTGAACAAGCCCCATTTTCCCTACTGGAAATGATTGGAGACAAAACTTACTGGAACTCAGAATCCCTAGATAGTGGGTCATAACTGATGACCATTTGTTAAATTCCTCTCCTCTGTTGGAGCCCAAAGGGCGCCTATGCAGGGAACTATTTCAAGCTGAAGAAAGAGGGCAAGAAAAATTTAACAGACTTTTATTGAGGTCTCTGGGGTTGGGGGAGAGAAACAATTTCCCTTTCACCACTGGTAGATAACTCACTTTTTACTACCCCTCCTTAAAACAGGTATACTGTGACACTGGATGATTCCATAATTAGCTACATGCATCCACCCATTATTGGCACCACAACTCTAGACCCCTGTCCAAGGAGATGGGTTGTGCCCCAAGGGGAAAACCCAGAAGTCTAAAGGAATTGGCACCAGTGCCACACAAGTCCAGAGATATCTGGCACCAAAATCCCAAGGAGTTCAGCTTTACCACAGGACACCCAAGGGCCAAACAGATCAGGGACTGTCCGTGGAACAACCTGTAAGGTTCCCACAACCCAGCTCTTACTTTTCCTGCCCAAAGATCTATCATGGGGAATGGTTCATCTGTTCCACTTTACTCCTCACTTGAATACCTCCTCAGAATGGTCAGAAGTGCACTACGTCCAGTCCTTCATGGACCCATACTAAAAGCCGGATCTTAACCAACCTTGCTCTCAAGTTGATCCTTCTTCTGGATCTGATGCCACTGAAGACCTCTTGTCAGCCCCTCCCTTCAATAGGCTACCTCCTTACCAACCTGCACCATCATTGCCCCCAGAAAATTGAGTCAAGCTCTTGAGTCTACTCCTTACTAGATTGAAGTCTATTTAGCATGAGGTCCTGGACTCAGGAAACTCAACATCTAAGACTACCACCATCTTATCCTTTCAAGAAGTGGTTGATGCAGACAATACAGTACAAGTTCAGGTCCCCTTTTCAGTCAAAGATATTCAACAATGCTAAGAGAAACTGGGCAAATTATCAGAAGACCTTGAGAAGTTTGCTGACAGATTCCATACCCTGATGATGGCTTTTGATCTGGCCTGGTGAGATGTCCAGTTTACAGTTTCTTGCTGCACAATAAGAGAAAGAGAAAAGATCCTAAAAGCTGCAAGACCAGCCAATGAAGAGACCTTTGCAGCCATGCCCAGTGGTAACCAGTTGGCTGAGGTGCTGTTTGGGGCCAAGAAGGGACCAAGTGAAAGTATAACATTAGGCATAGAGAATCCAAACAGAGGTTATATCTCTAGCCCATATTAGTGGCCATATGTAAGTGCATGCCTAAACCTGTAAATTATGACAACTTCAGGACTATCAGTTAGGGCTCTGATAAAAATCCAGCAGCTTTTCAACAATAGCTTGAAGAGACTGTCTCCAAATATACAAATTTAGACCCAGACTTTAGAGAGAACAAAATTATCCTGGGCCACTATTTTATTAGTCAGCTAAAACTCCAACAAGGCCCACAGATGAGGATGAGTGAATTGGTAGATTTGGCTTTCACAATCTTTAACAATTGTGACTGAGAGAAAGACAAACAAGAATTGGGTAAAGAGAAAAGGCTGGTTAGTCCTACTGTCCCACATGGATCAGGCTTATAACAAAGCTTGTGGCACCAGGAGAATCTGGGTAAACCAAAGAGTGATGGTGGCAAGACTGGGCACTTCAAGTGCAAGCAGTGGGACATTTGGCAAAAGAGTGGCCTCAAGGGCTACTAAGTCCTTGCTGAGCCTGTCTGGATATGTGTGAGAACCCTTGGCACTGGAGAAAGCATTGCCCTCATTCCTAGTACAGGACAAAGTTATCTTCCACCAGAGGGGCCAGAGAAGAACACCAAGACAGTGATTGACAGTGCCTGGGGCAACCCATGTGGCCCTTGCACAAAGACATCCTCATCACTTTAGAAGAGACTCAGGTATCTATGGACATTGCAGGTTAAGCAAATTACTTTATTTTTAGATATAAGGACCTCTTACTCATTCCTAGGCTCCTAATGGTGTAATCAAAACATTTCCCAAAATTACATTAGCCTGCCCAATGTGAGGGACCAGCCATGGACAGGGACAGTGAGCTCATGGTTCATTGACAACAGCAATTTCTTTTTCTTTTTCTTTTTTTGGTACCAGGGATTGAACTCAGGACCTTGCACTTGCGAGGCAGGCACAGCACCATTCAGCTAAATCCCCAGTCCTGACAACAGCAATTTCATAAAGGATGGCATTAGGAGGGTGGGGTATGTCACAGTCAGCCTAACCCAGGTCATTGAAGCAAGAGGACTCCTTCGGGATTTCATCCCAAAACCCAGAACTTATTGCCTTTACTTGGGCTCTTCAACTCATCCTGGAGAAGAGGGTCAATATAGTTGCTGACTCCAAGTGTACCTTTCTGGTCTTACATGCACATGATGTCATTTTGAAAGATGAAATTTTTGAGTAGCCATCAGTCACCAATAAAACAGGATGGACCAGAGAGCCTCAACTTCCTCAGGACAGTAAATCTTCCAAATGAGGTAGCAGTTGTCCACTGCCAGGGACATCAAGCCTCATTGGATCCTGTCTCCCAGGAATTCAAAGGCAGAACTGGCTGCCAAACAGGCTGCCCTCCAAAATAACTCCAGCCCATCAATAACATTTCCTGTGGTCCCATTTCAAGTTTGTAACTTGGAACCAGGATACTCTAGGGAAGAGCTTCAAATAATCAGTGATAAGGGAGGAATCTAAAAGGGTCAATGGTGGCATGTGGGACCCTGGCTGTTCTTATCACAATGGGTACAGTAGAAAGTCATGAAGTCCTTACATGATACCTTCTACCTAGGGTGGGATGCCATCATTGGTGTATCACATAAGCTTTTTATAGGGCTTGGAGTCCACAATATTGTAATCCAGGTGTGTAAGGCCTGTCCCATCTGTGCCCTCCACAATCTGTAGACCCATCTATCCTTGCTGCCTGAACCAATGTAGTGAGGAGCTTTTCCTGCGGGAAGATTGGCAAATAGATTTTACCCACATACCTGCATGCAAGGATTATACACATCTCCTTGTATGCATAGATACCTTTACTAGATAGAGGCCTTCCCCATGAGATCAGAATGAGCCCTGAAGGCAGTAAAAATCCTCCTCAAGGAAGTACGCCCTCAGTTTGGACTATGTTGTTCCATCCAGAGTGACAATGGGCTCCCCTATACATCCAAAATTACACAGGGAATTAAATACCATCTCCACATGCATGGAAACCCCAATTCTTAGGGAAGGTTGAGTGAGTTAACCAAGCTATGCCAGCACCTCCTCCCAATTGCCTTAATGAGGCTCCAGGCAGCCCCCAAATTCAAACTTAATTCTAGCTCATTTGAGATGCTTTGTGGGAGATCCTTCCTGATGTCTGACCTGCTTACTGACATTGGACTTCCCAACACATCCAACATGTCACTCATTTGGGAACCTTCCATTGTGCCATCCAGGAATATGGAAATAAGATTCTTCCACTCTTAGGGACTAATATTTGTCAGCCCAGGTCTACCCCAGCAACCAGGTCCTAATCAAGTCTTGGAAGGAGGGTGTGCCACAGGACCAACTCACCCCTAAATAGAAAGGCCCATACTCAACCTTCTTTGAAGGCCCTAGTTAGCAAGACAGATTCCATATTGCTGCTTGACCCACCTGCCTGCCCTTTAGATGAACTCAGAAGGAGGAAGCTTAGAAACCTCCTCCCTTTAGAAAGTCTCTTTAGAAACAACAATTAATCAACTATTGTTTTACAAATGTTCTAACGGCAGGACATTCTGCTTCTGTACCTTTCGCTTGCTTTGCTAGTTCTATTCCATAGGGGGCCTAGAAACTGTTGACCTCAAGGGTGTATAAAACATGTCTGTCTCCCCCTAGTCGGGGCTCGAGTCTGATGCTCGGCTCAGGTCCTGGCCGGTAATAAACTCCTGTGTGGATTTAATATCGGTCTCTGGTTGGTTCTCTCTCGCTGGGTGTAACATTCTTAACCACACCTTCTGCCATCAAGTTACAGGGGATAGTTGGATTCATCTCATCAGGGTAAAACTCAAACTGTCTGAGTTACCAGAAAATGAAGACAAGAGACCACAAACCCCATATACCTATGAACTTGTGGCCCCAAGTTTCATTTTAGAAAAGAAAAACACCCAGCAACCTAAGTCAGATAAAATAAACTTGTTTACTCCCTTGAAATGGAAAGGGCAAATTACCCCTGCAGGAAACCAGCCTGCTAGGAATGCCTAACTGGAAGGGGTGAATGGAGATTAAAGACAAAACACAGAGATAATTTTGAAAGAGGGGTCAGGAGCTCATGCTTCTAGTGGACAAAGAGCCCTGAGCATCTAGCTCATCTCGCTTTTATTTAACTTACACAAGGGAGCAAGCAATTAGTTTAGTGGAGAATCCATCTGTTTCCCATTATTTGCAAATTGTACCCAGGTAAATATTTCTCTAAACTAGAAGGTGGTGTTGACTTCTGGAACTTGCAACATGTCAGCATGCTGGCATGTAGCCAAAGGAGGATCGGCTTGCTGTTTTCTCCTTCATGTCCACAGGGAAGGTCAAGTAGGCCTCCAGCCTAATGTCTAGTTTCCCACAATACCTCACCTTGGGAATAGGGTTTCTCCTTGTGTGTCCTGTGTGACTAGTTTTGCTACTGTCTTGCTTACCACAAAACTGTGCTGTCACTTTTTTTGTTTTTTGTTTTTGGTACCGGGGATCAAACCAGGTCCTTGTGCTTTTGAGGCAGGCGGCAGAACCACTGAGCTAAATCCCTGGCCCCTGTACTGTCACTTTTGAGACACCCCAAGTTACAAAATGATTTCTTTCAGCCTATTCTTGTTCTTCTTTGGCCTGGGATCCTCTTTGGTAGCTTAACTGCCTCTAAAGGGGTATTAAATAGTGAATATTGTTTGTATGCCAATCTGTTTGGAATAGTGAGAAATATAGCACAAAAGTCAGCTGACCATGCTTCTAAAATCTGCCAGGAATTATCTAAGTCATGGGGATCCTGGTCACGGTGGGGCCTTTGCTAATGCTTCTCATAGCCTTATTACTTGGACCACACATAATCTCTATTTAACTTCTCATTTAAAAGCTGTTAAACAGATGATGATTTAAGCCAAGAACCAAAGCCTATCCTTGTATCTCAAGGTCATCAATGCATCCTTTGTAGGTAAAATATGGTTCCCTTAGCCCCCTAGATCAGTCAAGGTGAGAGTTACCTATGGTCTCCACATAGGTAGGTTCAACACCCCTCCTGAGCAAGAGGCAGATATAGAAGATGGACATTCCACCCTCAACATCTCTTCAAGATTTTCAGAGACAATATAGACAGTACAATTAGGAGTATGGGACCACTCCTCTCCACTCAACTGAATCTGGGTGATGCTCCAAGCCTGGTCCTCAGCCCTGCCCCACGGTTTATCACACAATGGTCAGAATAAGAAATGCAAAGATCCCAAGCCTGCCCAGGAAAATTCTACTATCCTGCATTACCTAGAGTAACCTTTCTTTCCTTGGAGCTCATTGAAAGTTCTTGCACATGGCCTGCATCTTATACATACAATTATAACAGTGAACTGTGGGAAGGGACTTGTGCAATAGAAGCAGCAGACTTGACTCAGCACCCTGTTAATCATGCTATCAATCATGTTCTGAAGGACTCCAAGGAGGTGCCTTAAAGCAGGCAGGACATTAAACCACTACACCCTCCACTCCCTGTGCTTGTGCAGTTTTTCTTTTGCCAGCAGAAGCTTGCTCACTCCTAGTGTACTATTCCTTGTGTACTCTGCCATTGTTAAAAAAAAAAATTGTAAAAGTGTAGTTTGACATGGCTTAGCTTAGCCATTTCATTTTTTTTTTTTCTGATACCGGGATCAAACTCAGGACCCAGCCCCTATTTCATTTTCTTTTAAAACCCAGAGACGTTTCTTTCTGCTTTTGTAATTTCCAGTTCCTGACTTATAGGGTTTGATTTTTTTTCACATAAACTTTCCAATTTTTGCCTCAACTCACAGTTCACCATTAAAAACTAGGCTTACACTTGTCTCTACTAATAGGAATGGACTTTTAAGATTATTTTCATCAGGGCTGGGGATTTGGCTCAGTGGTTTCGCTGCCCGCTGCGCAAGCGCAAGAACCCGAGTTCGATCCCCGGTACCAAAAAAAAAAAAAAAGATTATTTTCATCAAATTAAAATTACTTAATCTGTCCTATTTAGACTAAGAGAAAATATAAAAGAAGAAATCTAATAACTTCAGACTGAACTCTTGGTTCTAAGATGCAGGGTTCTCAATATCCCAGGCTGGCAAACATATAATGAAAAAATGTGAATTAACTGGAATATAATTCCAAGAAACATTAGATAAAATGTGTTAAGATTTATATTCTTATTTGTCCTGAAAGTACACACAAAGTTTCTGGACTAGAGACAGATGTAATTATTACTTACTTATAATCACCATACTGGTTCCCTCCAGTAACCAGCAAAAGATTATCAGACTGATAAAGTCCCACCTATCCTGGAATTTATACTGTATGCAAAGAACCCCAAAATATCTGGGTAGTTATACATCACAGCTGTACAGAAGCCCTGCTCTTCTTGAGACAGGAGGAGAAATTTCCTTAGTGTAAACAAACTCTTTTTTAGTGTAAACAAATTCTTTTGGGGAAGGATCTTACCTCTTTGGAATATATTTGTTTCTAGGAGAAGAGAAAACTTAGTACAGGATTTTCAGACTGCAATTCAGAGAGAGCTTTGTGCCACCAGGTCTCATCCTTTGGAAATGTGTACACCAGAGAAATATTTGTTATGTACTAAGATGTGTTCTCTCAAAATGTGTATGCTGAAGCCCTAATCCCTAATACAACTTTAGGCCTTTAAGAAAGTAATTAAGGTTCAGAGTGGTCAGGAGGGTGGTCTTTAACATGATAGGACTGGTACCCTTACAAGAAAAGGGAGATACCAGAGATGAGTGTTCATAGAGGAAAGGATAGTGAGGAAGTGACTGTCTCCAAACCAAGGAGAGGAATCTTAGGACCAACTCAATTTGCTCATACTATGATCTTGACTTTCTACCTTCCAGAACCATGAGAAAGTAAGTTTCCACTGTTTGAGCAACCAAGTCTGTGCCATTATATTATGGAAGCCCTAGAAAACTGGATGGTTTCTCATTATTTATTCAGACATGATTTAATTTTAAAGGCTTTTTATTTCAGTTTAACTTGCTCAGAAAGACCTAACTGTACAGAAAAACAAAATATTTTCTCTACAGTTCCACACTGTCCCCTAAAACTGCAACCCCCAGAGAGGCTAATTCTAAAACACAAATGTTTCAAATATAAAATATAAGAGATTTTGCAATAAAATTCTTCAGGAAAAAATTTTTTTTTTGAAACAGGATCTCCTTTTGTTCCAAGCTACCCTCAAAGTCCAAAGTCACTATATAGCCCTGTATGATAGTTAACTGTTTTGTCAATGTAAGAAACGCCCATCTGATTGGCTTAGCATACTTCTGGGTGTAACTGAATGATGGACTTACTGAAGAGGGAAGACCCACCCTGGGTGTGAGTGGCACCATCCAATAGGCTTGCAACCTGAATGGAATAAAAAGGGAAAGAAAAAAGGCTCACTTTTGCTTCTTCAGAGGAACTCCAGTCTTCACCACGGCCTTTGGACCTCTGCCTCCAGGGTTCTAGTGCAGACTTTTCAGCTTTCTGTACAGACTCGCATGGGACTCTAAAGTAAGCTCTGGACCTTCGATTTCTGACTGGACCACTTGGATCTCCAGTGCACAGATAGCCCCTTTGCATTAAATCTGTTGCTCTAGTGAGCACTGACTGATACACCCAGTCTTGAACTTTAGATCCTCCTGGCTGAGCCTCACAGAGTGCTGGGATTACAGGCATGCACCAATCCTTTATAATCTCAAATCATCCATGTATCATCTCTTCTTAAAAAGGAAGTGACATACATTTACCTATTCTCCCATTTGCTCAAGTTACTAATGAAAGATATAAACAATAATTGAGAATGACTCCATATAGAAAGGAAAAAAGTTCAGTAGTAAGTGTACCTCACTTGCAATTAGTATAGTTGGCACTAGTTATATAATGCCAATATAATGCAGATTTAACATGGGTAATTTTAAGGTAAATTTAGCTATTATTTAATAAAATGAAAACAAGATACTTCATTAATGCTTTACTTTAAAATTTTATTTTAAGAAAAACAAAACAAAATTTCATAATCAAATAAGAGAATACTTATTGCACTATGTATTGTTCTCTTCAAAGTAATCAAGTACAAAACATAAACCCAAAAGATTCTTACAAAATTTTTAGAGATCAGTTGTGTAACAATCATTTTGAGCATTTAAATAACTCTTTATGTTAAAATCTGGAGATTTCCAGATATGACCAAATACTTAAAAAACACTGCAGAAATATCAAGTCTTAATGCATATCTTTAAATAAATTAACCAAATAAATTAATATTTCACACATATTGAAAACACTTCAACAATGCAAAATTCAAGTTGTCTTATCTTCCAAAAATGGTAACACTATGTGCTGTGCATTTTAAATTCAAATCTGAGCATGGGTGCGATAATTTAGCAATGATTTTTGTGGTGGTGCACACCTGTAATCCCAGCACTTGGGAGGCTGAGGCAGGATGATTGCTGTGAATTTGAGGCTAGCCTGGGCTACATAATGAATTCAAGGCCAGCCTGAACTACATGGTGAGAACCTGCCTTAAAAAAAAAAAAAAAAATTAATAACCATTTCAACAGCAAAGGCTTTCAAAATTGAGTACTTTAAATTTTGGTGGCACTAGAGATGGAAGCCAGGGCCTTCCACATTCTAAGCAAGCACTGTACCACTAAGCTGTAACTCCAGCACTTCCTATTCATTCTTGTAAAGCCAAAGACTGAGGATGATAGAAACACTCCAATATAATGTGATATTGGAAATTTGTCAATTTATCAAATATTCCTAACTCTTTAAAATATCAAACCAGGCATGGTGGTGCACTTGGGAGGCTGAGGCAGGAGGGTCACCATGAATTCAAGGCCAGCTTCGGCTACATAAGAAGACCTTGTCTCCAAAAAAAAAAATCAAATTTGGTTCCAATTTTATATTTTGCTAATTTAGTAACTATATGTAATAAATTTCAATTTCATTAACTATAACTATAAAAGCAACCTTCTAAGGTCATTTGAAGGAAAATAAGAGGCTGTAATATTTATATTTTGTATTAGTGACTGATTAATCGTAACTAACTAGGGATTAAATTTGGACTTGTGACAATTCCCTAAAAATTACACTGGTATTTGTTCATTTCAGTCTTGGTAGTTAATCATTATTCTTCACACAAAATTATTATAAAGTTAAATTGTCTACATTGACAATAAAAAGGTATTGGAAGGTAGCAACCTTTTTTAAAATGATTCAAGAGCTCATTCGAGCTATGCAAATGAATGCCACTGGTAGTTTTTTTCCTTCAGTACTGTGGATTGAACCCAGGGTCTCAATTCTACATACCACCCCCCTACCCTTTTTTTGAGACCGCTTCTCATTAAGTTGTCAGGCTGGCCTCAAACTTTTTATCTGTTTGGTTCTTCCTTGTAAGACAGTCTTTTTTGTCTGACTAGTATGTACTGAGCAACATTTTGGCCATTCTTTTTAAGATTGATGCACAGTGTATTAACTATTGTTATTCTCTAATTATTTGTTGTGAAATTTTGTTTTATTTTTTATAGAATGCTTTTAAAGATTTTCTTTATTAATATCTACTTGTATTATATTAAAATAAAATTTTTAAAATTTTAAGATATTGGAGATTGAACCAAGGGCCTTGACACTGAGCTACATCCCAGGCTTTTTTTGTTTTTTACTCGAGACAGGGTCTTGCCCTATGTTGCCTAGGTTGAGGTAGAACTTTTGATCCTCCTGCTTCATACTCCTGTGTTGCTCAGATTACAGGTGTGCACCACCACACCCAGCTGGCAAAATGTTTTAAAAAGTAAATATGATTAATCATAGACTTTTTATTGTTACGTAAAGCATAGACAAATCTCTTTGAAAGCAATCTTTATAATCCAATAGTCAAATTTAAATTCTCATTTGCTTAAGGAGAAGGAAAGAGTCCTGTACATTAACCTGTCCTGCTACAAGATCTGCCTCCATCACAGCAGAGTTCCAGGAAGCAAAAAATAGCTTTTTGTCTATTATACCTTGCTAACAAACTAGAGTAAAATGAACACCCTAATAAAATTTTGACTTGTGAGAAATGAAAAGGCTGTCAGTACCAAATCAATAGTAATTGCATTAGAAATTTGGCCCTTTTATTTCAGGGAGATATAAACTGAAGTGGAAAAGAATATGGCCTTATAATAGGTATTTTACATCTTTTAAGAGAAAATTAAAAATTATGCTTTGCTATCTACTAAAGACATGAGTTTAAGAAAAATATCAGTGATTAACAACAAACATCACCTTCCCCTCTGTCACTAAATTGGTTCTTCTTAAATATATGAATCCTAGTTGTAATGGAAATTTTTTAAGTTTATTTTCTTCTTGTAAGCACAAGATCCTGACTTCAATTCCCAGTACCAAAAAAAAAAAAGTGAGAAAATATTTGTCTGTTTACATACCAATAAGGTCTAGTGACAAGTGACATAAAGTGTTTTTTTTTCTCTAAAGTAAAATAAATTTTGGAAATCTGCATGGTCTGTTCCCACGAATATGTTTATTTTTTATTTTTATTTTTATGTACTGGGGATCAAACTCAGGACATTGGG
The DNA here is from genome assembly GCF_000247695.1 of Heterocephalus glaber. The sequence goes on from NW_004624730.1 coordinate 33,423,008, forward strand.
CTTGCAAGACAGGTGCGATGCCACTGAGCTAAATCTCTGGCCCAAGAATGTTTATTTTTAGCAGGGTCTATGTTATGTACCTTTTCTCATTCTTATAGCAAGAGTCCTCAAAATATGAAAACAAATTTGCTCATCTGTTATATTAAATAATAATTTCAACCATTTAATACAAAACAACATAGTCTTTTCAGTTTCTGTTAACAAGGCAAAATAAAAGTCCTTCGTAGGGAGTGGGGATGTAGCTCAGTAGTAGGGAACTTGCCTAGCATGTGTGAGGCCCTGGGTTCAATCCCTAGTACTGCAAAGAAAAAAATAGTAATTCACAGGAACAAAAGGTTAAATGACTAACCTGTCTTGTGGGATGTAATTCACCACTATGCTCTCTCTTCTATTAGTAATACCTCATCTACTCTAGTTACTTTAAGGTTCAAGTTCAGTACTACAAATGCAGAGATTTTCCAGTTTTCATCATAGATTTTTCTTTTAATATTCTTTCAAGATGCTGCAAACAATTTCACAACTATTAATTCAGATTTATGACTACAATTCAAAGTACAGTCTACAGTAAAGGTCATGATGATTACTTTTTTTTGTTTTTTTTAGATCACAGCCCTTGAAGATTTTAACAAGAGCTATGTCCCAAAAGTTAAAATTAGATATCTGATTTTTATATTTTATAACCAATTCAAGGGTTTCAGAGCCCCACTGAAATCTTTCAGCTAAAAACCCTTGCAGTGAAGAGAAAGAATCCAACAACAACTTTAGATTATAGGTTTAGATTTCAAAGGTTTAATATAAAAAGTTCTAGAGAAATCTATGTATTGAACTTTTTGTGATTGATCAGGCAAAATGAAAATATTTACAATGGATGGAGTTTTTGGTTTTAGTCTTAGCTAATCTTAGAATGTTTTAAACTCTAATGTATATGTATTCACATGTTATAACACATGTAGTTATGGAAACACTAACATAAAAGATACACTGTATGTTCAATATAATATTAGCCAGTCAATACATATTGAATTAAAGGAAGTTAATGTCCATACTTAAATGGAGTTTGATTTATCACAATCAACCAATCAAAAACCACAACAACATAACAAAACAAAAAGTCCACTCACATGAAAATAAGGGAGTATTTTCTTTTTTGTTTGTTTGTTTGTTTTTTTTTTTGGTACCGGGGATCGAACTGGGGTCCTTGCGCTTGTGCAGCAGGTGGCGAAACCACTGAGCTAAATCCCAGCCCAAGGAAGTATTTTCTAAAGTAGTATTTTCTAGTGCTTTTGATTTACAATGATAAACTCGGGTAGATAATTTTTACATACCACGACAATCAAATTAATTAATGTATGCAACACAGATGCACATAGCTCTTAACAAGTCATTTTGGCATGCATGACAAACGTTTACCAAAATTAACAAAACATTACTTCAAAATAATTTCTTGTTCATTTCTAGAACAAATTAATGACTTTCTCCTTAGAGTTAAAGGCTTACATATATTTTAAAACTTTAAAGTCACTAAAAACATATAGACCTAAACTGTGTTTGAAAACATGTTTGAATTGAAAGAATATGAATGTGAAGAAATAAAAGGCAATTATGGCAATCTGAGCTTCTTAGAAAATCAGAATACATTCCACATGTGAGGGTTAAGTAGGTTTTTCTTTATTCAAGTAAACATTTTGATTATAATACATGATAATGGAAAATCATGTGACAGAGTACCGTAGTCTATGGTTTGGTGTAGCCTCCTTGTCTCTAGGATGAGTATTTTTCCAGGTGATTCTTCACAATCTGACTTCCATACCTAACACAGGTAATGCATGTGTTCTAGAGGCCACTGCCCCTATCTTCCTTCAGATGCTGTGTGCCATCTTCTCCCACCCAATTTATTCTCCATTACTTATAAAAACCCTGTTCTAAAATTCAACCTATGTTATAAAATAAAATCAGAAGTTAGTATATATTTTCCCACAAAGATAAAATGAACTAAACCTCGTAACTGATTCTTTTTCCCCTAACTTTTAAAGAATTTACATAATTTCTAAAGAGTCAGAGTAATACTTAACACAAAATATGCCAAGAGCATACTGGGTGTAAATATGTTGAAAATTGCTAATATACTCAAAAACTGACACTCCTGGAATACAATTTTTGTACTGGAAAGCATAGTTTACAAACAAAACGTTGTGTTTTAGTAAATAGAAAAGATACAGTACTGTACTTGATTTGGCATAAAGTATTATGAGATCATTTTTATTAATAAAGTGCTTAAGAAACATTCTCCTACCACATGATTTAGTTTGTCAAAGGCACAAAATATCTCTCCCTCTCTTTCTTTAAAATATTTATTTAAATTATGGTATTACTCATTTCAATTTTACTTAATTGGAAAGCTGTAATATTTTTCTTGGTAATAAAAAAAAACGACTTGAGGAATGACATTTAATTTTTATTTTCAAAACTTTGCCATGAACATACATACAACACTAAATTTGATCCCCTCATTAGCTGTCTAACATGAAGCCCTTGTGACCGAAAAAATACATAACCATTAGGGTAAAAGTTAACAAAGAACCAAAGTAGCTTCCAAAAAAGGATATGGGGTGGAAGAAATCAATAAATTAAAAAATTGTAGCTTTCATTTTATAAAAAATAGTTTGAATTATCTTCTTATAAATCTTTAATGCTTTACAAAAGCAGGAAATACATTTAAAATAGTCTTTTTCATACAGATTCATTTGTACACTGTGGTTATGCTCAGAAATCAACTAAATGATGTTTCAGTAGTCTATAGTCTCTTCTCAGCAAATTCCACATGAAATTTAACCAATTTACAAGTCAAAAAAAAGACTTTTAACTGCCAATAAATTCAGATTAGTTGTAGTTACTTCCTGAATATCAAGCTCTCTTTCATTTAATATACCATACCGAAATTTTAAATAGTTCAATGATAGGTATTGGTAACAATATTTGACTGCATGGTTACCACCCATGACTACTACACACTGCAGCTTAAAACATGCTTTGGTCAGTAAATTACAAAGACATAAATCAAATAACAAGGCTAGAAAAGCTGTTTGAGAACAAATTTCCTGACCTTAAGTAAACTTTAAATACATTAACAAAGCAAAAGAAAAATTTGATGAAACATACCAAGAGGTTCTATTTTTCAACCATTTGGCATTTTATCTTAATAATTTCCTTGTTTAAAATAATATTTTATATTCCTGTGCACGGATTACCATAGCTCTCTCAATTAAAACCAACCTATAATTACCTTCTAGAACATCCAACAGTCTATGCATTAATTGCTCCTTTTGCACTTCCACGAAGATGGTCCTTCATCCTGTAACTTTTTAAATTTTGGTCCAAGAAAGAACCACCAACAAAATCCAATAAAAACACAAATAATCGATTCCACATAATAACCATCCAGTGCTGTAACACAAGAGCCACCAAGTTTTTTGCAAAGCTGTAAAAATAAAAATATAATGAATATTTCACAATTTCAAAATGACACTATTCAGAAATTAATGTTTCTATTTGGTAATTTAAAGGCTTAATCAAAAAAATGTGTTAAAATATTTCAATACTTCACTCACTCCAATGACAAAATATTTTAATGTATCTTAATCTTCAATACTACTAATAGGATTAAAAGCAATTTTGAACTTTTGATGTAAACAATATTCATTTTCAAAATGCAGCTTTTCATATTTGGAAATGTGAAGAAATTTCCAAGGAACTCTCTAGAAGTAACTAATGACATTTTGAAATAATTTATCCACAAAACACTCACCAGTCTTTTTAGCTACAATATGAATAGCCACTGGAATTTTCCCTTTTCTATCCTTATAAAACTTAGCCTTTATTTATGCATGTATTCAGCACCTAATGTGTAGGACAATGATCCTGGCCTTTGCTGAGATGCACCTTTAGGTGAGCTAGTTTTGCTGATATGAAAATGTTATAACCCATAATTATGATGGGGAAGGGGGTGTTCATACAGTTTTATACTAGAAACTATGAACAAATATGATTTTTAAATAAGATACAGTATTTCTAGAGGCAAACAAAGAAATTAGTATCAATATTTACTTAATATTATGTAAAATTAAAGCATGCTTACCTCAATAGCATCAATTGATCGACAATTCTGGTTTGATGCCCCTACACACTCTTTCACTGTGAGGGGATCCACCAGCCAAAGAGCAACTGTAGATGGCCAGTTTCCTCCCAGATTGGACACAGTATTTAAAAGAGTCATATATGTTCCTCCAATAAGTGGATCACTAACCTTTGCATTGAAAGCCATTATGGAAACATACATGCTGTATAACGTAACCTACAGAAAAAATGTAAAATATCTTTAGTATGATTAGATCATTTTTTATTTGGTTGGTTTTTCTTTTGGTACTGAGGACTGAACTCAGGGTTTCATACGTGCTAAGCAAGTGCTCTACCTCTAGGCTACATATTCAATTGCTATGATAGACTTACAAAACTATGACATAAATCAAGAACATCAAAATCATAAATGAGAGATTAATTTTTAAGATTGTTACTGAACTCAATACTAAAAGTAAGGCTTTAAGTTCATGTCAATACAAAGATGAATACGAAACGTCTGTCTGTGCTTCTGAAAAATTTATTATAAGCCAGGAAAATAGGGAATAAATACTTATGATAAAATGCATTAAGTATCATAATAATTCTACCATGAGCAGTCAAAGAATGTTCAACAGAAAGAGGCAGGTAAGGTGGCACTGAAGGATGCAAACAACAAAAAGCAAAGCCTGATATTTGTATTGCAGCTACATATATACATATATAGTGTATATATATGTATTTATATATGTATTATATATGTAAACACTCAAGGATGTGAATACATTTTTTTCTCCTATATATACAGAAGACAAATAACACTTCAAACTTCATGTGACAAAGGAATACCGTGGTCTCTTGCATCCTAGGCAAGAGCTCTACCGCTCAGCTACATTCTCAGCCTAAGAAAAACCTTCTTTAAGAGGCAAAAAGTAGCTGGGTATTGTGGCACCTTTGAGTAATCCCAGAAATCTGGAAGGCTGAGACAGGGGGCTTACAATTCAAGAACCTGTCTCAAAAAAAGGTGGAGATTTAGCTCAGTGCAGACACCCTGGGTTCAGTCCCTAGTACTGAAAAAAGAAGAAAAAGAAAAAATTGTTTAAGAGGCAAAAATTAATTTTCTACTTACAAAGATGGAAACAAACTACAACAGTACTCCTTTAAGCACTGTCCCATGAGTTGTTCACAGAAAAGGAGTGCCAAAGTCAAATAAGACAGGGAGATACAAAGTTACACAAAATTTAAAAAGTTTCTTTTTTCTGACAATTTTTAGGACATAAATTCCTTAAGAGAGCAAGGATTATGGCACAATTTATTCAGTTATCTTATTTTTATAGAATACCACATATTTTATTTTATTTATTTATTTTTTTGGCACCGGGGATCGAACTCAGGACCTTGTGCTTGCGAGGCAGGCGCCAGAACCACTGAGCTAAATCCCCGGCCCTCACATATTTTATATTTTATAAAGTGTGTGGTACTTTGTCTCAGCAAATTATTTTTTCAATCTTTATTTTTTTTATTAGTACATGTTTGGAGTACAAAATGACCACATTCCTCAGAAGGACTTGGTATATATACATAACACATCTTAATTCAGTTATATGTTCATACTCAGAATAGTTTGTAGCATGAAATTGGTGTTTCCCTAATATTTTTTCAAAGCAATGATTAAAGTGCTACTTACCAAGAAGTTACATAATATATCATTTCTCAAATCTAGTTGGCCATATAACCTTTTCTCATAAAGCGTTTAGTTTTTTAAATTTCTGATTACATTTTGGAAAATTCTCTAATGAAATCTAAAGCCAAATACTTTTTGGACTGTAAGAATCTAGTTTTTCTTTCCTAAAAAAGTGAAAAATTGACTGAACATACTTCTTTTAACTTTTATTATGTGGCTAGCACTAACAGTGAGCAAAACAAAAACTTTTTAATATCCTGGCCTTGATTTTTTTTTTTTTTTTGGTACCAGGGATCAAACTCGGGACCTTGCGCTTGTGAGGCAGGCGGCGGAACCACTGAGCTAAATCCCCAGCCCTCGATTTTAAAAATATATGGTATAGTCAAACATCTACTATGGATTATTATTTAACTGTATGCAAAAAAAAATTGAGAATAACTGTTAGCCATATTTTAAGTTAAGAACTAAGTAAGAAGTAAATATAACTTTTAAAGGGCTTACATAGTTCTGGTAGAAAAACCCAAAGTGAAATACATATTAGAAATAAATGCAATTAAGTGTCAAAAGTCACTGCTGGGCTTCTGCCATTTACTTGCATCACTTACATCTAGAACAACAAATTTTATTCTGCAATAAGAGTTTAAATGAGACTAAAGAAAAGTAAGATCACTTCTTTCAGGGGTTACAAACAGGAACACAGAAAAAGCAGCTTCCAAAATTAGAAACACTAAGTTGTAACTTTCAGTACAGAATCTAAACCAAAACCTGGGATCTTTAATTCAGTAGCCAACATTATTTCTCAATACTTTCAGGAAGAAAAGATATTAGAAATTGAAAAAGAACCCAGATCTAAAGATAGGGATACTTAGCAACAGTAAAATTAGTTGGCTTTGAAATCAATTCTAATATGTAACAAATTCTTGTTGAAGGAAAAAATTTTAATAAATTCCATAAACAGAACTCATGAAATCAAAAGCCAGAAGGCTTAAAATTAATCATCAAATAATTTTCTCAGTGTCACAGTCATGTTTCAATGTTAAAATTTATTATCATTATTTGAAGGCAGCTGTAGAAAAATTTCTTCTTTGCCACAGAACAATTTACCTCCCGTGAAAGCCATGGCAAGCTTACCTGATGTAAGGCATAACTCAGCAGCACTACAATATAGTAATATATAGGGAATCCTCCTTGGTGCTCTACTTTAGGAGTCCACCAAACTAGCAGGGCATATTCTAATCCAAACAACAATCTATAGAAAAAGGAGGATTGTATTAATTTCGATTTTAGGTTAAATGACAACAAAACAGAAACCTGTGTGCCAATCATATAAAAGAAGCCTGTACCTACAACCTATTAGGAGGTTAAAGAGATAAAAGTGCGCATAAATGACACTGACATTAAAGATGTTCTTCAAGCCTTTTTCGGTATACACTCTATACTCAGATATTAGTGATAATGATGAATGTTCCTCATTTAAAAAATTTTTTTACTTTAGTACAGTTTTATTTAGTTTTTACCTGTAGGGCATGGCTTTGTAAAATATGTTTAGTGGCTGGGGACCTGCAGTATATTTGCTGATAATCAGAGGCAGTATTATCTGCAAAGGAACCATTGGAACTGCCAGTAAAGCTAAATGTTCTTTAGGTACTCCCTCTTCTACCAATTTCAGTCCTGTTACTGCATCTGCTGCTGAAAAACCAATCTGCAATATAAAAACAAAAAAGTATTTTAATTTGTGACTTACAAAATATTTTCCTACAAATATATGTAAGTTCTTCAAGAACCATCAATTTCCCTCTTGACTCATGACAGTTACTGCTATATCTGATAAAACAATCAAATTACAGAAGGCACATTTTGCCCTGTCTTAACTAATGATATTTAGAGAAAACAACACTACCTCTATTTACTGCACATGAACTAATTACAAGTAAATTTTCACTTCAGAAAAGTCCAATCTGTTATAATAAACAGTGTCAAAAATTCACACTAATTGATTTTAAGTTTAAAAGCATTTAACTAACCTTAAATAATTCTGGTTAAATGAAGCACTATATATATATATATATATATATATATATATATATATATATATATGTTTTTGATAATTTCTGACAGATCATAATAAAATTTCCGAAGGTCATGTGATGTTTTGAAAGTAATACTAGGAAAACATTGCAGAGGTTGAATAAAATGAAGAAGAGGAAACACTATAATTAGATCAATTTTTACAAACAATAAAAAGAATAAGGATGACAGAAGTAGTGGGTAAAAGCTTGAAATAAATGAGATACTTAGGTAGTCTCAAAGTATCTACTCATAAATTAGTGAGGTTTTTTTTGGATGTTGTCTTTTGTTTTGTAGTGCTAGTGATCAAACCCAGGGCCAAGAATATGCTAGGGAACCACTCTACTACAGAGTTCTAAGCCCAGCCCAAATTAGTTTTTAATTTCAAAAGGTAAAACTATCTTTCCAATGAATTAACAAAGTGAACAAAGTCAAAAACAATAATTAAGGGAATAGAGGGGCATGGTGTGTTTCCTTCTATAATTCCCTTAAGATATCAAAATATTACTTCAGTGATATGCCTGCCATATATGCATAACCTGAACCCAAGCATGAAGAAACAGGGAAACAATGTAAATGGAAAGCCATTCTACAGAAAAATTACTTATGTATTCTTTTGGAGGCTTTTTGTTTGTTCTGCTTCTCCCCCTCCCCCTCCCCCTCCCTCTCCTTCTTCCCCCCGCCCCAAAGTCTGGACCTGCTGCATGCTACTAGCCAAGCACTAATACTGAGCTATATATCTAGCCCCAAAACTGGAATGAATTCTTAAACAACGTTGAGGTTATGAAGAACAAAGAAAGGCTCATACCAACCAAATGCAATGTGTGATCCTGGATTAGATCCCTGGCCAGGAAACAAAGTTATAAAGGCTGTTATTGACACAACTGGTAAAACTTTGATAAGGCTGTGAATAGATAGTATACCAGTCTTACATTTCCAAATTCTTCTTAAAAGTTTTGTTCATAGGAAATACTTAAGTTTTAATGGATGAATGTGTAAATTATATTTCAGAAGAAATATGTGATACACATATAGAAAAGAGAAAACCTACAGAATAAAGAAAGTAGATTAAAAAAAATTTTTTAAAAAGAAAGTAGAGCTAAATGGTAACAATTTAAAAATCTGAGGGCTGCGAATTTAGCTTAGTGGCACCGCCCCTGCCTTGAAAGTGCAAGGTCCTGAGTTTGATCCCCAGTACCGAAAAAAAAAAAAGAAAAAAGAAAATCTGGATAAAGGATATATGGAAGTTCTTTCTACTAGTAAATTTTCAATGAGTAAAAAGTTATATATATATTTAAAAATAAATTATAGATAGTGTATGTTTTAACTTCTTGGAATGGTACCAAAGAGTATATTTCACTAAAAAATATTAAAGGTCAAGGATATTTCAGTATAGCCAGCAAAGAATTTCATTTACATTTTATCTATTCTCTTCATAAAAATGAGATATTGAAAGACCTTACCATTCTTTAAAATTTGTATGCTAGGAGATATTTTTAATATGCATATCAAAACATTTATTTCCAAAATATGTTAATTTTTTTACAAATATAAAAAGGCAACACTGAATATTCAAATGCCCAATAATAATATGAAAAGATGTTCACATTTCTTTAATCATCAGGAAGAATGTAAATCATAACCATTAACAAGATGCCACTACACACCCATCAGCAAGGCTGACATGTAAAAGATGGTATATGTTTTCAAGGATATAGTGGAATCAACTCACACTGCTGAAAGTACAGAAGATTCCAATAGCTTTGGAAAACTGGCAATAATTTCTATGTATTTCCTGTAGCCCAGTAATTCCACTCCTATGTATTTAACCATCAGAAACATATAATTATGTCCAACAAAAGTCATGTACGTGAATATTATAGAAGCACTTTCATAATACTTCTAAACATTTGTTGGCAGAATGGATAGTGGCATATTCATACAGTAGAATATTATAGAGCAACAAAATGAACAAACTATTGCTATAAATAACAATGAGTAAATTACACAAAGAATACACATTGCACAGTCAATCTATATAAAACTTAAAGGCAAAGAAAATTAATTTATAGTATTGAAAATTATGAGAAATGTCATTCTGGGGAAGGTTAACTTTAAAAGGACAACATAGGATTATCACGTCTGTAACTGAGGTACCTCTTTATACACTGCTGGGGTAGTATAAATTAGTACAACCTTTTAAAAAGCAATTCAGTAGTCATATTCACTGACCCACTAATTTCCCATTTAAGAATCTACTGAAAAATATTCAGAATATCAAATAAAGGCTTATGCATGAAAATGTTTACTAGTGCGTTTTCATAATTAAAAGCATAAGCAAACTAAATATACAACAGAAAAATGCTGGAGTAGATTACGGCAAATTTACATCACTGTGACTATTATGTTGCTATTACAAAGTATGCTTTCAGTCAGGTGGGGTGGCAGAGGCCTGTAATCCCCGCACATAGAAGGCTGAGGCAGGAGGATCATCACGAGTTTTAGGCCAGCCTGGGCTACAATAGTGAGTATAAGGCCAGCCTGGAATGCTGATGATGTTTGGTTCTAAATGATATAATGGGATAATATTTTTTTTTTTTTTGGTACCGGGGATCGAACTCAGGACCTTGCGCTTGTGAGGCAGGTGGCAATATCACCGAGCTAAATCCCCAGCCCTAGAGATAATATTATCTTCCTTGAACTGTTCAGCATTTGCAAATTTTCCTTCCCTATCATTAAAGAGGAGGAAAAAGATTATTCAAAATGAAAACAATGAAGCTATGTTTCCTCTGAAGCTATCAAAAGATAGCTAATAAAGTGTTTATGTAGATAGGTTTAAATATATGAAATGAAAATCCTATAAATTTCTAGATTTTAGGAATATTAATTCCAAGAGTAGCAACAGCTCACTGTAACAAAATATACTTATCTTTCTCTTTCTATAATCCCTTAAAAATGTTTTAGAACTAGCCGGGCATGGTGGTGCACATGTGGAATCCCAGCACTCTGGGAAGGTGAAGCAAGGGGATCATGCTTGAGCCCAGCCTGGGCAACTTAGCCATTCAGTGAGAACCTGTCTCAAAATAATAAAAAGAAGTCTGGGGATGTAGCTCAGCGTGAAGGCCCTGGGCTCAATCTCCAGTAACCGCCCCCGCCGCCTGCCACACACAAGCATTTTAGAACTATGAAACATTTTAATACAGAATAAAAGTCACTAGCACTGTAATCCCATTTTATCTTGTTTCCTTTATCTATTTAAAAAAATATTAGGAAGCTGAGGATCACAGAAAGTTTGAGGCCAGCCTGGGCTACATACTAAGTTCAAGGCCAGCTGGTGGTACACAGCAAGACCCTGTCTCAAAAGCCCAAATTCAATGGATTTTTAAATAGACTTCTAATACTGATACACTTCTATATCTCTGTAAACTTTATTCTCAGTAAGTAATTTTACTACCCCAACATTAAAGGTATATTCATTATAACACTGGAGAACTATTACTTTTTCAAGGCATTCATTTCCATTCCAAGTATTAATATTGTTAATTACAATTTTAGTTATTAGCAGTTCTTCACATATTGACATAATTCTTTTCAAGATCCCAAGACATTTAGCTTACTCTGAAATTGTTCTGATATATCTTTTAAAATACATTTAACAAACAGAAAATATTGTTTTTCATTGTTAAATTCTAATGATAGTACAAAAGGAACTTATGATATGAAAAGTCATTGAATGTAGTCTATGATACTGATCATTAGAATGGTAAATTTGCTTTATAAATTTCTTACCTTTGACGTTAGAATCAGAAGGCAAAATGTCAGAACTGCTGGCATTTTTATAATTGTAAAAAGCAGCTTATAAGTATCTGTGATCCCTTGTGTTTCTTCTTTTACTGATACTTCTTTGTTTTCTTTTTTCAGAAGGGCGACTAAAGTTGTTGTTATTAAAAATACAGTTCCCCAGAAAAAAAGAAAATCTGAAATTAAGAGTATTTTAAATCTATAAATAACTTTTGAAATGACATAACTTCATTAATGCTAAACAATTCTGTATAAAACTTTTTCTCAACTTAAAACAGGGATTTAGCTTAGTGGTTCCACCGCCTGCCTAGCAAGCGCAAGGACCCGAGTTCGATCCCCGGAACAAAAAAAAACCCTTTTAGATGCCTATTTATTTTGCTCAAGGCACCAATCTAGAGATAATAGATAAATAAGAGTCCTAAACTCTTAAATATACATTGGATAGAGACAAAATACACAGTGGCACTTAACAAGAAAAAAAAGGATTACAGACATTTAGTATATAACTGAGTTGAATGAAACAAAAGCCTATTGTGTCATTTTATTCAAGGAAAGTGCTAGGGGTGAGGCATGGTTTCATATCTCATAATATCCACTAGTTACACTTAAATACCCGTACCAATTCAGTTATGACAAGCCAGACCATAAACAGATGATTATTTACAGATTTCCTCTTTTAAAATTTTCTAATGCTTTTAATCTTTTTAAGCATAACCTTCTCTTTTCAATACTATGATAGGGAAGCAATTTCTTCATACAAAATTGTGTAGGTATAGAATGAGGACACAAGAATACTTACGGGCAGTTTCAGTGAAAGATAGGTGGACCATGAGCTATTATTACCTTTGGACAAATTTAGTGGTGAATAATAGTCTGAGAGTCTGTTAAACAGTCTGCTTAAAAATAACAGTAAAAATAGAAGCATTATTTTATTTTTTCATTAGTTTAATGTTTCTTTTGGTACTGAGAACTGAACTCAGGGCTTCAAGTATGCTAGGCAAGCACTCTACCACTCACTTACATCCTCAGCTCCTCTCCATTTTAAAATTTTTATTTATTTATAAACCTCTCTATTTTTAAAAATTTGTTTTGTTTTGGAGCCAGGGTCTTGCTAGTTATCCTGGCTGGCCTTGAACTCGTGATTCTCCTGCTTCAACATGCTGAGTTAGATAAGGTTACAGCAGCACTGTGCCTGGCTAGAGGCACTATTAATTCAGTGCATACCATGAGCCATAAACATGCAACATATTTTACATATATCATTTCTCACCTTGCCTGACTTCAAAGACATATCTTGAGCCTCTTTATCTATCCTTGTCAACATGGTCATGTTGATTAAAGCTCCTTTCCTGATGTCTAGCATCACAGGTCTCCTGAATTGGTGTTTGTTTTTTGTGTTTTTTTGGTATGGGGGATCGAACTCGGGACCTTGTGCTTATGAGGCAGGCAGCAGAACCACTGAGCTAAATCCCTGGCCCTCCTTGATTGGTGTTTTGGGAGGTAGCAGAAATTCCTTGGGACCCCAGAGCCAAAGCTTTCATTCGAAAATTCTGGTAATCTCATTTAACTCTCAAAAATTACTCACAAAGCTGGGCTTGGTGGCACATGCCTATAATCCCAGCACTAGGGAGGCTGAGGGAGCAAATTTCTCTGAGTTTGAGGCAAGCCTGAACTACACAGTGAGTTCAAGGCCAGCCTGGACTACATAGCAAGATCCTGTCTTAAAAAGAAAGAAATTACAAAGACAGGCATTATTATCCCTACTTCACACATAAACAAGATCACAAACCAGAAAGTGCTAGATGTGGGATTCAAACTCAGGTCTAGTTTTTTTTTTGTTGTTTTTTTTTTTTTGTAGATAGGTTCTTTTTTTTTTTTTTGGTACCAGGGATCAAACTCAGGACCTTGTGCTTGCGAGGCAGGCAGCAGAACCACTGAGCTAAATCCCCGGCCCCTGGGTCTAGTTTTAAAGCAGGAATATTTCCCATGATATTTCCTAGATGCTCAGATATACCCAGACCAAGTAGGTATTCTTTTCCATCATCCAGAAACCCCTGAGAAAAAGGGAATATATTTTAGTTCCAACAATAAGGTGTGATACATAGATATTTGATTATACCTCTTTAAACTGGCTACCTATATACTCCCCCTTCTCACCTCCATCTATCTCCCCATTGGTGGTATCCTGAAGGGTACACAAATCCATAGGATAAACGAATTTTATACATCCATTGTATCTATTAACTTATAGGGAAATATTTTAATACCAATAAATGCATTGTAGAGAAGGTAACATTTCCAAGGATGTTTATGATAAAACATTAGACTTAAAGCCCTCAGACCCTTTGTGTCACTCTCTTCCACTGTCAGAAGAGGTGGGAACATTAAGGCCCACTCTGTTACAACTGTCTTTGGGTGAGACTGGGTTCTCTCTCCTGCTAGCTCTCTCTTACAGTAAAGAAATAATTGTAGTTTACAGTAAGAAAACTAACTTTAGCTTAGTTGAGAATTGAGGTGTGGGGAAAACAAAAGGGTAAGTTTCTGTTCTAAATAAATGTCTGGCTTTCCTTTCACTTTCTTCTTTTTGGCACAGCTCTCTACTTAACAGTTAGAACCTGAAGAAACTTCGGATACCCACCATCGAATTCAAGGCTCTCAATTTCACGGTAAAAAAAACCTGAAACAGTAGTATCATGTGTCTGGCACTGGGTCACCAGTTGAATGAAATTAAAAAGCATATATTATATTCAAGATTTATTCGTAATTGTGGCTAAAAGAGTAAAACAAGGATTTTATATTTTACATTTTTAATTTTCCAGGATCAGAATGGCCCTTTGTATTAGGTAAGTCTATTTTGCCTTCTCAAATTAAGTTATAGTTTTTAGGAACACATGAACAATTAAAATAGGATACTGCTTGAAATTAGTGAGACTCTATGGTTTTTTCATTGATATATTTATGTAGTAAAAGCTAGTACAATTGGCCTTGAAATAAGTCTCAATAGTGAAATTCAGATTAAAATATGTGAAATAAGTGGATTTTAAGTTTAGTGTATTTTGTAAATAGACTTTCCAAACAAAAGCATTTCCTCAGTCCTTCACATAACCAAACTAAACTAAACAAAACAAAAATACTACACTTATCCTTTGTTCTGTATTTAAAAAGAAAAAAGGCTTTAAGACTTTCCTTCTGGGGTATGGGTCTCAGGTCTTCCATATATAATTCCCCCTGAATCTACTAACCCCAGTGTTCTTCCACTTATCTCATTTTACTACTAGGGCCCCAACATTTAAAAATAAGTTCAAATTTGCTGTTTTTCTATATTGATATGTAAGAGTCACCAGATTTGTTTACTGGTTCCACTGAAGGCAAAAAAGAAGCTAAACTCAAAGATTTCATACCATATACTTTGAGTAATATTTACCTACAAATTAACTTCTGAGGTAATGGATAGTTTTTTTTTAATTTTTAAAAAATAAATTTTACTTTAAATACTTATACAGTAAAATTGAAATTTTTTGTGTACTGTAGTATGAATTTGAAAACATGCATAGGTTTCAAATAATTACAATCAGGATACAGTTCTACCACATCCCCAAAACTCTGATATGTTCATTTATCCTCATTTGACTTCTCCTACACACAGCCGAAGCAAGTACAGATCTGTCCTCTATCCCTTACTTTTGTCATTCTGAGAACATAAGGTAGTATTTCAAGGCCACAGATGAATACTAAAGGATGTATTATAGCCTAAGAAGAAATGGTTTATCTAATAGTGGGCCAATTAGCATGCTGAAATTCTGTAACAAGTATTTCTAGTTGTATAAAATACACAAATGAGAACTGTTTCTGAAAGCAAAGCAACTGTCACTAAGTAGGAATTAATAGTCCTACTTTTTTTCTAGTTCAAAGCAGAAACATCTTTAAAGTAGCTGTTATTTTATTAACATCACAAGTTTGATTAGATTCATACTTACAGCATTTGCTTTTTCAAAGTTACATACTTTCTTCCTCTGATTCCTACATGTGCATGTCTACCAAAAAAACCTATCAACGCTAATATCCGCCTCTCTTCTTCTCTGGTGTCTGGCTACCCTTCTTCTACATTCCAATATGCTGGTCCCTCTCTCAATTGCTTCTTCTAATCATTGTTACTACTGCTACTAGAGAAGTTTCAACTACCAGGGAATTTCCAGCTTTTCCTGAACATGGCCTAACAATTCTGAAATCCTACTGCCACAAAACAATTTACTGCACTGAAACTCCTTGCCTTCAGGGGGGCATGGGTTTCTTGGGTCATCATTATGCCCTCCAACTTCTACAGTCTTGCACCAACTCTATTGACTCACATTAACCATCCACCCACTGAGTCATTTTGGTTTACAAATCTTCTACAATAATCCATGAGTTCTTTGGGAGCAGAAAATTCGTATATTTTAATATATTATAACACCTATCACCCGGTTAGCACCATATAGGCATTCAGTTATGAGTAAATAAATGCCGTTGGTTGGTTAAAAAATTAAAACAGCTGGGCATAGTGGTGAACCTCTGTAATCCCAACACTCTTAAGAGGCTGAAACAGGAACAATCCCAAGTTCCAACCCAGCCTGGACAACTCAGCTACTTAGGGAGACTTGGTCTCAAAATAAGAAATAAGAAAATGGGTTGGGGATGTTGCTCGGTGTGAAAGAACTGGGCTCAATCCCCAATACTGCCAAAAAATTAATTCATTAAAACAAAAAAACTTTTAGCATGTCAGTTCTGGGAATCAGACATTTAAAGAGTGAGATGGTATTTTTTTAGACATCAGGTGTCACAGTGTTACATTTCTCTGGTCAACAAGCCCAATCAGCACATATTCAGGTCTCAAGTTTTCCTTTAGGTTTTTTTCTAATTTCCAACTAATTGTAGGAAAAACATCATATAGGAGTTAGGAAGCCTAAACTACAAGTACATCTGTACCTCTAACTTGTTACTTTGACCTCAGTTTCCTCATATATAAGAATGAAGAAATTGAAATGCACAATCTTTTCAAGTAACAAAACTTTATGTTCCAATCTTTATGCTCCTCTGGATTAGTTTCACCTTTCTTTCAGCTTAAAAGATCTCTCTTTGCCTCTAGAGATTCTTGAAAAACAAAGTGGGTAAGAACAGAAAAAGCTATTTCTGCATTCAGGACTGTCATGGATTTCTGAAAGTATGAAAAAGACAATCTCAGCATAATCAAAGCTTGGTCTTTAAGGGACTATCATCTCTTTGTATCTGTCCAGGTCTAAATTTGCTATGTAGATTACTCTTTTCTAGATGTTAAATACTGTTATTTCTCAGTACATTCATCTTGTGTGCCCCTCGGCAGCACAGATACTCAGTATGTTCCATCTCTGCTTATCTATTATTACATGCAAAACAGTGTTAATTACAGCACAAATTTAGAATTTTAAAAATAATGCCTCTTTTTAATGCTCAGTTTTTCTAAGTACTGTCTGGATGTTTCACTCTTTTTAACTATTTTTCCTTCATATGATTCTTTTTGTGTTCTTCAAATTCCTCAAAATCATTGGTTGTGGGGAACAGGGAAAGAGGACGTTACTAGAACCTCTGCAGTAAGTCCTAGTCTCCTGCGAGCCACGGGAGCACAAGGCAAATTAACTTATTATACAGAAAGGCAGAAAAAATGAGACCGAGAAGAAGCTGAGCTTTGAGCCTGATCAGTGCTGCTCTGGACAGCAAAGACAAAAGCCCCCCAGCTTGCCGCACGTGGGAGAAACAAACAGTGGACTGGGGAGTGCGGAATTCCGAGACCAATGAGGAACTATGCAGTTGAAGATTTGGTTCCTCCCAGTATGTCTCCCGCAGGTGTGGTCTTGCCCTGGAGCATCACAGCATGACCGGATCATTGAGGTCTCAGTTATGACCGGAGGCCTAAATGGAATCATGTCTCGAAATGCCATAGCTGGTCTGTAGGCAGGAGAACCAGGCCTAATAAAATGATTTTTCCCTAAAATTATGTAGCATTGCTCCCGACAATTGGTTAGGACTCGAGACTTAGCCCAATAGTACAGCAATTGTCTAGCATGCATGAGCCCCAGATTCAATTCCAAGCATCACACAAACAAACCAAAAAACTCAACCCTACTGGCTAAATAGTAAGTGCCACAAAACCATAAATCTGATACATATAATCATTTAGAGGAGAATAAAATTACAGGAACTCTTTAACTCTTAACTAAAATGTATGAACCAAAAGTGGAAGCCCATTACAGATATAAACATTAAATTAAATTAGATTTGGTGATGCACACTTGAAATCCCAACACTCTGGGAGGCTGAGGCAGAAGGAGCACAAGCTCAAGCCCAATCTGGGGAATTTAGCAACACCTTGTTTCAAAATTTTTAAAAAGGCTGGGAATGTAGCTCAGGGCAAAGGCCCTAGGTTTGATCCCCAGTACTGGGAGACGGGGTGGTGGTTAAAAAGTAAGCTGCTTTTAAAATCTCCAAGAGAACAAAGTTCAAATTCCAAGTTATTAAAACAGCTATTCACAAGAACAAATCCATCTAAATAAAAACCCAGCAAAGAACGAAGTCATAAATTAACTGCAATGTGAAGCTTGACTCCCACAAGCAGTCAATGGCTGGCAACTCAGGGCTCCTGTGAAATATTCATCTCCCCATTCCTTGTTGGTGGGGCTCTTATCTTACTCAAAGGAGGCCCTCAGAATCCTGTCACTTAGCCAACTCAGCAATGTCTGCAAGAATTAACCCTGTTCTGTTCACCAAAAGACTAGATGAGGACTACTGGCGCAAAATTAGGGGTGGAATGCATCAGAAAGCAAGATGCTAGAAAACTCAGTCCACCAAAACACAAAATGGAAAATGTGAGCCACATGAGCTAGACTTTTAAAAAAGTGCATCTGTATATTACACAAGTACCCATGGATGCCTAGGCTCAAGGGTTATTTTATCTGTTGCTCCTCCCTGTTTACTGCAAAGCACTGATCAATTATGATTGCTCTGATGTAGTCATCTAACTTTACGGACACTTCAAGGAACCCCATTTTAAGGGAACAGAAAATAAAACTTGAGTCATTAACCATAGATTTCCAGTAAATTAAATAATAAACTTCCCTTCAAAGTTCAAAGAATTCATAAACGTAAAATAAGCCTAATAACATAATCGCTTAAATACACTACCTGAAAGAGTAACGATTCCCTTGGGTTGAGGTTGAAACCGCAAATATTTGTTACAAAAGTCGGGAGATTCAAGAGCCAAAAACAAAACATTGCCCAAAAAGTAGCCTGCTGTTTGGCCCACTGAATTGCAAGTGGAAGCATAACCCACGTTTTCCCGGGATAACATAGTTAACGCCCAACCATCCACAGCGATGTCCTGAGTTGCGGCTAGGAATTCAAATAAAAAGAATGTCACAGTAAGGGCAACTACATCAGGTGTTCTGCCATCGGCATTCCCGAGCAAATGATCCACTTGAGTGGATAAAAATATCATGAAGAGTCCTAGTACATACTGTGTAGGGACAAGCCAGGATTTTCGACGACCAAAGTTCTTGAAGTAAACTGCATCAACCAAAGGGGCCCAGAGCAATTTGAGACTGAAGGGCCAAAAGACAAAACTGAAGAAAGCTTGGTCTGTATAGCTAACATTTTTGCTCTGCAAAATAAGTGGGATGCTTCCCGCCAGGCCTAAGGGGATGCCCTGGAGCACGTAAAGAAAGAGCAGTAGCAAAATGCTGCTTATTTCGGCTCGACAGCTCCGCGGGGCTTTCAAGAAGTCACCAGGGTCAGCATCCCTCAGAAGAGCTTCTCTGTCCTCTTCCCCGCCCACCGAGTCCGGCTGACTGTCATCCCAGCTGCCGGGCGGCAGAGGACCGGTCTTCATATCCAGGGAATGGTTGAAAGTCCCCGGCCGCCGTTGCCGACTGCTGTCCTTGTGAGAGATGGTGGGCGACATATTAGAGACAATGCAGAGTCCCGTCTGTGGTGGGCCGAGGCTGAGCGTTTTGGATCCGTTCTAGTCCCAGGTCCAAGGCAGTCGCTCTGGACCAGGGTCTCGGTGGTCTGAGGAGCGGGGACAGGGGGTGGAGCGATAAGGGCACTTCTTACTGCGCTCCAGAGTGCTGAAGGGAGCCAGTCCCCTGGTTGGTGGCCTAGGTGATGCCTGGGTAGGTACCCCTGGGAGCGGCTTCAAGGAACCTGAAGGAGGCTCCCGGGCAGCCGCGCCAGGCTCAGGACTGGACACCAGGGCCGTGGTGCTGCGATGAAAACCGGCTTCTAGCTGGGGAGAAGCGAAGGAGGGCGACCAAAAGGCCTGTCTCCCAACCCACCTCCAGCTCTCGCCGTCACCAGTGAGGCAGACAGCACTTTCTCCACCGGACTCCAGAGGTACCAGATAACTTCCTGCCTCGCGCTTCAGGAAGTGGTTCCTATCTCAAATGGGTCCCTACCGCGCCAATCAGGACATGCTCCGGTGCCCGAACTGGAAAACAACGCTCGGTGGGAACCCTTAAACCAGACGGCCCGGACCTCCGGGGAGGCTTAAGGCAGGCGTACCGTGAGGCCGGAGCAGGGCGCAGAGATAGCTCTGGCTCTGTGAGCGCGTGTGGCGGTCTAGCAAGCGTGGGCCTTGACCATTGGGCGGGCCCTGCCACGTGACCGCAAGTTGCGCGCTGGCGGCGGAGTAATAAGGCACAGCGTGGGAGGCATTAATAGTTACAAGAGTTAGGCTGAGCTTCAGCTGGGAAGTGTGAGATGCTGCTACTTTTGTAGGCTGGGCCACAGAAAAGGATTGAAGGTTGAGCAGTTTTTGCATCAGGAGGCAACTGCTGAAGAGATGCCAGGTTTTTTTGCAGTCCGTTTTTCCAATGTGGTGGAAGAAGTGGAGAGGAACTTCTAAATTGTTCCAGATTAAAACTAACATTACCTGTGCCTTGGACAAGTTAACCAAAATCTCAATTGTGATGCATAGAAAATAGGGCTTATAATCTCATGAAAGGCGACGAATACAAATTATAGGGCCATCCACAGTCAGTAGATGGATTTTTTTCAAAGACAAAATATTTAATGAGCTTGTATTTCTTGTTTGATTTTTTTCCTTAACTCTTTATTTTGAAATAATTATAGAGTCTCAGGAAATTGTGAATATACCAGTTTCATGCACTTTTCACTAAGCTTCCCTCAAGGGTAAACATGTTAAATAGAGTATACTACAACAGGTTGGGTATGGGGGCTCACACCTGTAGTCCCAGCACTTGGCAGGATGAGGCAGGAGGATCACAGTGATTTCGAGGCCAACGTGAGCTGAAGTCCAGCCTGAACTACATAGCAAGACCCTGTCTCAAAAATCTAAATGAATAAATAACTATAACACAACAAACTCACAAAGTTGACATCTGTGAAAAATTATTCACTAATCTTACTTAGATTTCACCAGTTTTTACATGTACTAATTTGTGTGTAACCCCTGCTGCCCTTTTAAGCATTAGCCCATTGTGGTATGTACCACACTTTTATTGTTGCATCAAACTACCCTCATTTCCTATAAAACTGTCCTAATCCAAATGTGTAAATACTGAATAGTTTCTCTGGTGTGAAAAACTAAAAGTGTAAATAAGGATTGAAATGTATAACTGATAATTGAAATAGGGAGAACAGGTCTAAAGGAGTAGGGGAAGTGGGAGAAAGGAAAGAAGGGAAAAGAAAAAAAAATATGAGAAAAGGAAAAAGTGGAAACAAAGACTTTGTAAATAGGGAAGGGTGGAGGGGCTGAAGGGAGAGCAGGGGAATGGGGAAAAATAAGAACCAAGGTACATCATGTAAAGGTACAAGATCCCAATGATGAATGTAACTGTATTGTATACCTAAAATGTACCAATAAACTCAATGAAAAAAAAACTGTCCTAATTTCCTCCTTTGGTTTGATACTTTTTATTCCTCAAGGTTGTGAGACCATGAACTTAGCACATCTAACATCTAACACCTAACAGATCATGAATTGCCTATCAGTAGTTTTATTTATTTATTTATTTATTTATTTATTTATTTATTTATTTATTGAGACAGTGTTGGCCAAGCTGGCCTTGAACTGGAGGCAATCCTGCTGCCTCAGCCTCCTAAGAGCTGGGATTATAGGCATGTGCCACCTTGCCTGGCTATCAGTAGTTCTTAAAAGAAGTTCCATTTGTAGGATTCCAAAGTCTGTGAATTGCACCCCCCGAATTTTTTTCATAAGAATATATGTGCTGGGCTGGGGATTTAGCTCAGGGGTTTCGTCCCCTGCTGCGCAAGCGCAAGGACCCAAGTTCGACCCCCGGTACCAAAAAAAAAAAGAATATATATGCTATAGTTTGAGTATATCCATCAAAAAGCATGTGTTGGAAACTTCATCATCACTGAAGCCATATTAAGTGGTGGGACCTTTTGGGGGTGTTTAGGCTGTGGATGTTCTACCCATGGATGGATTAATAGATTAATGCCTTTATCACAGGCCTGGGTTCCTTGTAAAAGGGTGTGTTTGGTTCTCTTGATCCCTCCCCTGCTTCTCCTTCCCTCGGCCTGTTCCTCTTCCTTCTTCTTCATCATATTCTTTTTCTCTCTTTGTCCTCTCACTGTGGGTTAATGCAGCCTTCTTGCCCTTGCCAGACTCTGATTCCTTGGTCTTAGACTTTCCAGCTTCCAAAACCATGAACAAGCACATTTCTCTTTAGTACAGTTTACCCAGTCTCAGGTATTCTGTTACAGAAGCAAAAAAGACTAATATGCAAAGTACAAGTTACAAACACATGACTGTTGAATGATGGATTATGTTTGAGAAAGTAGTCCTAAGATTACACCACATGTATGGAAGTTATTCCTCTTTTAAGATTCATTTTACAAAATATTACAAAGTCTTCATACTCTTAAGTGAAATAAATCAAACACCACATTGTTTTTCTGGTGTGAAAAATCAAAAGTGTAAATAAGGACCAAAATGTACAATAGATATTGGGAAATGGGAAGAAAATGTTCAAATGAGAAGGGGAACAAAGGAGGATGGAGAGGAAAAGGAAAGAAGGGACCAGGAAAAAAAATGAAAACAAAGCTTTTGTAAATAAGGAGGGGAAGAGGGATTGAAGGGAGGGGAGGGGTATGAGAAAAAAAGAATCAAGATATATTACAGGTACAAATTCCCTATGGTGAATGTTAACATTATATATATCTAAAATGTACCAAGAAAAAAATTTAAAAATGAAAAAAGGGGGCAAAAAGAAAAAATATATTATAAACTCTTATTCACAATGGTCTCCATTTACTTGGATTTAAATACTGTAAAATATCCTTTTTTGTACTGTTATTCCCTAGATCTTGATGTCCTCATGATTAAATGCTACTTCATTTTAAATGATTATGTGGTTTATAATAACAAGAAATTATTATACTTCCATTATTTGTACGTGTGTATTTTCTTTTTGAGATAGGATCTGATTATGTTGCCCAGGCTGGTCTCAAATTCATGGGCTCAAGTGATCTTCCTGCCTCAGCTTCTCAAGTGGCTGGACTGTTAGTATACACTATCATCTGAGGTTCTTCCATTATTTTTCATACAGTACATAGAGGTGTTAGCCAGTTTTCATCCCTGTGACAAAATACCTGAGATAAGCAATTATAAGGGAGGAAGGTTTACTTTGGCTGACAATTTCAAATGTTTGAATCCCTAGTTGCTTGGTTCATTGGCTTTGGGACTGGTGTGAGGTAGTACATTGTGGTGGGGAGTGCATAGTGGAGGAAGATGTTCACTTCATAGTTACCAACAATCAGGGAGACAGGAAGGGGCCAGGGTCTCATACCCTCTTTAAAAGTACACACCCAAGCTGGGCATGGTGGTGCACACCTGTAATCCCAGCACTTGGGAGCCTGAGGCAGGAGGACTGCCTGGAGCTTGAGGGCAACCTGGGCTACATAGTGAGTTCAAGGCCAGACTGGGCTACATAGTGAAACCTTGTTTTAAAAAAAATGCCCAGTAACCTAGGCTAACTCTAAAAGGCTTCTTTACCATAGGTCTTATCTTTTAACACATGAGCATCTGTGGGATATTTCATATCCAAACTATAGCCTTAGGTAAACTGAATGTTTTTTTATCCAGAAGCTGTAGTACTGGACTTGCAACTTCTATTACTAATAAAATAAACAATTTTTAATCTTATTTTTCTTTTTTCTGTTAAGTAACTTTTTCTGCTGGGCATTGGTGGCACACGTCTGTGATCCCAGCACTCAGGAGGCTGGGGGTGGGAGTTTGAGGCCAGCCTGGGCTATATAGTGAGTTCACAGCCAGCCTGAACTA
The DNA here is from genome assembly GCF_000247695.1 of Heterocephalus glaber. The sequence goes on from NW_004624730.1 coordinate 33,447,007, forward strand.
CACAATGAGACCCTATCTAAAAAAAAAAAAAAAAGTAACTTTTTCTTTCTCTCTGATGCTTATAAGGTTTTTTTCTTACTTTCTAGGTGTGATGTTTATTTTTATTTTATTTATTTTGTTGGTGGTACTGGGGATTGAACCTAGGGAGTGCTGAGCTACATCTGTAGCCTTTTTTATTTTGCTAGGTCTTGCTAAGGTGCCCAGGCTGGGCTCCAACTTGAGATCCTCCTGCCTCAGCTAGAATTACAGATTTATGCCACTACTCTCAGCTAGCTGTGCTTTTTAAAAAAATTAATCCTTCCGGAGTATATCTGTTATCTTTGAAGGTTATATATTACTCCAAAATTTAGCACCTTAGAATCACGAACATTTTATCTCACAGTTTCTGCTGGTCAGGAACTCAGAAATGGCTTACTGGATGCTTCTGGTTTAGTATCGTTCATGAGATTGCAGTTACAGCATCAGCCAGCGTTTTGGTCATCTGAGCACTTCACTGGGACTAGTGCATCCACTTCCAAAGTGGCCCACTCACGTGGTTGTTGGCAGATCTCAGTTCTTCATCATGTGGGTCTCTCTGGAGAGCTACTTACGTGTTCTGTGATATAACAGTTGGATTACTGTAGAGTGAATGATCTTAGAGAGTCAGGAGAAAATTACAATGCTTTTTTTTATAACACACTCTCAAAAGTTACACACTGTCATATCATGTTTTATTCATCAGAAGCAAGTTATCAAATCCAGTCTACACTCAAGAGGAGGATAATTAAGTTCTACCTCTTGAGGAGAATCATATCAAAAACTTTGTAGACATATTTTTAATCCACCAGACAGAATCAGTGAACCGTTTCAACTAATCTGAGGATAAAAAATTTTCTCCATTTAGACAACTTTTCTATTATTAAGAAAATTATATGTAAATATTTATATGCAGGTTTTAAACTTTTTTGTGAAAATTTTTCATAAAGGGAATGAGACAATTCTGGCTCAACTCAAGTGGAGGTGCGAATGGAAAGATACTGGCATATTATAAATCTTTGAACTTGCCAAATCTGTTGTATTTGTTACCTACTCCCCTAATCCTGCAGGTTACTATTATAATGTCGACTATGGTTATATATCAAGTTATTATTATTGCTAATATTAACCTGGATTCCTTTATTCTGTGTATCTCTGAACTTTGATAATGATAATTAGCAAAAGGATGGAATCCAGGCAGGACTATGCATTGCACCCAACTGTCATGTCTCTTGTTTCCTTCAATCTGGAATAGTTCTTATCTGGCACTGATCTTTTTTTGGTATTGAACCCAAAGCCTCTCACATGCTAAGCAATTGCTCTATTATTGAGCTACCTCCCCAGCCTGACATTCTTTCTCTAATTACTGTAGCGAATTGGATTTTCCAAGCATTGTGCCACATTTCCAGTTCTGGAACCCTCTCTTTGAATCTGGGTCAGGATCTTTTTTCATGTGGATTGTGGATACAGTTCTCAAAAATAAGATATGAGCTGTATCAAAGAAAGTTATTTATAACATATAATATGTACACTTTATACTTAATTCCATTTAAAACTTTTATTGGTATATGTTTATAATACATAAAAGTGCATTTTATCTGGGGGAATTGATACATACTACATCTTAATCATGGCCCCCCCCCTTTCCTTTTTTGAGTCATGGTCTCACTGTGTAGTCCGACTAGCCTTGAACTCATTATGTAGCCCAGGCTGCCAGGCTGGGCTGGAACTTGAGTTCCTCCTGCTTCAGCCTCCCAAGTGTTGGGATTACAAGCATGCACCACTGTGCCCACATTTCCCCTTTAATATCAATTTAATTTTGGTTCTTTTGCAGGTATCTTGTTTTTTCCATTTGGAAGCTTATGGAATTTTGCTTTATCCTTGGTATTAAAAATTTTCTCCAAGATGTATGAAGGTGTGTACATGTATTTTTTTTATTAATCTTGTTCAACATTATTTGGCTTCTTTGAATAAAGTTCCCAATCTTTCTTGAACTTAGGGAAATTTAAAAAATAATATATTTGAGCCTCCCCTTTATTAACTACTGGATATCCTAATAAATCTCTTTTGTTTACTGAAGACTTTTACTAGAATATTGATGGCCTCAGAATCAATAAAAGGCCAAGACACCTAGCTTAGTAAAAACAGAAACCAAGGCAACTATAAAGGTTAGACAGTAGTAGTGACAGCTATACACTTAGAGGAGAATTTCCAAAAAAACTACTCTACTGGCAGGCTTGTTTTTCCCAGGCTCTATTATAAAAATTAATACCACCATCTAGTGGCTCCTTCCTGTACTTACGTCTGGTTATAGATTTCTTTTAATCAGTTCATTATCATCTGAAGTGTACCGTTTGTATATTCCTCAATTGATTGATTGGATTTCTGAGACAGGGTCTCGATATGTAGTCCAGGCTGACCTTGAACTTGCTGCAGTCCTTCTGCCTCATCTTCCCAAGTGCTTCCCAGCATTTGCCACCATGTCCTGCTGAATTTTCAAATTAGCTTTTTTAGTGTGGAAGGGAAGCAGGTTTATTGAGGTATATTATATAAAGTGAGCTCAGGTTTAAGACAGCAGATTGTAAAATTTCTCCTTTGAGAAAGAGCATGTAGTCAGTATTATAATAGTCCCTTGGTGAAGTTGGCCCAAATTGCTCTTTTCTAGCCATCTCAAACTTTTGGTATCTTGATTAAATTAAGCCTCTGTGAGCACTACTAGGAAGATTCATGTTTAAAAACAAGCTATTTGGTTATAAGTTGAGTCCTATACTTGTACAAGGTATGATCCAGAAACACTGTGTTTAAATTTAAATAATTTATTACAGTAAAAGACACACTGCCCTTAATGCCTCTTGAAATATTCCCCCCTGCCCATTTCAAATGCATCCCATCCTTCTTGGCAATGTCTTTTACTGTAATACATTTTTAAAAAAATTTAAACACTTGGCATATTTTTGATCACCCTTTGTATATTATGCCTATTGACAGAATACTAAATTTATGACCATTATATGAAGTTGCATGATTTTAACATATTGAAAACAGCTTAATTTCCTACATTTAAAATTTCTATATAAAGTGTTATCATTAAGGGCTAGGAGTGTAACTCAGTGGTAGAGAGCTTGTGTAGTGTGGGCCAGGCACTCAGTTTAATCCCCATTACTGAAAAAAAAAAAAGGGTTATCATTACTTGTACAACAATAGACTTGGGAAGTTGAGACAGGAGGACCCCCATGAGTTTGAGGCCAGCCTGTATTACATAGTGAGTTCAAGGCTGCCTGAATTGCATGATGAGACCCTGTCTCAAAAAAAAAAAAATGCATTCTAAATTTCAAAACCTGGACAGCTTCATTTTCTTCACATTTGCAATAAACTATTTTATAAATTCTCATGTGTAATTCTTATATTTCTTGTTTTTAATATTTGAACACCTCAAGAGCAATACTATTCACAATGATACAGAAGCAACCCAAATGTTCACTGACTGATGAATGGATATACAAAATGTGATATATATGTATTTATAAAATAGAAGATAATTCCACCTTTAAAAGGAAGGGAATTGCCAGGCCTGGTGGTGCACTCATATAATCCCAGCATTCTAGGAAGGTGAGGCAGGAGAACTGCAAATTCAAGCCCAGGCTGGCAACTGAATAATTTACTGAGACCCTGTCTCAAAAATAATAAAGTGCTGGGGGATGTAGCTCAGTGCAAAGGCCCTCGGTTTCTCAGTACTGCAAAATAATAATAATAATAATAATAACAACAACAACAACAATAGTAATAATAATAAAGGTCTACAATCTAGGACCATGTATTTCCCTCAACTGTCATGTCTCCTGTCTCATTCAATCTGAAAAGTTCCTGCCTTGACCTTCGTCATTATTATTATTACTATTACTATTATTATTATTATTATTTGTAGTGGGGATTTGAGCACAGGCCTTCACACATGCTAGGTAGGTGCTCTACCATTAAATTACATGCCTAGCCTAACCTCTACTTTTTTTTGGTTGGTGTTTTTGTTTTTTCTGAGACAGGGTCTGGCTATGCAGTTCAGATTGGCCTTGAACTCATTATGTAGCCCAGGCTGGCCTGCAATTTATGGTGATCCTCCTGCCTCAGCCTCCTGAGTGCTGGGATTATAGGTGTGGACCACCACTCCTGGTTTAACCTTCATATTTTAAACATTACTGTGGCTATTTTCCAAGGATTGCATCACATTTCCATTTCCATTCCACCTGTTCTTCTAGAACCCTCCCTCTGAATCTCACATTTGCTTGTGATTCATTCAGTATACAGAAGGCAGGGAAGTGAATCTGTGTGACTTCTAAACTAGACTAGAAAAGCTTCTACCTGGTGTGCACTCTCTTACACACATATACTGCTGGGGAGTCCTGAGCTGACATATAAAGACATTCGGTTACTCTAAAGCAGCTGTGAAGCAGAGGCCACATGGAGGTCACATAGCTGTTCCAGTCCATCTGTTATATGTGAAAAACCTTTTAGAATGATTCCTGCTCCTAGCCTTTTGAGGTACTCTGAGAGGCTAGTGGAGCTGGGCTTTGGACTGTACCAGCTGATGCAACAGGGCAGAGAAAAGCTGCCTCTGCTGAACTCTGTCCAAATTGCAGCAAATAGTTTTGTTGTCTTAAGCCACCTGGTTTAGGAGTGTTTGTTACATAGCAATAGATAACTGGAAAAATGACAGGCCAATTATTTGTGGAATGTGTCTCCTTTTGGGTCTGTCAGATGTTCACTCATGATTAAGATTCAAGTTAATGCATTTTAGGCAGACTGCCACTAAAGTAACCTTGTGCTCGTCTTGCTCTAGGTGACACATGATGTTGGTTGATCCCCCTACTGGTGATGTTAAGTTTGATTTGAGTAAAGAGGTATCTTCAAGTGCCTCTACTGTACAATTACTCTTTCTCCTTGTGTAATTGGTAATTGTTTTTATGGGAAACACTCTGAGACAATGTAAATACAACCTGTTCCTCATCCACCTCAAACCCACGGATTTTATCTTCCACTGATGTTTCTTGCCTGGATTTATTATTTTTATGATGGTTGCAAAATAATGAGTCTCTAATTCCATTATTCTTTTTGGCTTTATTACCATTCCATTACAAAAGAAAATTTTCTCTTCTTTTAATCACTTATTTATTTATATGGGTATAGGCTTATGAATTCCCACTTGATTCAGTGGCTATGTTTACTATTACTGTTTATTTTGATATATCGTCTCAGATTTGGCCAGTAAAATCTCTTTCTAACTGGCTTCTGTATCCTTCTGACATGTCCCTATCATTCTCTGTCTGATTTTTATTTTTAAATTAAAAAAATTTTTTTTCAGTACCAGAGATCAAACTCAGGACATTTCATTTGCTAGGCAGGTGTGGTGCCACTGAGCTACACACCGAGCCCTTCCCTATCATTCTTTGAGGACTTCCTTAGTTTCTGGTACAAAAAAATCTTCCCAGTCACCTGTTGCTGCCCTCATCCTGAAATCAGCCATTTTTCCAAGAAGCTCTGGTTTTTCTTTTTGAACCGGGGATTGAACTCGGGTCCTTGCGCTTGTGCAGAAGGTGGCGAAACCACTGAGCTAAATCCCCGGCCCAAGCTCTGGTTTTTTCTATTGGAAAATGGTATTTAGAAACCAGTATCTGGGTGCTAGATTTGCTATGGAGATGACACAGTACTGCTTCTAGGGCCTCTCTATGGACAGAGACAGGTAAAGACAAAAATACAGCAGAAGGCAGTGAATAATAAAGGGGAAAGGATTATGAAACAATGAAAGATAAAAAGACATCTAACCTACGACTTCAGGGTTGTGGGAATGGGCTGCCAGGCGTGGTGGTGCCCACCTGTAATTCCAGCACTTGGAAGGCTGAGGCAGGAGGATTGCTGTGAATTCAAGGCCAGCCTGGGCTACCAGCCTGAACTACATAGTGAGATGCTGTCACAAACAAACAAACACACAACAGCAAAGAAACATAGTTGTGGGAATGGAAACAGAAATATTCCAAATAGAAGATATTTATGTGCAAAAGGTCTGAGTCAAGAAAGAACATGTCATGTTTAAGGAAGGAAGCAGTTTAATACAACTAGAGAGTGAACTGAGGGCAGTAGTAAGAGAGGAGGCTGCAAGGTAAACAGGGGATAGCCAAATTTCTAAAAATCTAGTAAGCAGTATCAGAAGTTTGAGTACATCCTAGGAGAAATGGGAAGTCATTAAAAAGACTCTTAGCAAAGGATACATGATCAAATTTGTATTGTAGAAGTTATGTTCAATTAGGGCCGGGGATTTAGCTCAGTGGTTTCGCTGCCTGCTGCGCAAGCGCAAGGACCCGAGTTCAATCCCTGGTACCAAACAAACAAACAAAAAACTTACATACCACCCTAAAGGAATTCTGAAAAACTGTGTGCTTCCTTTCCACATTTTAAGTTGACATCTAATACTTTTGTAAGTTTAAAGGTTTTTTTGGTTAATAAGAATTGCAGTAAACATTTTGAAAGATGAAATAGGAAGACCATGAGCTATATCTGAAGAAAATATTTTATGACCTAATACATTTTTGGGGGGTGTACCGGGGATTGAACTTGGGACTTTTTGGCTGGGAGGCAGACAGCAGATCCATTGAGCTAAATCCCCCGCCCAATTCAATACATTTTTGAGGAGACAGGGTCCCACTATGCATTCCATGCTGGCCTTGAATTCTGCCTCATCTCTTCAAGTGCTGGGATTATGATTGTGTGTCACTATTCCTGGCTTGACACGACACAAACCTGAAAAGCTATGTAAAGCTTCTCTTTGTGGGTCTTATCAATGTATTTTAAAAGATGAGACAGTCTCAGAAACCAAAAAATTACTTTTCTTTGTGTGGTACTGTGGATTGAACCCAGTGCTTTTACACTGAGCTATATCCCCAACCCATGAAAATTTTTTTTTTTCAAATTCATCTCTCTTAATAGTTTCAAAATCCCCTCTCTTAATAATTAGTAGAACAGAACAAGTGAGAAGTAAAATCAGCAAGACTAGTCTTGGACAACACTATCAACTAACTTGATCTACATGAGATTTACAGAACATTTCACACAACAGCATAACTGGGTCTTACAATGGATTGGGTCTTACTAGATTGCCCAGATTAAGCTCAAACTTGCAATTCTTCTGCCTCTGCCTCCCAGAGCACTGGAATTACAGGCATGCATCACCATGACTAGCAATATTTTTTAAGACAAGATCTTGCTAAATTGCCCAGGTTGAGCTAGAACTTGTGATCCTCCTGTCTCTCCCTCATTTAAAACTACCTTTTAAAAGTAAAGCAAGCTGGGTATGGTAGTGCATGCATGTAATCCCAGCACTCAGGAGGCTGAGGGAGGAAAATTGTCATGAGTTCAAGGTCAGCCTAAACTACATAGCAGAGATCCTGTCTTCAAAATTAATGCACATACATACATGCATAAATATAAAGTAACAGCACTGTGCTAGGTACAGACGTACCAATGAGACTCTCTACATTTCTCTGACTGCCAGCCTGATCACCACCAACCTTTTTGTAACTTGGTACATTTTGATGTTTGAGAATAAAACCTACAAAATGGTGAAGTAAAACTGCGATATGCTCTGGACCCTTCCTTGTCCTTTCTCTCCTTTCCCTTTGTTCTGTGTAAAACAGCCCAAATCCTAACTTATCCTGCCTGCATAGACTACATCGAAGTGTGGCTCATGGAAAGATTTCTAGACTCCACTCAGAGGAGGCTTTAGGACCAAGGAAGGGAAAATTATCCCCCCAAAGTCCTAAAGATGAAAAGTCCGGATAGGGAACATGAGGTGGTGGCCATCTGTTTTGGGGTCTGAGGGCTGATCCTCCAAATTATCCTACTCCTCCTTTGCTCATTTCCCCGGGGCACCTCTACTGCCTAAGTGGCCTGGACCGGAAGTGTACAATCTCAGTTTGGGTGGGAAGTTAGAATGCCTATGGTCTTCATTAGCTGTGAAGCCCTAGCCAAATTCTCAGTTTCTCCCTCTGAAAGACAACATAGATCCTAACCTAGTAATTATTTTTTTAAAGCATTTGCCAGATACTAAGGATAAAATAAAAAGACTGCCCTAAAGAGTTACCAAACAAACAAATAGGTAATTTAACATAATTTATGAAAGAATTTTTGGAGCAGCATGTGGGGAAACAGATTGTATTACTATGTCTTTATAAGGGGATTACAGAGTTGAAAATACCCAAAAGTGTTCACAAACTTTGCAAAGTGTGACCTATCAGTCAAGTGAGCCCATGCCAGCACCTATTCGAGTTGAGGCCAATTTAGTATGAATCTGAGCCACTGTCTTTCAACAATTTATTGAAGCTACTGGGGGCGGGTTCCATCGTGTAATGGTTAGCACTCTGGACTCCGAAGCTACTGGGGAGATAATCCAGGAGAAAGATTCAGAGAGAAGAGAGATATGTGGAGAGATAAGAAATATGGAAAAAAGAGAAAATTAAATACGTAAATACATACATACATACCATGCTTCTAGGTAACCCTGGAAAGAAGAAATCAAAAGGTAACTCAGACATTAGTTTGAACTGAAAATGAAAAGACAATATATCAGAATCTATGGGGTGTTGCTAAAGCAGTACATAGAGGGAAATTATGGCAAAAAAATAGAACAGAGACTATTATCAGAGAAGTCCAAGTGAATAAAGGTGAGAGCAGGGGGTAATAGGGAGGATGGATATGATAAAAATGTTATATGTATATATATTGAAATTCAATATTTTGTAAAATTAAAAAGCACTAATATTTTCTAAATCATAACAGAATATTACGAACAACCTTATGCCTATGAATTTAACTTTTTTTTTTTTTTGGTTCCGGGGATCGAACTCGGTCCTTGTGCTTGTGAGGCAGGCAGCAGGCGGCAGAACCACTGAGCTACATCCCCAGCCAAATAAAGTGTTTTCTTTTTTTTGGTACTGGGGATCAAACTCCGGACCTTGCTCTTGTGAGGCAGTCGCCGGAACCACTGAGCTAAATCCCCGGCCCTGAATTTAACATCTTAAGTGAAACAAACAAATTCTTTCAAAGACATATTCCCAAAGCTCACTCAAGAAAGACATGTAACACAAATAGCCCCATGTCCTTTTTTTCTATTCTGGTGCTAGAGATTAAACCCAGGGCCTCACAAATTCTAGGCAAGCGCTCTACCACTAAGCCGTATTTCCAGCCCCCATGTCCATAGATTGATTGATTGATAGCTTTACTGAAGATTTGGGCCTGTGCATGCCCATGATGCAAGCCACAATTAACATTCATTTGGCACAAAAATATATTCCATTTCAACAGATTAGAAAAAAACTAGGGCCAGAGATTTAGCTCAGTGGTTTCGTCGCCTGCTGCGCAAGCGCAAGGACCCGAGTTTGAGCCCCGGTACCAAAGAAAAAGAAAAGAAAAGAAAAAAAACGAAACCAGAATCCGATTGCTTCTCAGTACCACCTGCACCCCCCATGTTCACGTTTATCTTTTTTTTTTTTTGGTACCGGGGATCGAACTCAGATCCTTGAGCTTGCGAAGCAGGCAGCGGAACCACTGAGCTAAATCCCCGGCCATTCCATGTCCATTTTAAAAACTAAAATTTATAGTTAAAAACCTTATCATAAAGAAAACTCTAGGCCTTGATGGCTTCATTGGTGAATTCTACTAAACTTTTAAGAGGGAATTACAAATCAATTCTTTTATTTATTTTTGGTACCGGGGATCGAACTCCGGTCTTTTTGCTTGCAAGGCAGGAGGCAGAACCACTGAGCTAAATCTCCAGCCCCAAAATCAGTTCTTTTAGAAATAACAACCTAACTATACAAACTCTCAATTTGTTATTTGAGGGCAGCATTAGCCTGATACTAAAATCAGGGAAAGACACTACAAGAAAACTAAAACATTCCTCTTGAACACAGTTGCAAAAATTAAAAACCAAACTTTTAGTTAATTGAATTTTAGCAAAAGAAAAAAAGGAAAACACTCCATGTTTTCTTGAAGTTTATCCCAAGACTGCAGGACTGGCCTAACAGTCAAAGATCAGTGTAATTCGTCATGTTAACAAACTTAATGAAGAAAACCTATATAGTCATCTCAAGAGCCATAAAAAACAAAAGGACTGGACAACATCTATTATTGATTAAAAACTCGCAGCAAGATAGGGATAGAAAGGAACTTCCTGAACCTGCTAAAGGGTTTCTATTGGAAATTCATTCTTAAAATTTTATTGTCTTTGAGAAATCTGTAACTTGTTAGTGAAAACTAAATGTTTTCCACATAATATCATGGTGCCAATGAGACTGGGCACAAAAAATTAAGAGAGAAGTTTTGTTAGGATTTATTGAGTTTTGGGCCCAACATCGTTACATTGCCCTAATCTTGCACTATTTGACCTAGCAGAATTTCTATTTCACCCTGATCTTGTTCATTTGAGGACAGGAAGCCTGTAGAACATAGGCTGCTGTTCAGGTGGGCTGGCTAAAACTGGGTGGATCTAAGATGGCTGCCAGAATGACTGCCAGACAACCTCTAACTCCATTATAATTCATCTGCATGCTAACTGCCACACTAGTGTCAAAACAGTTGACAAACTGCATAACAATGACCAGAAGAAACAACAGAACAGAAAAAGGTAGAACCAGGTTTCCCATAAAATATGTTCTCATTCCCAGAAAACCCATGAATATTCCTCCAATCTGAGCCTATCCTCCTACCCCCCATTTCTTTTAAACTATAATTATAACCTCCACATCCTAATGTGCTGAGAAGTTGATTTGTGCGTTCATCTCCCCTACTGTTGGCCAAGAAGAAAAGCCTCCTCTAATGCTCAGTTGGTGTTGGATCTTGTTGGTTCCACAATTCTGAGAGGGAAGAAGGACTCAGTTTGGGGTAACAACATGGCATTGGATATCTTTCTGGGGATATAAACAGTTATATGGATCTGGAGCTCAGAAAAGAGATGTCAGGATAGTCAGGATATAGAGCCTCTTAGGAGTATTTTTGTTTGTTCTTTGTTTTTTTGAGACAAAGTCTCTATATGTAATTCAGGCTGGCCTTGAACTCACTGTGTAGCCCAGCCTGGCCTTGAACTCAAGGTGATGCCCCGCCTCAGCTTCTGGAGGGCTGGCATTATAGGTGTGCAGCACCACACCTGGCTAGGGTATTTTTAAAACCATATATATACTTTTTTTTGGTACCGGGGATTGAACTTGGGACCTTGCACTTGCGCGGCAGGTGCCGGAACCACTGAGCTAAATCCCTGGCCCTATACTTTTTTTTTGAGGCAGGGTCTTACTACACAGTTCAGGCTTGAGGACTTGAACTCACTATGCAGCCCAAGCTGGCCCTGTGAACTTGCAGTGATCCTCCTGCCTCAGCCTTCTGAGTGCTAGGATTACAGGCATACACCACCACATCTGGCTTTAAGTATATATTTTTTAACAAGTGCATAAGGGAAACATAAGTAGAAAGTAAAAATGAGAAAACGGTTAGGAATGCAAACACTGGAGAAACCTAACATTGAAAACTAGGAATGATAGATATGTAAAGAGCAAGAAAAGGCAATCAAAAGCCGTAGAGATAAAAAGATGCCACTATACAGCAGAGATGTAGGGAAATACACTTTCAAGATAGGGGAAGGGGTCAATAGAGTCAGAAGTTGAAGACTTCAATACAAGGCTCTTAAGCTACATTTTTTTCCCAGTACTGCTGCGGATTGAACCCAGGGCCTTGCACATACTAGGCAAATACTCCAACGCTGAGCTACATTTCCCCAACCTGTAAGGATCCTAGTACATGCTAAAATTCTTAATCATAAACACAAATGACCACTAGAACATATTTAAGCTAGCTATTCTGTAGTATAGTCGAAATTTAGCCAATCCTTGATGCCGATACATCACAACACATTTTATTTCATTAGGAATGGATGTGTATGCAAGTTCAGGCTCTCCTATTGGTTACTTCACTATTCTCTGGATTGTTCAGACAGACCTACCAAGATGAGCCAGTATCCATGGCTTTAGAAAGTTCAAACATGCATTTTTCAGTTCAAAGAAAGGTAAGGAAAGTATTCAGAGTCCAAAGCCCACTAGGGTTTTGAGCTTTTTGTTCTGGTAAATATTTTACTAACAAATTGCTTAACCTTCCCCAGATTGGGAAGGCTTTAAATTCTATAGTGAAGCCAGGCACTGTGACTCTTGCCTATAACCTCAGCTTTCTAAGAGGCTGAGGCAGGTGTATTGCAAGTTCCAGCTCAGTCTGGGCAACTTAGAGTTATGAAAACATAAAAACGGGACTCGTGATGTAGTTCAGTACTAACTAGGTTCAAACCTTGACCCTGCCAAAAAACCAAAACCAAAACTATATTGTAGCACATTAATTCACTGAGCCTAAATTTTCTCATTTGTAAAAGGTGGATAAAAACATCAATCCTCACTCCTCTCATGGGATCGGTTAGAATAAGGCGAGTTTTGGAAGTCAGGATTGGCTCATTCTGGATCCTTGATATCTGAACTAGAGCCTGACACAGCAAATGTCGTCTGCATTAGAATAGCTGAGTATTTGTTAAAAGGGGAAGTGTTCCAAGCTAAGCGTCATTATTATTCCCCAACTATTTAGACCCCAAGTAATCAAATTCAAGATTCAATTAATACGTGTCATGTTTTGCCCTGAGCTACATCTCCAGCTCTTCTAAAAGTTTTTATTTCGGGACAGTGTCTCCCTAAGTCACTAAATTGCCCAAGCCAGGGTCGAATTTGCAATCTTTCTGCCTCACCCTACCAGACTGCTAGCTAGGATTTTAGGTGTTTGTCACTACACCAGGCTGTCTTGACAGGCGCCAAGGGGTAGCTGGAGGGACTGCAGTTGCTTCCTCCAAAGGGTTCTACAGAAGCACAGCTTCAGGACCAAGTCCCCTGGCTCACCTGCCTCTCACATTGCTGCTCCCATCCTCTCTTCTCTCTGGAAGTACTGCACACGCTGTAGAACTTTTGCTGCACCTAAAAAGATCAAATCCCACACTGACGTCCCTTGAGCTGAGGCCATGAAACTTTTTCAAAGCAGAAAGCAGCCCGGGCCTCTCCACATCAGGAAACTGGAGATAAGGACGCGCCAGCGGTAAGAATTACCGAGAGGCGTAGTGCGCGGGAGGCCTCGCGAAAGCCGCCAATCCTCCACAACCGCCAAAGACCGCAGACCGCCGGCCGGGGACGGTGGGCTCGCACTTGGGTTTGTCTGTGGGCGGTCTCGTGAGTGGGCGGGGCGGTCTCGGGCTCGGGGCGGGGCCGGGGGCCGGCCCCTCCTTCCAGAGCGAGCTTCTGGTTGAGGGCGGACCGGGCCGGTCCCTCAGGGCGGGCTTCCGGCTTGGGGGCGGGGAAGACGCAGGCCCCTCCTTCAGGGGCGGGCCCACAGGGCCGGGCCCACAGGGCCGCGGCTTCTTCCCCGGGGGCGGGGCCTGGCGGGGGCGGGGCCTGACGGGGGTCCCTAGCCCAAGAGCCGCGGGTTTGGCGGCGGCAGCGGGAGAAGCCGAACGGGCTCTGGCTCCTCCCAGTGGTTGGCCGGGGCGGAAGCAGGAGGCGGGGGTAGCGTGCGCGCTGCTGGTCTTCTCTCCCGCGGCGCAGGGGCCCTCGCTCTGAGGGTGCTGCTCTGTTCCGCGCTCTGCGGGCAGCCGAGTCTTCTCCGCTCCCGGCTGCTCCTCGACCAGGCCTCCCTCTCGACCTCGGCCCGCAGCCCGGACCCTTCTGGGACGCTCCTGCCCCGTCTCGTACTCTTGCCGGGTCGCGGCCCCAGCCCCGATGGCTCTGTGCAACGGAGACTCCAAGGTCAGTCTGGCTTGGGGGCCCCGTCTTCCCGCTGCCCGGGTGGAACGAGGCCACAGAGCCGCGGCGGGGTCCCTTTCCGCCTCCTTCCTGGCCCGTTCGCGCCGCCCCCGATCGTCCCCGGCCGGGCCTGTGGCGTCTCTCCTCGGGAGCGGCGGGGCTTTGTTGATTTTGTGTGCGTGTCGCAGTCGGGGTGTCGGAGCGGGCGTCAGCTCCCCGCAGCCGCGCCACCGGCCTCCGCCTCCTCCGCGCGTCCGTGGGGCGCAGCGCCTTCCGAGCGCAAACACAGGTGGGGCGCCCTCCCCCTGCAGTCCCCCGCGAGGCTGGGCCTGTAGCGGGGGTCGCCAGGCCAGCTGGAGGCGGCGCAGGGTCGGGGCCTCGAGCGCTGGGCCGCCCTCGCGCCTTCCCGCCACCGCGTTTCCCGCCTGTCCTCGGGGAGGCCCTCTCCGTCCCCCTGCACTGGCCGCGGACTCCTAGGCGAGACCAGGTGGCCGCCCTCTTCCGCCCCCCGCCCCCCCCATCCTGGTCGGGCTCGCGTCCAGGACGGCGGCCCCACGGTCGCCCCCTCCCCGTCCTCGGGGGGGCAGCAGGCGAGCGTCCACGCTCCGCTCCCGTCCAGCGTGCTCCTCACTCGCGCGCTTGGCGGGACCGCTTCCCCGCCTTTGGGTCCCAGGCGCGAGCGGCTGCTACACGCAGAGGGCTGGGCAGGCCCTAGGGCCGCGGAAGTTGGCGGCCGGGACGTGCGGAGCGTGGGCCTGCCTAGCGCTTCTCCTCGCCGTCGCCTCGCGTTTTCCTTCAGACGCTGCGTCTTCCGTCCCGCTGCAGAACGGGGCACCTTCGCTTTCGTGTCTGTATTAAAACTCTCATTGGGCTGTAGTTCTTTTAGAGTCTCACGAAGTCGATTTTGTGGGAAAAGTGCACAGTTGTGAGTTGCGATTGTCTTGAGTAAGGGATGCCTCGTGTACTCTTGTCTGGCCCAGCTTTAGGAAGCGACTTGGTTACATTTTGTTCCGGTGTGTAGAGTTCTACACTCCTGGTGGAGATCGGTGTTCTGCATCAGGTAGGACGAGTGGTTTATTCAGGTAGAATTTTAATACTCAGAAAAGTGACGCGCAAGTGTCACATCTTAGTGGTACTCTCTATGAGCAGTTGCTTAGTACCAGGTATTCATTCAAGAATTGTTTGTTGAACAAATGAGTAAAGATTATAGTGTAGATTGTTAGAGATAGCAGATACACTCAAACGGAAGCACGTGTGATGCTCAGACTATTAGCTGGGGCTCTTGCCTTGTAAAGTCGAGCAAGACATGCAGACCTTAGTCTCTGACCTCAGAAACGAATGTAACTTCTGTACGACTCTTTTCTGCGTACTACTACTAGACTTGTGAAGCATTTATCTTCGCTAATTTTAAATCTCACAGGTTACTGAAAAGATTCATGTTTATCCTGGTGGGTGAATCAAGTGTGGTATTAGAAGAACAACCTAATTTACGTGCTTTGAAAAATGCACAGTGCATTTGAAAAAGAGTATTTTCACAAAATGTAGTGACATCAGAAAGTCCAAGATTCACTTTCCAGTTTTTTTTCTCCCTAACTGGTATTTATTTTACTCGACTTGGAGTTTTAAAGAGACTCTTGATCAGTTTGATACATTTGAGCCTAAGGTGAATTAACTTTATTTCAAGGTCTTTTATGCTCTTTAGCATAATACTTATCGTGAAAAACTACAGTAGATGCAATTGGAAGCATTTTCAAGGGATGTAATCTAGGGAATTGACATATTTAATCAAGTCTGTGATTACTGTATATACTCCTAAGCGGGGAAAAATGACAAGCCATGACATGCCATTGATTATAAGAAGTATTTAAAGTGAAGATGAAACAAAAATGAAGTGAAGATGTTTAAGCACTGGGAAATATGCTCAGTAAATACTTGAAATAAAAGATTTCTCAGAGGTCCACCTGGAAATCTGAGCCTTTTCTGTAGCCTGCAAGTGAACTAACCAACTTTCCCTTGGGAATAAAGTACAAGTGCTGTAGGCAAGCTTATTTTGTACATTCATTGTCTCTCTGTTGGGCGTAAATCCTAATTCATAAATTAAAAGTTGGGAATGGACTAGTTTTGAATCCTTTCTGGTACATTTCATTTATCAGAATTTTCTAAGCCCACTATGTAGGCCAGGCTGGCCATGAACAAGTGACAATCCTGCTTCAGCCTCCTGAGTGCTGGGATTACAGGCATGCACCGTGATGCTCTGTTTTTGTAAACATGATGATCAGGACTTTCTAAAATGACATTTTTGCATGGTAGAAACTAGTGAGTGACCTAGAAGCTGTAAAAGCACTTGGGCTATTTTCATTAGTTTAATACATAACATTTTAGAGCTGGAAGGACCGGTGTGTATCCTAGCTTCCTAAACTGAAAACGCATAGCTGGGTTTAGCACCTTGCTTTTCTTTTTATTTATCTAAGGCAGATTGTTTGCATAGTTAAGGAACTGGTAGTGTTTATTTATTTATTTATTTTTGGTACCGGGGATCAAACTCAGGACCTTGTGGTTTCGAGGCAGGTGCCGGAACCACTGAGCTAAATCCCCGGCTGAAATTGGTAATGTTTAAATAGCTAAAGATCTTATTTAAGCCAGTTGTGGTGGCACATGCCTGCAGTCCCAGCGCTTAGGAGGCTGAGAGAGGAGGATTGCTGTGAGTTCGAGACCACCCTGGGCTACGTAGAGAAACCCTGTCTCAAAAAAATAAAAAAACAAAAACTTAATGAGAACTACAGCATATAGTTTTTCTTTAAAAACTTTTTACACCATGTCAGGGTTATTTGTGAGATAACTTTCTCCAGTTTTTTTATTAAGGTGTCATTATCAGTATTGTTCTTTGGGTGACTTAATCAAATTTCCCACTGTCCCTACCTATGCAAGCTCCAGACTTTTGGTTGGGATAGAGGTGTACCTGTCCTACCACCTTCCCTGAGATACTATGACTAAGATATATCTTACTTGGATATTTAGATTAAATGTGCCTTATTAATATTTCTTGTACATAATATAAAATCTTTAATAGTGTCTAATGTTAGTTTTAAAGTTGAAACTTCTAAAATAAAGCTTTTGAATTTAATGAAAATATAACCTGGAACTTTTATCTGAGATGTATTCAAAATTAATTGTTAATTTATATTAAAATGTTTTATGAAAAGATTTTCGAAATTCAGAACGGATTTTTTGCTTTAGATTTTGTTCTGATACTGTCATCTAGAATGGAAATGCCACTACAGGCAAAAGGAATCATTTTTATTGTGGTATGTTCTGAGAGAAAGGTTTTGAAAGTTTTCCAGGAACCTCAGATGACATAGCCTTTAGAGTAGGATAGTTTGTTATCTAAGGAAAATAGTTGTTTCCTTAAAATGTTACGCGCGCGCGCGTGTGTGTGTGTGTGTGTGTGTGTGTATGTTGCTTCCATGTGAACCCAGGGGCTCATACACGCTAACTAGGTGGTCTACCACTGAGCTTTATCCTCACCCCAAAAATTGCTTTTTAAAAATATATACTTGTTGAAAAATGTGATACTTATTTTTAAGATTGTTCGATGAATTATACTGCATTCCAGAGGATTCTGTTTAAGGAGTAATTATTTGGCTTGAAGAAATCTAAAATTTTCCTTGTTAAGGTACTTATTTTGTTTTCATGCTTTTACCTAAATTATTTTGATGCTTAAAATGAACAAAGTCCTCAATGTTATTTATGATTTTGAAGCACTTTGAACCAGCAAAGAAATAATTTTTCATAGAATTTTAAAATTAATTTTATTGGTACATTTAAGATATACAATATAATGACATTCATCATTGGAAA